>CM074179.1:54476251-55051251 GCA_037179385.1 Holothuria scabra | reverse complement strand
TACAAACATTGAGTATGAGCTTTCGCTTCGCTCTATTTCGAAGACTGGCTGTACCCTAGTTCTTATACTATCCAGCAAGGAACCCCAGTGCCCATTGGGCTCTTGTTCAAACTTTTTAGCGTTATACGGCGACGTAGAACAGTTGCCATGGAAAACACTCCGTTCTAATTTTTCAGATGAGCGGTCAATCATCAGACACTGTATTCGGGATTGAATAGTATGTTTGCCGACAAAGACAACCAGATTAATCGTAGCGACTATGAACGAGGTTACACTTTGTATGCCTTTGATTGACTCCTGATTTAGCCAAGGGAGGTCATTTTAATCTACGCAAAAATGGTGACGTGCGGCTTGAAATTCAGTTCGAACGTGCCTTGACCAGAAGTGTGAGTGTGATTGTATACGCTGAATACGATGCTGTGGTTGAAGTAGATACGTCTCGCAACGTATTTACAGATTTTTAGTTTGCCTCATGGATACGAAACATATAATAAGGATGGTCAAGTCGGATCCATTGGCAATATACGCCAATGGTGAAAACAGAATATTTTTACTCTTTCGGTCACCCACCTTTAGGTGGGCGGCATGCGCCTCTAGTTTCAAACGTTTTTTAATGACATATACTCAAAGTTATCCCTTACGAGGTTACAAGGTTTCTTATCTGCCATTTTCGGACAATACTGCTTATATTTTCTATTACACAGAGTCAGAGGTATATTGATGACGAGGATCGTTAACCTGTTTACTAAATACTGTAATTTCAATAACGGATTAGTGAACGAGTTCGTTGAAAAGCGCTACAACATGGATTTACCTGTAATAGATAACGGATACATAACATCTCAAATTGCTAGAGTCATTTATAAAAAGGAATGTACTTGGTGAATAGAAATTTTTCCAATAGAATATCAATAATTCTTAAAATTTATCCAATAATTTATTCATCTTTTTATTCATTGATAGTTGACTTTGATGTCTTTATTTTAGTAGTCACTTTACTGAAAGGTGGATGGTTTTCTAAAATTTGTTTCATTTCCTCAGATGAATCCAAAGTTGATACATCCATTTACCCGTGCGATTGCAGGACCTACTGGTTGTGGAAAAACTCTGAACCGAAGATGTCATTGAAGGAACGCCTGATAGGATTGTGTACTGCTATGGCGAATATCAGTCAGCATTTGTGGAGCTGTCTGATGCCATCTCTTAATCCGTTTTGTTGAATGTCTCCCCAGTGGCGGAGCGAGGGATTTCGGTCAGAGGGGGCGAAAATGGTCTGCAGGGGCGCTTCGAAGGAGTAAATACCCTGAGCGTAAGCACGATCGAAGCCACGGCTTTTCAGACTTTCCATTTCATTTTCCACACCTGGTACGAGACTACTCTGCCATTTCTCCTGAGCCATTTATTAACTACATTGCAAGAAATAGCCAAGACACAAAGTCTGTTCGGCTCTCCAGATACCGAATACATTATAAATAAAAGTAGCCTAAACCTAGGCTTATTAGATGCAATTTTCTGGCTTTTGAGACCACGAAAGTACAGAAATAAGCATTTTCATGGGATTATCGTGTAGTGTCAGAAATAGCCATTTATATTTAGAATGGTCACTTGAAGAAAACCAAAACGGAAACTGCTCATGAAAACTCTTAAACCATGACCACTATCATAACAGTTTTATTTTATTTTAACAGTCCGGGAGAAACCCTACAAGGAGGGTGCACAAAAAACCCTCGTTCGAGGGTTTTTTGTGCACATGGGGGCCGCCATTATCCACAATGCATTTCACCGTCCCAATATCTACATCGTATGAGACAAACTAAAAACCGCAAAAGGGAAAATTTTAGGTCATTGGGGTACATAAGTTCTAGTGATGTGGTAGTTATACAAATTTTAAACGTTTCCACCGAGTAGATTTTTTTGGCTACCGGTGAAAAGTAGGCAAAAAAGAGGTTAAACTGAACTCGGTCGTCGTTTGTAGTCGCGAACCAGACTTTTCCACAGAGCGCAGCTGTTTATAATATTCGCTAGCTTCAATTGATCACTAGGCAACGCACACGCTACCTAACCCCGCGAAATTTGTATTGCAAGTGCATGCATATGTACACAGAATGCAATGGCAAGCTAGAACTTACATAGTACATACAGTACTTATATCGCTCACGCGCGATCGATCGATCGTTCAGCTTGTCAAGTTTGTTTTGTTACGGTCCACAAACTTCTAACGAAACTTATTTTCGTTACCAGTGTTTTAATGAGGATTGGTTACCATGATATTTCAGTCAGGATTGGTTAATGCATGTATTCCTCTTATGTATTGTTAGTCATTTTGCAACGGCTTGTGTATTACCAAACATGAAAAGGAAAAGATCAGGTAGTTATTGCTGGGTGTGTGTAAACCCACTGCATAGTGCATGGTGTAAGTCTGGCGATAATGGCACAGGGTTCTATACTTTAGAGAAGTTGCCCAAATTTGTGCAAGGCATTCTGGAAGATTTAGGCTACAGAGGCCATAAGACACAACCAGCTAAGAGTAGCAAGAGGAAAATTTGCTCAGTATGTTCATGATCATGCATACCAGTCTTCCTCTTCCTCAAGTTCTAAGGAGGAGAGCCTAGGCCTAGAATTACAACAGGACAATGAAAAATCTGAATATTCTAGGATGTACAAAATACAAAAATTAAAGCAAGATTACACTGCTGAGGATGCCATAAATATTCTCAAACAATTATCTTCTGATGAACCTAGGGCTGGTTGCTCAATTTCTGGGTAATAGAGAATGTGACAATATCAACAAAGACATCTCAGTTTTGAAATCTGCTGCCTATGATTTAAATTACACAGCAAATCTTGATCTTGAGAGTTGGGTTAATGACAGAAACAAAGTTGTGGTAGGATTATTAAAAGGTTTGGTTAATGGGAGGGGGAATTCAAATACACCATCTGCTGCATATCAAGTAGCTAAGAATGTTGAACAAATTTATAGCTTAAGAAATCCATCTGTTGTTCTTCCTCTTTCATTTTCTGAAAATGTTCTCATCTATTCAATTGTACAGAGCAAACTCACTGCAAATGTTTATGGGCTGACAAATCCAGGCGGTTCTTATTGGACTGTCAGAAACTGGCTGAAAGGTTTGTCACTAGATCCCCTCCCTAAACCAAAGGGGGATTGCTTGGTTGCATTTGATAATGACCAAGTCATTGGGAAGTCCTACAATGTAAGGGAAAACAACAAAGTCAAAACTTCCATTGTTACAAGTGTTTGTGTTGCAGAAGTAGATCCTGATGGCAGGCTTCAAAATGAAAGCAGTCTTAGACCAGTTAACTGGGAAAGATCACTGAGTAGCAGTGAAAGTATGTGTATTCTGGATCAAAAACATGACAACAATAAACATTTTTGCTCAATAGCAGATCAAAAACTGAAGAAGACCTTAGAGGAGCAAATTGAGTTGGTAAAAAGCCAGCAAAAAAGTACAACATGTGAAAAACAACAAATCTATGATGACATAGATACAGTTCTTAAGGAGGAAAATTTCATGAAACAATGGAAAGTATGCAGTCATTGTAATGCCCAAAATGTTAAGTCAAAGAGAAATTGTGAGAGCTGCAAAAAAAGTTTGAAGGTGTCAACTCAGTCTAACATAAGGTGCAGTGAAACCCCTGTCAAAAATGAACAACATTCTCCAAAAGAGAGAGTTACAGAAATCCTGTAAAACCTCACAGTAATGCTAAGGAAACTGTTTCACCCGTGATCCCATATTTGTCAACCCCAATTTTTTTGAAACAGTGAAAACAGTATTGATTTCTATTGGTAAGGACTTCAGCATAAGGGGATATACTGATAATCCTACTAGAGAGTGGCTCACTGTTATTTGTGATGGTCTGCCATACACTTTGGCTGTCAAGGTAATAGCAGAAACCTTTCATTGCAATCTATGCAATATTGCAGTGTATGGGAATTATGAATTTAAAGAACACTGCATAGGCACTCATAACATAGACGACAAGGATATTGTTTATCAGAAAGAATTTGGTTGGGTGCATTTACGGATTGGTTATGGCCACATGGAGATGAATATGGTAAGATCATTTTTTGGTCTCAACTGGGAAATATTCATCAAAGATCTTGCATTGGCTATGGGATTCAGAAGTGACACTGCACAAAAATATGCCTTGAAGGGCTCTGATCATCACAAATCATGGGAATTATTAAACATATTATACCATGGCACTATGTCCGAATTGCTTCTGCCATACATTCGTGATTGCATTAAGAGTGGTTGTGAACCAACTTCTGATGGGTACCTTGATTGGTCAACAAACGTTAAGGATCCAAACTACCAATACATGCAGGAGCAAACCCTTGTGTATGCTCAGGCAATTATTAACTTTCGTGAAGGAATTCGGAATAACAACTGGAGTCTCATCAAAACTGGTCTCTTTAAATTTGCACCGCTTTTCCATGCCCGCAATCACCCAAAATATCAAAAAATAGAACTCAGAGAAGCTATCAGTGAGGTGATACTACCTGAGCAGTTACACAAATTTGTCAGAGAAAATCAATCTCTTGGCAAGATAGGCAAGATGGAAGATACGGACTTCCAACTAGAAAATGTAAACAAAAGATCCAAATCATGGAATCCAGTAGGTGTCCCTACAGAGGATGATTGGATGAGGACCTTCCGCAATCTGGACAAACTAGATCAGGTACAGTAAAATAAAACTAATTATTTACATACAGTACTGTGCATAAAGGTCAATACAAAATGAAAAAAAAATAATGATATCAGAGACATATATAGTGTGGGTCGTATGTAAAACCCACATGCAGTAATATATAGAAGCCACTCTGAGCAGAAATTCTGTCAATGATCAATAAATCAACAAACAGTACAATGATATCAATTCTTACCTACAGCTTACCTAAGCTTAAAATAAACTAGGTTTAAAAATACTGAAGAGTGTATCCTAAAATTAAGTGACCTGCATACCATATCCCCCAATAAGTATTATACAGTAAATAATAACTTATTGTTAGTGTTTCCCAAGGACATGTAGTGACAATAAGGCTTGCTGACCATCTTAAACATGTATTTATGCTCACAGCTCAGATGCCAGGTCCTCCAAAGAATAGGCTGCAGTGATCCTAGGTTTGATTTGTCAAACACTGAGTCTCGCCATGATGTGAAACAGAGTGAAATTTTGGCCTGGAGAAAGAGACTTAGAGAAACTGGTTACTTGATTAGCCCAATGACAGAAAAGGTGATGATGACAACCATGGGAGAGGAACTGGATGCCCAACTACCTAATTTCACTGCAAAAGCACTTGCATTGAGGATATCAAATTTCAAATTAACCTGCCAACAAAGTGAAGCCTCCCAAATTCCTGAAGTTGAACCAGTGTTTGTCACACCACAAGAGCGACTGGATTTTCATGACATTGCAAATCAGACAAAGTCTGTTATTAGTAATCGCATTCAAGAAGTATTGACAAAAATACTGTACAGGGCTGTGACAATAGATATGCTCTCGAAGAAGAATGGTTTCCGTGCTTGAAACAACAAAAAAGGCTGACTATCTCACATTCTTTGCTAAGGTTGAGGATGAGTTGGATTCTGAGCAGTTCTTAGCAACTCATGTCAATGCTGAACAGAACAAGAAAACCCTAAACAGCCATAGAATTATACAGTATGTGATATGTCAGTGCATGGTGCTGAATGCACTTAACTGATTTAACTGATTTAAATTCCATATAACACTGTTTGACAGTTACTGTTCCAGTATAATATAATATTGACAGACCTATAATATTGCATGCTCATGATTGAAACACAATTACCACTGGTAAAAGTCCTTTAGTGGTTACATGTACAATTAGAGATATTATTTGAATTGCAAGCTACAATTGAGCTGTGCAGCTGTGCGAAATGCCTATTTCAAGTTCTTCGACAGAATGCACTGTGATACACTGTACTATATACCAATCCTACTGCTGTGTACAGGCATATTCAGGGGTAGGCTGTATTGTGATCAAATTGATACATGTGTCAAACTTCAATAAACACTGAAATTTTTAATTACTAACATTGCTGGAGATAACAAATATAAAATTTCTTACTCATTTGGTAATGCCATAGTTACTGTATAACTGCAATTTGCAATTTGAATTGAAATTAGAAATTTGCATTAAATGTTGAAAATAGGGTTGTCTAATGATAAATAGCAGTACCATTATATCACACTGTACTGTATGTGTTCACTGTATATTCTTTTAATATTTGTTTTCCCTATATGTCAATTCCCTGACAGAAACATACTGCATGGTATATACCAATCCTACACTACAGATACAGTAGACTGATTTATCATGCAGGAGTAGGCTATGTGATTGCGATCAAATTTGATGTGTTACCTTAAATAAACACTGACATTTTAATTATGTTAATTCCAATAACAAATGAAAAATTATTCATCCATTTGTTAATGCGGTACATAGGTACTGAACTTGAATTGGAATTAAAAATCTGCATGCAGTGTTTATACTCAGTATAATGATTTACAGTACACCAGGTATGTACTGTCCTTTTCCTATCCTATTTCAAGTTCCTGAGAGAAATATGCACTATGCATGGTGTATCATTCGTACAGGCTGTACAGGTAGCCTGCATGATTTTAGAGGGGTAGAGACTATTTGATATCAAATAGATTTGTCAACTTCAATATACAAACACTGAAATTTTTAATAATATTTCTTCAGACAACAAATGTAAAATTATAATATTGCTATATTCATTTGGCAGTAACTGAACTTTAATAAGAATTGAAAATCTGCAATGTTCAAACAGTTGTTTTATTACTGATTTTAATACAGTACACGTACTGTACACAAGCCTACATGTCGATCTTCACTGTTCTTTTCCTTCGGTTTGCTGAGACAGGTACAATGCAATAAGTTTCTTATCAATTATGTGCTGTTCTGGCTCCCATGTGTTATGTTTGCTAGACCATCCCTTCCATTTCACATAATACTGTCTTTCGCTTTGGACCATGCACTTGAGTCTGTAATTTTTTCAGCCTGGTACACTTGTGCATTGGGTTCCTCTTTTTGCAGTTTGAGCACTGCTTTAATTAGGCTTAGTGGTGCTACTTCATCTCCATCTTCTTCATCACCATTCAGCTCAACATCAACAGGATTTGTGGTAAGACTGTCGTGTGACTGAGCATTAACCCTAGAAGAAATGGACTCTGCACTGACAGTAGATGCAGTGCAACCTGTAGACCTATGAGAGGAATCCTTGGGATTAGGTGTGTAATTATCAGTGATCTGTGCAACATCAGAAGAATTACTTTCAACTTCAGTAGTAAATTCTGGATTGCTTTGCTGACTAGCAATAAATGAGGAATTAGTCTCACCAGGAAGCTGTAATAACCCCTCCTTAGTCTCACTCTCACTTGCAGGGCAGTTAGGCATAGGCCTAGGTGAATTACCGGTGCCCATGATAACATCAGGTGATGTACTATCTTCAGCACTAGGGTGTGGATTGTTTTGCAAGTTTTGTTGACCATCAGATGATACTATTCCCTCTCCATGATATGCTGCAAGCATATCCTGGCTCCCAGCCACATGGATATGGTTCAGCTCATCCTTGATATATACAAAAAACACTACAGTTTGCCATTGTGCACAAATCTGTACCCTTCCTAATGAGAGTTTTAATCCTTCTGTTTTTATATTTCAGTCTGAGCTTCCTATTTTGAACAAAGTTTGTGTTCACTTTACCTTTGTGGTGAGGCATACTGCTGCAAAAATGAGGCTGGATTGGTACTTTCTGGTCTGGGATTTCTGATACTTGACAGTATTTGATTTGTAACACAAGCTATGATTTCAGCACTGTTGTAACCAGGTAACGCTGCGCTGTACAGTACTTAGTCTTACAGCAACACAGTGGCAACTCAAAGATTTAATCTGCTAATTGGCCCGACTGTTTATGTGACTCGTGCGTGACCAGGTGACGTGTACAGACTCACTGTGCGCCCAGCACTACACTGTGGTACGTATTGCACTACTGCTACAATGAGGGCTACCTTACAACGTTACTGTTTCTAACATGTTACAGTTATTTCACCTAGTGCTTACTGGCAAACATGTCTTAAATGGCGTCGAAATTGAGTCGTTCCATACCCTAAATATGGCGATGGGTGATTATTCCAAAAACAATGTCCAGCTCTGTGTCATCAGTGATTGCAGATTAGTTGAAAATGTTAAAAGATTACTGCAGCCGGGTTAATAGACCGATATTTCGCGGAAGTAGTATGTTAGGACTGAAGGAAACTTGTCCACAACATCGGCGCACCGAAGTTAGCAATTCACGTCAACGGAGGTTTGTGTTGATAAGATATAAATAGCGACTGGGCATATTCTAGTCGAAGCGCACAAAAAATGGAACCTCGAACGAGGGTTTCTCCCGGACTGTTTAACCTGAATGTTCTCTTCAAATGATTTTGAAACAAAAAAAAAATGGAAAATGTTTTGGAAACTATTTTGGTATCTTTATAAACTTTACAATGTGTATGTTGACAAACGTCCCCGACAACAAGAAGGCTATTTGCGCTACAATTATTGTTGCGCCCTTTGCAACATTTTTTTTATAGGCCGGGAGTGTGAATTTAATGTCACTCCGTGTATTTTGTAAGCTTATAATCACGCTTGGTATGGAAACAATTAACTTAGCACAGCGACGACATTAGTGCGTATAAAGCATGAAGATAAGTCTCGGCAAAACCTATCCATATATTACAGAAAATGACCCTTTCCATCAAAATGAAGTGCAGATATGGTACATTTACTGGTGGCTGTTTGAGCATTTTGTTATCTGGGCCTTAAAACAACGCTATCAAATTATGTCATTTGCCAATAATGGTGCAAGACTGAAGTAAGTTAAAAACCTGAAAAGGGTGCCGACTGATGATTTTGGTCCGTCGGGGGAGGGGGGCGACCGCCCCCTGACCATATGGAAGCTCCGCCACTGGGTCTCCCGTCGGATTTGGAGAAATATCTTGACCCGGCTTACAAAACTTTGATCATTTTGGATGACATTATGACGTCACACGGGAACGATCAGCGGATAACTGATTTGTTTTCCAAAGGTTCTCATCACCGAAATATTTCTGTTATCTACATTTTGCCAAACTCGTAATATTACGCTTAATGCACATTACATCGTGTTATTTAAAAATCCTAGAAATAAAACTCAAGTCTCTAATCTGGGAAAACAGTTGTACCCGGGACAAGTCAAATTTGTACAAGAAGCATTTGCAGATGCCACAAAAGAACCCTATGGGTACCTCTCTATTGATCTAAAGCCTGACACGCCTGACGATTTCTGTCTTCGAACTAATATTTTTCCACATCAGATTCAATATGCCTATGGGTCAAAGTGAGAAGGCAAGACTTTGTTTAGAAAACTAAATACCATCAAAGATCGTTTGTCACCTAAAGAGTCATCATGGCACCGGGATTACGTCGTCTGAAGAGCTACGCCCAAGAAATCCAATTTTTAACAAAGTGTTCTCCCAAGCAAACAAAGGCTTTCCTAAAACATGCCGACCCCAAGCTAGTCATGAGTTTATGTGAATGCAACGTACCCTTGTCTCTCGCCCAGAAATCCAAACTATTGCGGTACAAGAAACATCTCAGGGATCTTCCAAATAAACATTTATCCAATAAGAAGCTCTAGCCTACATATTGGTTCAACGTGGAGGATTTTGAGTTTGATATTAAAACCGATCATCCAGTCATTGGGAGGAATGTTACTGGGTGCTGTTATGCCGAAACAACAAAGAAAAAATACCACAATGCAGTTTGCCAAGAAAACTATTCTTATGCCCCAAGATGTGGCTAGAGTGGTTAATGTCACCAGGCAAGATGAGACTCACTTGAGACTTGATGAACTGGATGAAGCTATGAAAAACACATTGGAGAGAGATGATTTATCCACGTACGAAAAAGTACAGCTGTACAATCAGATCCTACAACGAGTAAGAGACGGAGGAAAATAACATCTTCAAAAACGTCTTAGACCGATAAAATGGGAGACACTGCAATATACGATTTAAGGCTCGTCCGTTATACGACTTTTTGTTTCGAAATAAGGAAAAAAGGAACACATACACGCACAACAATAAAAGAAACCGAGTTTTCGTTTTGCCATCATTTTTAATGAACAGATTTTTTTTTTCGTTTTGGCGTAGCAACATGGGAAATGTTCTTCATTATTTTATTGTTTTCGACATGTCATATTTAAATTATTCATTGATGGTGCATTGTACGTTATCACAAAATAAAGGTTGAGGTAAAAAGATAAAAATAATCGTGCTGTGTCTTTCACTTATTGTTACTATATACAAAAATGTGTAACTTATTAACACGTTAGTACTATAAAAAGAAAAAAAAAAAAGGTGTGCTTTTTAAGTGCATTGAAACGGCACATACAAACAAAAACAAAAAACTCAAACCGGATCGGGCAGAAATAAATGCAAACTATTTACAAACTGCTAAGTCAAACAGAAAATTATGTTCATTACAGTAATAAAGCTATATATACAGATATTTACAAAACTATGTACAGAAATTACGTTCATCACAATAATAAAGCTATATATATACAGATATTTACAAAACTATATACGGAAAATATTTTCTTTACAGTAATAAAGCTATACATACAGATATTTACAAAACTATTTACAACAACATTAGCACCCTACAGACCCACCCAATTACACTTACCCACACGGTCCCCCCTCACCGAAACGAGTGGACCCCATCGCCTACCGAACGCTGACCTTGGCAAACGAACGAAGTCGAACTCAACGCTCAGCCTCACCGACGCCAGGACAACGTTTGGTATTATGGCCCTTTATCCCCCATCCTGGGACCCCTTATCCGTACCCTGTTACTCCCTTTCGAATCCTTCGCCCCACCCCCCACCCGATGGACATTTAAACTGTATCGTATATTGTACACCGGAAATTACGAGAAAATTTTATTTTCCCGCCCCCTCCCCCTTCCAATCACAAACTTTAACATGATCCCGCCATTCCCAAAGGCTGCTCACCTTAAACCTGAAAAAGCATCAACAACCACGCATGCAATATGAAGGAAGTATTCAACGGCATAATCTCAATCAGAATACTTCCAATGAGGCAGGCTTTCAGTTTTACTGAACGAACATCTCAATTTTAGTAAGTATTTCCATGTTCATAAACTGCTTGTTGTCGACATGGAAAGTACAGCTTAACTGCGATTTTACAAGTAATGAATTAAATAACTAGACATGAAATACAAAATAGAAACCGGAGGCATTCATCATGTTCATTTCGTGTCTCCATGCACAAAAAATGTTTTGACCTTTTATAGGATTACCTAACCCCTCCCCATCCTCTAAACAACCCTAGGCTCCCTCCACAAAGCAAAACAACGCTGTCCTTTTACCTTTCAAGGCCACAGCACTCTCTGAATAAAATTTTGAATCCAGCTAGAAGTCATATCCAAAAGGAACTGTTCTAAAATGAGTCTTTTATCATAAACAACCCGATAATCCTTACTCATGACTTTGCTGACTATTTTCCGCCTTTTAACATCTCTTGTTATTTTGTGAGTGTCGGTAACAGTAACAACTGGAGAAATTTCCTTGGCATTGACGGTTTGAACCATTTTGTGTAAGGTGTCAAAATTAACTGTTTTGCTGTTTTCGTAGATTCATGTGATACCACGAACTTTACATACGGTTTTACCTTTAGGGTATACGCATAATTTTTAGGCCCTCCAGTACAAAAACTTTAAGTAAAACTGCCGTCCTTGGGATCGATTTCATTAGTCAGATCACCAAGATTATCTCCTGTTGGGGGATCCCATTCACCAGGCTTTCACACATAAATTATGCTGTCGGTGTAACACTCTTTCGCCTAAACGATCCAGCACGTCAAATAAATGTAAGCGAGCATGGCAGGTAGTGAAGGCAGCAATCACAACATTGACCCTCGCGTTTGGACGAGCGAATTCTTCTTTATCCTTGAAATTCACTTCTAAAACGTCTTCATTTACAAAAGTGATGTTTGTGACTTGAGTTTTGTCGCTGTCTTTAAGCAAATCGTACAGCCTTGAAACTGATGTCACGATTTCAGTTTTTCCATATCTGATCTTTGTCCAAACTTTTTCCAAAAGCTGTTTTAACATTAACTTTGCAAGGGCTCTGAGACCTGGGTTGTGTGCTATTTTTTCAGGGTCCAAAAAATGCCTTCACTCGCAGCATTTCTCCCTTCCGTAGGTTTGACGATCTTGCTCGTTTTTGCACCACAAAGGCCAACCTGATGCCTCCTGTTTGATTTTCAAAAAGGTGTTAATGTATTCTGTAAACAAACCCCCGGACTTTGTTTGCCTATCATATACCGATTTTTCTTCAAAGTGCCACACTACTTCTATCTTTAAAATTGTGTAACCCTTCTCTACTGCCTTCTGTTTCTCACCCATGTTTCGGTTGTCGCCCTTTCAGAGTCGGAATGAGAACATTTTGTTTTAGATTTTTCTTCAACACACTTTCTACAAAGATGGAAGATCAATTTATCATGAATCTTTACGGGAAGTACAGGGTGGTATAATTTCTTGGGAGGCAATATTTGACACCGAACCAGACCATACTACTGCGATACATCGTGGGACAGGTCGACCGTTAGGATCTTTGGATGAGAAACTGGATAAGAACAATACTTGTTCACAAATGGATACAGAGAACAAAAATCGACATATTTGATCCGTTCTTCACCTTGTGCTTTATGGAGTAACTTTACTCCATTTGTTCTCCCCCAATAAAATGCTTCACGAGGTATCAAAGGGGCCACATTTGCAGGTACTTTGTTAATATTGGCTTTCCTTTCGGTAGAAAAGAGACCTTTGAGAGCCCGCCAGTCATGATCCCATATTTCCTCTAAATTATAATCTGGACAGACGTGAAAAAATTTTTGTCTCTTTTTGGTCTCCTCAAATAACTCACCCATAGTAATTTTATGAATGGGATGTATGGTGTCTTCATCATAACAACCTGGACAACCATGCCAGAAACATCCCTGAAGCTGAAAGATTGTTTTACTTTTCGGTGCAAAGATATCTACGTAGTAAGGTTCAGTTTTTCTCCCCCCCCCCCCCCCCCAATTGCGGACGTCTTCAATGTGAACACCCCGACGAAATTTTCATAATGTAACCACTGCAGGACAGCATACGAAAAGTTTTTTTTTGTTGTTGTTGTTGTTGGTCAGTAAAGACGGCAATAAAGTTAGGTTTCAAGAAATTTCTTCGGAAAACGAGATTACACACTAAAGCAATAGTGATGTTTGAATGGATCAACTCCCCGCCCTCTCTTTTCGCTTAATTATAGGTCATTGTCCACACCATGATCTTCTTCCTCGTTTTCAAAAAAGTGTTTATTGTTAGTTTCACCTTTTTCTCTGTCACTGTCATAAAAGATGTACGAAACATTAGGCAGCAACGCCTAAGGATATCAACGTCACTAACACAATAGTTGACAACCTCTTTTTGAAAATCCAACAGTTCACCTTTTTGGACTTCGTTTTGGTACCAATTCATAAACGTTTGTCGCTTTTCGGTTGACATACTGTCAGGAGTGTAAAACAAAGCAGCCGGTAACGGGCCTAAGTAATTTTGATTTTCTGTCTTGTTGAACAAATGTGGACATTATCCTTCTTTTAATTTTGTTATACCAAACGTTTTTGGTAGATCAGCAGGAGGCATGGGCAAAAAGTTTAAAAAATCGATGAAGCGAATGTCGCTGCAAGGTACTTCTTATTGCAGAGGCTTACCCCCTTGTTTAATTATTCCAAGTATTCCAAGATGAAATAGCCGTCAAATCCATTAAAATTATGAGCTGTAAAAGTGGCGTTTCGCGTTTTTAAACATCAGTCGCCAAAGTCTTTAAGAGTGTTTTCACCTCTAAAGAACATTTGTCTGTCACCACAAAAATCACACTGAGATTCAAATGGTCTTCACACACTACTTGTGCCACGCACAAATTAGGTACATGCGTACCCGTTTCTTGTATTGTCTCGAAGTCATAGAATACATACTTATGTGGGCAATGATTTTGTTTTGCCTTTCTTTTGTTCAACCTCGATAGAACTACCCGCCGCTTCCGACTCGACCCCTCCTTTTCCCCAGTGGTCCCCTTGTTTATCTAAGTGAATGAATCGTACACTTGTGCCCGTCCCGTACTTTAATTTTACAAATTGTACAAAATATTCATTACACTTATGAGGAATAACACCCCCTCTCTTATTTTTTCGAACTTTCTCATACTTGTTACAAAATTTCACATATAAAAAACCATTCACATATAGAAGCGTTGTCTCCATTGGGTTGAAAATGATATTTAAAACATTGTTGATTCTTAGAGTCTCTATTGCACCTATCACAGTGAATCCATTTTTTCCCGGTTCGAGTTAACAATTTCCATTGAAACAAACGTTACACGTCGTTTCACAGCTATGCCTTTACCTGTCGTTGTATTTGTCATGAACGTGACCATAGAAGGCACACGGTTGCAATAAAAGACCAGAAAGCCAAAAGGCTTAGTGATTCCTTGCCATCAAATACCTTACCTGCTTTCAAATTGACAGTGTTTCATAGGTTTTCCTTTACATTTTAGGCACAGAATTTTCACAATTTCACCGCTGGTGACCTCAAATGACCTTTGACCTGTACCAAAAGCAATAGCCTTCTTTCTCTCAACATGACAAATCTATATACCAAATATAAAGAGTATCCGTCACTCCTATCTGAAGATATCATGTTCACAAGCTGTTTTTGAAGTTGTCGCAATTTTACCGCTGGTGACCTCAAATGTGCTTTGACCTCTACCAGAAACAATAGGGTTTAAAAGCCATTTTCGGTGTTTTTGCAATTTTACCGCTGGTGACCTCAAACGACCTTTGACTTCTACCAAAAGCAATGGGCTTCTTTCTCTCAACATGACAAATCTAAATACCAAATATGAAGATTGTCGGTCACTCCTCTCTGAAGATATCGTGTTTACAAGCCATTTTCGAATTTATCGCAATTTTACTGCTATTGACCTCAAATGACCTTTGGCCTCTACCAAAACAATAGGATTCTCTCTCTAAACATGAAAAATCTATATACCAAATATGAAGAGTGTTGGTCTCTCCTAACTGAAGATATCATGTTAACAAGCCATTTTCGGTGTTTCGCAATTTTACCGCTGGTGACCTCAAATGACCTTTGACCTCTGCCAAAAACAATAGGGTTTTTTCTCTCAACATGATAAATCTATTTCCCAAATATGAAGTGTCGGACATATTCCTATCTTAAGATATCGTGTTTACAAGCGTCACATACACACACACACACGCACGCACGACATCACCATCGCATAGATCAATAATAGTGCTCTTGATGATAAAATAAATAGATTTGGGGTCCTTTGGCTTGGCGTGGTCACTCATATAACACTACAGGGCTACGTAAAGACGATAATTTGACAAGTACTGCTGGAAGGTGTGTACTTCGCGGATACTGCAAGGCTCTTCAGCAACGCCTGCTTGCGCGTGCAACTGAATTTTTCTACCTGCTTTGATTTCGTTAAGCTTGGGATGTTTAGCTTCATGAATAGCCACATCCGTTACAATGTCTCTGGCACAGCCGAGACAATGGTCGTCTTTAGGTATTCTTATAATGCAACGCTTACTTTGAAAAAAGGATTCCACAGATTGTAAACCCTTGAATCCTTTGGATCGTCCCTCTCTTGAGGGCAACGTTAGTTTCATCCAAGTATCGCTCCCTATATGACTGTAATACTCTTTCAATTTCTGCTATGATTCGTTCTACTGTAACAACACGCATTCGTGTGAAGGGAAGAGCAATGGGGACATTCAAACGGTCTGAATTTAAAAAACTCAGACCATATCGTGAGCGGAAATATTTCATCTAGGAATTTGCGTGAAATTATCAGCATTCACATCATCCCTGCAATCAAAATTAAATTTGATATTATAATCGCTGGAAGTTGCTTTATATTTTTTGACGTATTTTTCGTTTACTTTTACAATCTTGTAAAATTGGCTTACGCCATCAGCAGAGGTTCTCTTCTCTCCTGCCTCGTCGCTAGTATCTATTAACCCTTTACCCTTGTTTGGGTCCTTTTGGACCCATGCGGAGAGCTCGGCTGTCACACATATTGACTGTTTCACGCGGAACTCGAAACTGCGAGAAGCTACCCGAAAATTCGGCCACAAGAGCGAGAGAGACAATAGCTTCAGGTCACGGGGTCAATGGCCTACGGAAACCGATGCGGGGCGGGCTACGTCCGCTTTTCCACCCAATCCCGAGGCGCGCAAATATGCCCCGATCGGAGCACAACGGTAAAGGGTTAAAACATCATAAGCCCTTGACAGTTCTGAAGTAGAAGCCCCTTCGTTGATGGCTCCAGTAATTCTGGGACGTGTGGACTCTGTACTCGGTGAATCCTCACTGGAAACTATTGGGTTACTGGCCTCAGCTACTGCCTTCTCCAGGATCAACTCCTGACTAGGTGTCAGCTCTGGGCAATCGCTCCTTAGCCATTCTTGTACTTCGTCTGTTCCAATAAATAATGTATTAAAAAAGGAATTAATGAATGAAATAAATAAAAAATAAATTATTTGATTTCAATTAAAAGACGTACACGAATGAATTAAAGAATGATGTAAATATTAGTTCTCGTGTTGGCGGGACAGTGGTTACATTAAGTAGGGGTGGTGATAGAAAAAATGAATGGTAAACACACACACACATACATATAAACATACACACAACAACAATAATATGCAATTCAATACATACCGTTTTCATCATTGGTACCAGTGCCATCCATAAGACCTTCCACCACAATTTCTCTCTTGCTATCGGTTTATACAGGTTATTCTGCACGCATCCAATACTGTAGAATATCTAGGCATTTAAAAAAAAATCACTTAATAGTAACATAAAGGTAGACTTTTACTATGAAAGTTGCATAAGACCAACAAAGTGAAAAATACCTTAACACGTCAACATGACCAGACCTAAGCAATAGCACAAACACCAAGGAACATTTTTTCCGGGTGGGGGGGGGGTGGGATTCCGGCAAAGTGCAAAAGACTAATCAACAAACGAGATAGCACAAAACAACAAAAACTTATAAAGGACCTTCTATAAAAGAGAAAAGAATTGAATAACGAGAAATCTACTGACCTTCCTCCTCCTCTCCTTCTTGTTCTCCGTTTTCTCCGGTTTCCACTTGCGAAACAGGACAACCGTTGGACGTTAAAAAGTACAACCTATTGAACAAATATACTTCCTCCACTTCTGTGAGATTTTCGTCACGGATGATGTTGTCCAGTTATAAGATAGATTTTGCTTCAGCTGTCTTTTTCGCAATATATGCCTTGATAATATTTAAACTTTTCCAAAGACGCACAGGAGTTCGTATTGTGAACTTTTACTGCTTCGAAGCGATGAGACTCAAGAATTGTTGTGTGTCGAAATATCTGTCACCCCAACATTAAATGTTATTTGCATAATTAACTTCAATGTTCTAACAATGCACCCGAAACTTCCGGAACCCAACGAATACTTCAAATCATCCCAAGCTTTAACGCCTATTATTATCACCGAAAACTACCGGATGGACCATACCTTTGTCTGTAACCCTTAATGACAAACTTAAAGAAGTTATTAAGAATCACTCTGCCCATCCAACAAAATTCTTACGGGTACACTTAATACTCCTTTACTTCATCAACTTTCTGTACAAGACCACAACTCACTTTTAAGCCCCTTAAACTTTCCAAAAAAAAAGGTTAAATCCACCCATCCGACCATCTGCCTCTTCTAATCCGATTTACTTTTTTACAACCCAACCTGTGACATCTGCCTGCATATTCATAAGACTTAATCCCACAACAATAGACCTCATTACCACAAGAATCAGTGTGTTGTATATACTCAAATATTCTGCTCCGGTTGCATGCTGCTTAAGTGATTTCCATCCACGAATTCCTTTCGCCATAACTTGCAACATGCTTTCCAAGGCTCATCTAGCTTTCTTTTAAAGAGCTACATCGAAACAGGCACGATGCAACAAAAAGACAACTCAAACCGGCCGGACAAAAACACAAAGGCTAATCATGACCATACACATAGAACCACGGAACGAAAACGTCTGTCATGAAGGTAAAAGACGCAACAAAACCCACCGCGACAACTCACCACCCGACACCAACCTCCAAGACAAATTAAGAACAACCCACCCACGCCCGAAGGCCAAAACCACGAGGTACCACTTCTCTATGTATCTACCTTGGGCTTAACCACTTTACTCCTTGGGCTCGGTATTCGTGGCCCAGAATGGTCATCCCCAGAAAGATCATCAATCGACCTCTTTAGCGAAGGCTCCGGAACCCCACCCTCACAAAAATCAAACCAGCCTTCCCCTGATGGTGGATCCCTGGGAGGAGGTAATAGATCTCCGTGAAGCTTACTCAAATTTGGCGCAACTATAAAAATTAGTTGTACTTGCGTGGGTCTCTAGTCACGTGGGAATACCAGGAATGAAAGAGCCGACACACTCGCCAAAGAAGCCCTACAGATGTACGTCACAAACATCCGCTTGCCTCACACTGACTACCGCCCTTACATCAATGGCTTTGTAAAATCAAAATGGCAAGAACTGTGGGACTCCTTTCCTGGAAACAAATTATAGTGAGTAAAACCTAAGGTAGGAACTGGGGAAATGGATGCCCCAGTAAACGGAGGGATGATTTAGTCCTGAGTAGGGCCCGCATCGGTCACACTTACCTTACCCATGCCTTTTTACTTCACGGAGATGAAAGACCGTATTGTGTACCCTGTGACAGTGCTCTCACCGTCAGTCACATTCTCGTTGACTGTTATGAATACTCCCATATTCGCCAGAAATACTACACCGTGCCTGACCTTGTTTGAACAAACCGATTCTTCATCCTTTTCTAGACTTTGTATGTCCAGGGCTCATTAGATTCAGAAAAGATATAACCAAAAGGAGCAAAATTGCTATTGGTGTGTGTTAGTCTGATGGGATATTTTTGTGGGGCAGCACTGACATTAGGAAGGTAGTGATAGCCATGTATGTTTATGAATGTGTGTAGAAAATATATATATATGCAGTAGTGCAGTAGTAGGTAACATGTTCTTTATCCACCTTTTTACAATTTTTTTTATGTTATGTAGATTCTGTGTACAGTGCAGACTGGTCTTTTCCCAGAAGCCCACTTGAATGACAACATACGGAGGGTGGTACATCACCTTAGAACCAACTACCTACAGTATGATCAATTGATCATTTGAATTTGCGTGGTACTGAACTGTAGAAGAGAGAAGAGGTCTGATTGCAAGCACCACTTTCAAGATCATTTTGAGTAAGTTCTTTCATTCTTAAATCCATTTTGAGATTAAAGTAGAAGATTTGAGAGCAACTCGTTGGGTATAATCAAGCCAAAAAGTGAAGATCCTAATTACCAATTGTCTGTCCTTTGTCCAGTTTAGACCAGGGTTTGTTTATTTCCATGTTTTACAAACGTTGATTTGAATTTGTTGGCAAGATTTTACAATGTACCAAGAGGACATATTACAGCATGGTTACAAAACTTCAATTCATATGGTGTCATAATACGTTATAAATTAACACTAAAATGTTTTTACCTTACTGATTATGTCTAGTGTATTGAGAAAATTTCATACTATATGTAGGCACTGAATGAAAGCTTCTCTTTGCAGTGTACCGCAATTCAAAAAATTTGAAAATTTATATTAAATCGCATGAAATATGAAGGAACAGTCCAACTCCAATCTTTCCCAGGGAAAAATTCCTGTTGAACAGGTATCAACAGGTACCTGTTGAACAGGTAATTGGAACAGGCGCAACAGGTATGAACAGGTGTTATCAGGTATGAACAGGTCTCAACAGGTCTTAACAGGTATGAACAGGTCTAAACAGGGAGTGAACAGGTATGAACAGGTGCAACTGGTCTTCAACAGGTATAGCCCTAACTGGTCTTCAACAGGTGCAACTGGTCTTCAACAGGTACAAATGGTCTGTAACAGGTACAACTGGTCTTCAACAGGTGCAAAATGTTTTAATAGGAAATACTATGTAGTGATGAATTTTTGCAACAGGGAGGTTGGGGGTTCAATTCTGGCAAGGTCAGAGCAAGATTTGTGAATGGTTTGTTGTGTAAAACAGAGAGATCTAATTTACCTGTACAAGTACAACAAAAATTTGCACAAGACAAAATTTATTTGGCTATGATATACATACTGCATGTTTAGTCAAACCCTAGTATCAATGTAGCATTCCATTGTAGCAAAGTGATGATAGATAGCACACATCATGTAGATAATAAGCCAGTTAAATGCTAAAAATTCATTAATCCACTGGTTTGATAAATATCACTGACCCATATGAAAGAGAAGAAATTAAATATAGCAATACTGTATTTCATTTGAGACTTTAAAATACACAATCGGGGTTCTAGCCAGACCATTCAAACTGGGTGCTGCACCCAGTTTGAATTTACTTTTTTTAAGTCAGCACACAGTTTGAAATTTCCCCACCCAGTTTGAATTTCATCATATGCGTACTCTAAACATACTGTAGGCTACACTGCACAGTATCAGACACATAAACGTTTAATTGATTGAATGATTGTGCTGATATTGGAAGTAACCAAAAAATCAGGCAACTGACCACAGACAAATGTCATTTAGATCTTGAGATATGGCCAACATCATGTGAGAATGATGCAATGTTGATTAACTCCCATGATCCACTTTGACATTTTTTCCTGGCTAGAATCCTGCATATTCCAAGTTTTGACCGCATAATGCTTTTCTATAACAGCTACATGGAAACGTACGAGATTAGCAGGCTTGCTAGCCAGGCTGTGTGACACTTGTGGCTAAGGACGAAAAGGCCCAAAAACATTTATTCGATTTTGGTTGAACTAATGAGTGAAAATGGAATTTTTCCAATTTAAATCAAAGTTTGATCAAAGTAAAAACTGTAGTTACAGTACTGTACTACAAACATGTATCAAGCAGTCATTTCACAATTTCCAATAAACAAAACAAATGTTTTTCATGGTTAAAACAATTGAAAGAAAAAGTCATATGAATCAGTCCTTTCACATATTTGCTAAATTAAAAAAAAAAAACAAAGATTTGTCCATGATAAAACATTTTCTTAAGTTTCAACCGTAAGGGGCTAAAGGGATAGTCTTCAGCTATTACAAGTTCCATGAACAATTACATCAAAGTGTAAAATGTTGCATTGCATTCTTCTGTCATCAAATGGGTCCACTAAAGATATGAAATGATCACATTTGCCGAATGTTTCAAATTTCTCAATTAGCCATCCTCCTACAGTATTGGCCAGGTACCCATCTCAGTGTATCATACAGTAACCAATGACGAAATTTCAAGTATAAGCAGGAGTGTTCAAATTTTCAGACACTGTAAAAGAAATGCAGAGCTATCAAACCAGTACATCTGTCTTTTTGCAAATAGTCCTACGTGTATATCGCCATACGTAGCTAACATACTGAAATGCACTAGTGAGTTGTAATTCATTTGGACGGTTTTCTGCTGGTAACTGCTTCACATTAGTTACAGTATCCATTTTCTCTAAAGTACAGCAGAGTACAGTACAGTAGTGTAGGTCTCCAATCTATAAACTCATTCACTCCACATGAAACATTTGAAAGGTACTGTAGAACTTGCTAACATCTGTCCTGGATATGATTCAAGAATTCGATGGCCAACACAGCTCAAAAAGTAAAAAGATATTGCTGGCAGGCTCAGAAGATATTCCCAGGCAAACCATTTTTTACTGGAAGTACGAATACATATTTTGATCAGTTCGAAGAACACAGTGCATTGCTAAATAACATTTTAAAGTTTCACAGATAAGGCGTATTAACTCCGCCAGTTAAGGCTCTTTTAATGCCAATTGTACCGTGATTCCAATCCCCTACAGGCTGATTTTGCTAAAATGACAGAACTTCTGAACATAGCTGTTAACCGGTTAGCTATTGAAGATACAACGGCAAATACTGTAGCTCCCTCATCTGTGTTGTGTTTCACCATCAAACTCACGCTGTTAATGGAATAAAAAATAAATAAATTTTAAACAACAATGCAACAAAACAATGCAGATCGAAGAAAAATAGTGATTACACTTTCATACTAAATATGAACAGTATTGGAGAGTCCCCTTCTCCCACAACACCAACCCACCAGGACCTTTAAGTACAGATCGAATAAGCTTTTTTCAGTACAACTGGCAGTGTTTGTTTGTGACTTTATATACAGTTCCTAACTTGGAGTCACATTTTTTGAGATGCCATGGGGATACTTAGGATAAAACTATGGTACTACTTAAGTACAAGCATTACAATATGCATAGGCCTACAGTAACCCTAGGTCTTAATTAAGCTCATGATCTAGACTTTAAACAACTGACAATACTGAAATGTAGAGAGGCTATGCAGTGAGAAATTGAGTATTGAGAATCGTGAGTAACATGTTGTTCAGCATTGATTTAATCCAAGTCTTCATAAAAATAATCACTTTGACCTACAGTAATCTCCCATCCCCTAACCTTAAAGGGAAATTTTGCGGTTGAAATGTCAAATGTTCCAACATAACATTCATAGAAAATAGCTGAAGGCATAGTCAAACTGTTCAATGTCAAACATACTGTACACCCCAGCAACAGCTTCATCTCAAAACATTATGAATGAGAAGGGCGCTGAAAGTTGCACAATCTGAAATTTTGAAAGTTTAGGCACCCTAAAAAAAATTTTCTAGAGCAAAAAATGTCAAGCTTAGGGAAACTTATCTTGAACAGAAGACCACCATACTGCATTTATTTAATCATTTATCCACCAGGGGCCAGTGCCAATAAAATTGGTTTAAAAAGGATGAAATTTTCTGTTAAGCAAATGCAATATTTCCCTTTAACCCAACCCTCAATTTAACCATGATTAAGGCAAGGTACAGTAGCCTGTAGAACAGCCCTTGGACTGGACTGTGCATTATGTTCAATTTGTTCAAAGGCCTTATACTGTATGGCAAATTCCACACCTAAGTGTTGCCTAATGGAACGAGCCTACAGTAATTACATAAGCCATCATGTGACGGAACATAGATGGTTAGTTCAAAGTTCAAATATGTTCTAAATTTGAACACCTCATTAAAATCATTCTTTTCTTCAATTAATTAAAATATCATTAAGAATTAATTCTGGCTTCATATTGTGTGGTAAAACTGACAATTTTGCATCGATCAGTGAATAAATAAGCATGTAAATGAGGTGTTCGAATTTAGAACCTGTTTAAACTTTGAACCAACCACTGTACATACATACATGATACACTACAGCACCATTCAAGGTTATGGCTGGGCCTATAGGCCTAGGCTTAAGTTATGCTTATGGTATGAAAACACTTTATATCCACTTGAATCCCCAGCTTTCATTGCCCAAATTTGACTGATTTTCCCATGCAGCATATGGGGGAAATTATTCTTGAAACTTGGATGTGTGCACTATATTTACAGTTTAGGCATAGGCTGTATACTGTAACTGTAATGTAAGTGTAATGTATACTGCAATAGTAACGTTACAACACAAGTAACGTTAGACCTAACGTTAGGCCTAGCCTAGGCTAATGTTTATGGTTAAGCCAAACAGAACAGTGACAGTTAAATACTATTTGCCCAGCCACCATGACCCTCAAATTGCACTGCATTTTGGTGTAAAACTTGACCAACAAATGGATCATAAAACATAAATGACTTACTCTGCTCCAGAGTATTTTTTGTAAAGAAATCTTCCTCTGCTGCCTTCACTTTCATTGCACCTTTTTGAATTTGTGAATGTGACGCATGCTCAGACAACTCAGCTCTGGCTCTGTACTGTACAGTATATGCATGCAATAGTAGTAGTAATAGTACATGCAGTATGTGCACAATATACACAGGCAGCTGTTATCTAGCAACCTCACTCAACACTGTGTGTGCAGAGAACTGTGTCACTGCAAAGGGGCCATGAAGGTAATCCTTTGTTCAAGCAAACTATTGCTTTGTTATGTGCATTGCTTCACAAGAGATAAGAAACTTGTATACTTAAAGAGCAGCAAAGGTATTTAGACTGTTTTGCTACTATGTGGTATGAGAAGAAGAGAAGATAAAATAAAAATGAAGCACTTGGGTAAATGAATTTTAGAAGGAGACCAGGATGCCTTAATTATTATAAGCACATGAAAAAAAATTGGAGGCAAGTTCTATTGGGAGTTAAGTATTTGCCTATGTACCGGGGAATCTGTGTCAAAAACAAGATGTTGGAGGCATGCATGCAGCTAGGAGTCCCGGGTATAACAGGAGTAGGGGTGTGGGGGGGGGTGGGAGGGTGGTGGCAATGACAGGAGAGAAGGGGTTATACTTTTCTGTGCAACAATAAATATCTTGGAACTTGTGTGAGCTACTAGTATTCGGGGAGGGGATTGTCATTGTACCCCACTGTTCCGACCCCATATGGTACATGCACGTTGATCTGGCAAGTGGTCGAAGACAATTTTGTATGGAAATAACCTGTTCAAATAGCACCGTCGCTGCTGCAACCTATTACAGAAGATTCACATGACCAATTGAATTACCTGTTAATTCCCTGTTGACATTAACAGGTACCTGTATCCCTGTTCATACCAGTTGGATACCTGTTAGTACCTGCTACATATTAACAGGTACCTGTTGAAACCCTGTTCATACTTGTTGGAAACCTGTTCATACCTGTTAGTACCTGTTAATACCTAATCATACCTGTTCATACCTGTTAGAATTTCAACAGGTTTCAACAGGAATTTTATCCTGGGTGTTAGATATTGCTAATCTGAGATATGAAATGTTGAAGTTTTATCCCCTCAAATTAAAATGAGACATTGTGCAAATTTGTGCAATAATTTGTGACGTACACTAATTGTTGTACGACTCAAATTACAGTCTTTTGTATTTCTTTCTTTTTCTGAAATTTACTGCACATTATGCCAAGGTGTGCTGTTGCTCTTACTCCTGTGGGTTGATGTACAGTATTATTAATTAAGCTCTCTCCGTGCAACATGCAGTGCAAACGAACAGGAAGTGTTCAAGGTCATAAAAAACATTTTTAATTTTTAAAGGGAAACAAAGCAGGTAATGTGAGTGGTACAACAAGAAAGTTGCAAATGATTGCACAATGGACTACAGTAATTTGCTTTAAGTTTACAAATTACTTTCAACATTTTACATCTCGGTTCAAGAATGTCCTGCTGGATGAAGATAGGAGTTTGATTGTTAGAATTTTTTCATGCTGTTTAATATATGTGTTGGAATTTTTCTCTTTGAGGTACACTTTAATGCCCTGGTGCCAGTGGCGTAACCAGCGGGGGGGGGGGGGGGGCAGGGAGGGAAACTGCCCCCCCCCCGCGCAAAAAAGGGGTAAGGAAAGAGAAACGGCAAAGGACGGGAGGAAGGGAAAGAAAGGAAAAAGAGGAAAAAAGAAAAGGACGAAGAGAAAAGGGGGAAGGAAAGAAAGGTAGAAGGGAAAAGGAAAAAAGGGTAAGGGAAAAAGAGAATGAAAGAAAAAGAAAGTGGGCCAACTGTAACATCAAAAGCAAGATTGATCTGCATTCATGGAACACTTTTGGTCAATATATGAAAAATTCATTCCAAAAAATATATGAACACTCATTTAGTCCCCCCAAAGTTAACAAAATAATATCTGAGGTCCACCTTATCGGAGGAAAGACTTTCCTCTCTTGCCCTTTGCCAGACAGTCGGGAGGACTTTAGCAAAGCAATCGTTCTCAGATTTGCCACCAATATTTGAAGGAAGTGCAGATTCTTCAGTAATCCCCCAAACGCTTTAAACTTCCTCACAGTCAACCCAGAATCCAAAGCTTTCTGCAATAAAAGCTCCATATTAACAAATTATTGTTCCAAAAGGGCAGAAATTTTGGCGCGCTTCGCGCGCCGCAATACATCACTAATATAGTGGTGTTCACATTTGCAAAAAAAATCGGAAAACTTAGCTACTACTACTACTGCCAATTCCGGCTGTCTGAGGGGTCGTCATTTTTCAAAATTTTCTGTACGCTCCGCGCCAACTGAAGACAGTCTTTCTAGCAAGACTTCATATTCTAGACATTGGCCTACCGCACTCAAATGCTCTCATACACACCTGCCATCAGATACCTTTCCACCCTGTCAGTTGTGCAGTCTTTGTAGATGGATTCTTTAGTTATTGAAGTGTCAACATTTTTTATCAATGTTCAATGTTGCAGAGCAGTGGCGTAGCTACAGGACGCAGGGCGATTGCGCCTTTGCTCGAAAAAGTGAAAAATTCGAAAATTTATCATTTGAGACACCCGTCAAATACAGTGCGATTTTCCCAAGTTTATCTTCATAAAATTCCGAATTCTTCTCGATAAAAATCCATATCCGAAATAATTATTTTTAAAGGAGGCAAAATTTCCCGCGCGCCTTTAATTGCAACTCTTAAAGCTTTAAGTGATCACTCATAAAATTATCAGCGAAAAATTTGATCCTAGCTGCTACCGTGCCGTTTCCCTAAAATTCTCTTCAATATTGGCTTTCATTTTTGTCCAAAAAGGCAAAGTGTCGAGATTTTTCTTAATGTCGTCGAGAAGACTTGATCCGCACTACTGCGATAACACGGGGAGAAGACACCCCAGTTTGGTTCTTATACTGTAGAAAAAAAAGTTGGAACATTTGCTTTTGTACTTCCAGAGATGTGGCTCAAGAACCAAGCTAAATGTCAGTGCACATTGTATTTTATTTAAGGTCATTTTCTGTGATCAAAAATATTGTGTCTATACTACATACATTGAGCAATGCATGTATTGTAATTATAGATTTGTTGTTTTTGCAGATATTTATGAACCAGGACTCTGAACTAAATTATTTTCGAGTGTCTATGGTATCATGTCTTATCTGAAATGCATCATCAGATCAACAGACTTTGCAGCTGCTTCTAATAATTTATTTATGATGGAATGGTATTGTCACCAGAGGCCTAGCCTGCTTAGCTGCTCTTGGGCTGCTGCCCCCTCATAACCTGCCGGCGATTGTACAAAATCCTTTCAAAGAGCCTTAACTTTGATGACCTTTATATTCAAGAGCACTCGCCACAATTGTTCTATTCCTGAAGTAGGTGATGCTCAATGACTCTGAAGGTATTCCATTGTCGCATTTAATAGAGTCAAAGTGAAAAAGAAAAATTCATTATGTTTTCCAAATTCTGTAGCGAAACTCCATTCCCATCTCGATTCATATCACATTTTGAAGATTGGTATATTTTGCAATACCTTTTACCTTTCTAAAGGTCACATGAATTTTTTTTCCTACTTTAAAATCAACTGCCCTAAAATTTGATTCTGTTGGAACGTTTGAAGTTTATCTCCACATGTACGCAGAGTCTAGTATGAAATTTTTCCTCGTAGCATACAAAGCTAAGAGTTGTTTTATCAATGTGCCATGGTATATAACATCATATTTTTTCTATTTTGCAAAAATCGAAACTTCTGAAAAAGTTAGTACCACAGTAGCTTCCAAATGCAGCATGCTTTTGGAACAGATTTCACTCTCATTATAGAGAACTTTCTGCAGGTTTTTAAACACACCAGCTTGAGTCACCAAAGAATGCCTCATCAATTACCTGATACTATCATTCACATGAACCATACATGCATGATGCAGCATACAGTAAACAGTTACCTCAGGCTGGCGCTCATTTTGGACTTAATGCATCTGACAAAATGAAGGGAAGAAAAAGACAACAGTACCTCAAACATGTATACAAACACCATTTGAAGTTTCCCTTCATCCACTACCATAAAATATCTACCTAATTCTTATATAGATTACTGTACCTGGTCTGCATCACGTAGTAGTGGGTATTTCTATAATGCTTTTTCAATACGGCGATTAGCTGGAACGTCCAGTATGATCATCTTCCTCTTTCTAAAAGACCTAATAAAGAGGTCATTAAAAAGATTCTTCGAAGTACTGTTTCCCATTGCCTAAATCAGCATATTGTGATGATTGTCCACTGCCCCATTTGATTCTGCATCTACACATTGTAGGTACAAAGCAAAATGGGTAATTATGAATCACATCTAATAATATATGGCACATAATATTAGCTGTTGTTATACTAGTATGCTCATATCAAATACTCTGTGTGTTCTCATCAAAGCAAACCATACTGCACGATACTTTTTGTTCACGGCAGTACCTGTTTCATTCTAGGAGACCCAAAAAATCCTTAATCCCCTTGAAACTTAGGTTTAAAGGAAATAATGTCCAAAATTCATTGCAAATTGTGTTTTGCTGCTATCTAGGTAGTTAAAAGTGTTATTTATTTAAACGTCATGAAGGTCACAATCTGGTTTGCCGTATCTGTACACTGCGGGTCTGGCAAAAAATGATTGCATTATGTGGAAGCAAGCCACACTCAACAAGTCCTTCTCCCCCTCCCCCCCCCCCCCCCAAAAAAAAACATATTCCTTCCAAATACAAAAATTTCCACCAAACGTAAGTATTCTTACTTATCTAAGAAGTAACTCCTACAAGATTTATACCCATTTCAGGTATCAGGAAAAGAAAAGCAACATGAGGTCAACATTTTAAGAGGAGAGAGAGAGACACCACTCTCCTCAAACTATCTCTCCCAGGTGATTATTGCATGCTCACTCATGTGCTTCACATGTAATCTCTGCCCCTTGTATTGTAAGCTTGTAACTTGTGGAGAACACTGCACTGAACTGCATAAATTGCCTGTTCACTCTGTATACATGCATATGAAATACAGGTCCATACATGTCTCCTCTACCTGTCCTGCACTTCGAGCAGGTTATCAGATTACACAGGTCATACATTTACTGATTATTTTAGAGCTGTTACTACATCCAAGTCCTTCACAACAAATATAATTGAAACATTCTTTGCAACTGAGTTGCAGGAAAACAACCAGGTGCTGGAGTTTACTTAAAAGAAACAATTTACCTTCCTGAAATTCATCCTCTTGATAGTCATCATCAGCACTGGTGTCCATTAGGTCGGAAAATCTTTTTTTCATACTGTGACATTTGTTTTCAAATGCTCTCGTCAACGTTTTGAAGACCTCAAGCTAAAAGAAATTGTGGAAATCCAAAAAATGGCAGTAAGAACTTTTCAAATAATGGAGAGCATTAACATAACTATTAGAGAGTTAATATTGCTCTATTTAGATGAAGTGTTAACATGAAAGTGGACTGAACTGTTAGTCTCCCTCAGCGGCGACATCTGGGGAAATGGGTAGGGGCTATGGGGGCTTCAGTCTGTGCCCCTTTTTCTGCCATTTTGGGATACCTTAAACTACAACTATTTCCAAGAACAAGTTGGGCCCCTTAAATGATGAGCCCACATCTCAAAATTGGCTCTGGGGTTTCTGTCAAAATATTGTGAAAAAGTATGCTATAAGTGCAGTATGAAATGGTTGCTATGGTATTATACAATCCATCTGTTTATTACCTGTATCTTGTAGCAAAATTGGCATATTTGCTGCCAATGTAATGATTACTTTATGTGGACTGTAAAAAAAGAACCAATTCAGACCACAGATAACAGGCAACGTTTAAAAACAGCTTACATTTCACCTGTAACTTCAACATTTTTCTTATGCTGTAGTTTTGCCTTTATACATGATGTCCATACATTTATACTGAGGCAACCCCTGCATATATTTAACTGGTCAGTTGTACACCAGTGTTCTAGAACAGTTTCCATTTATGTTTTTAACTAATATTGTGAATGACACCATGTTGTAAAATATTCTAGATATTACTAATAAATAGACAGCAAATGGAATGTGCGATATATACAGTACTTACGGTAGTTGGAATAACTTCTGTGCATGTAACTGAACCACTATGAATAACCAACGTGTAAAAATGTGATATTTCGATGATTATGGTTCTACTCCAAATGCGATGGTGTCCTATATCGTCTTGGGCAAGCCTGGGTTATACTAACATGTTGTTACAACAATTTTGTGTTACCCCAGATGACCTCTGACCTCCACCAAAAACAATAGGGGTTCTCCCCCTTGTTTGGGGGAACCTATGTAACCTGTGTGAAAACATGTCAGACATTCCTATCTTGAGTGGGGACACCTTCTTCCTCCTAATGAATCGAAGATATTGACAGGTTAACACACCAGAGCACGAGGATACCAAAAAATCTACTTACACATTTACACATGAACTAAGACTTAAAACATGGAATAGGGGCATAACTTCAGATCAATCTGTAAAGTTGCATCCACCTACTGTAAGCTGACACACCTTTGCATTATTTTGGACATAGTAACAGGAGAGGATACCCCCATTAACAAGGCGTATCCCCAGTTCGCTACTGATGTGATTAGTGTGTATCCCAATACACATACTAAACAAAAACCAAGCACTACAAACACACATACAACATCCATGCATACATACTTACATACAAACATACATACAAACATACATACATACATACATACATACATACATACATACATACATACATACACGCATACACGCACAAATACTCTTATTACAACCAAAAAACTTCGAATTATAAATGCACATCAATAAACTTACTTCTGGTTGAAACTGGGTACTAAAAGGCCCGTTTTTTAAGTGGTTCATATGGATGTTTTAGGGCCAGAGTTGGATACTTTCGGACCAATTTCCGGGCATCTTCTGGAATTGACACTGGGTAAAGGGCACCCAAACCATACATGGGTTCCGATAATGCCGATAAATGCATTGAGCTCTTTAGTAGTTAACTGATCACCTCTCTTCAGTTTTTTGTCTAGCGCATGTCCAAAATATCTGGGCAGCTTGAAACCCTGTCCAGGTTCTTCGGGACTTTCTGAATGATCTCCCAGTGGTTCAATATCCGAGCCACTGTGAAACTGAAAATCTATGACTACGTTTTGTCTCTTGAGTGATACTGGCATAGATGGTGAACTGAACTGAGATACTGAATCTGGAGATTCTGTGTCTGATGACAAATTGACGGGTGATACACTAGGTGTAGGGTTTAGGGTTTTAGCTCTGGCACTCACAATATCCTCTGTTGCTCCATCCTGTCAAAATCAACCAGATATAGTGTGAGATGTCTAAACATTTTTGCTTTAATATTAAACTGTCATCACAAGGTGTTGCAGTTTGACACCCATTGACTGCAAAAGACCTTGACATCACCTATAAGCAATGGTAGGAATTGTCTACCCCACATATAAACTGTGAGTTGTACATAAATGGACAGATGGTACATGTATGGACAGAGCCGTACACAATAACATTTTTTTTTAAATGTTTTAATGTTCTGAGGGTCAGGAAGCCACCTGGCTCATGGAAAAATATCCATTTCCAGGGTGAGCATGGATGAACGCTGGTAATATTCCCTTCTCTTTTTGACTATTGTTCAGAAGTCACAAGGGGGCACTAGTACGAAATGCTCCTAATCCTGCTCCCGGGACCACCATTTAACACTCCCATCCAATGACCATGAGTGTATCCCCAGTCTTTAGCCATCTTCCCAAACACTGGTTGGGTTGGAGGTCACGTGCTCTGCACCACTACTCAACAGCTGAACTGAGCAAGCGGACAACTTTCTGAACAGACAACTTCATTAGTCGCACAACCTTCTGAAACAGACAACCGAATACCCAACTTTGTAATTCACCAATTTTAAACCCCCTCTGCATCACTGTGAACAGCTTCTATGCTGAACAAGCTAATCTTCTTTTTAAAAAACATTTGCCTGAGTCATATACTGGAGGCTCCTTCTTATTTCAACTTGCCCAGTTCGGCAGATGATGTATAATCTAAAAATGTTGTAAAAAGGAAATTGTTGTGACATGTCTCAAATAGTGTGGAATTTATCTTGTGCAATTGGTAGAATCTTCCATTTTAAGCTTCAGATATAATGACAGTCTGCTTAATTTGCCATCATTTTTCAGGGGTAGCATGACATTTATAAGGGCAAGCTAGCATGACATTTAAAAAGGCGATCTAGAGATCTTTTTTAGTGGAAATTGATCTCCCATTTTTGCTTACTCCAACATTGTAACTTTGTCTAACTTGGTGACACTGTATAACACATTCGTGTTGGTGTGTCGTAAAGCCCCATCTAACTTACTAAATAGAGATCTGTAAGCTACTTGCCAGCCTGATCATGTTGTTTCAAAGGTTGGTGTGCAGTGCTGGATGGATCATCTCCATGCAACCAATAAGACCATTCACACTTGCTCTTCTTGAGGTACCACCTATATATACAATTTTTTTCTTCAAAATTTAGACCTTTCCTGACCCCAAGACTAGCTAGTGTCCTTTGTCCTGTACCAAAATCAATGACAGGGATGCCTCCAGAAACAAAAAGGGGGGGGGGGGTATTAATGCTTAACCAAACCAAAACAGTCCAAACTGATGGTGTCCTACACTAAAGTTACAAGATGGTTCAGTGGCACAAAAGCTTGCTTTAAGGCCTGAATTAGGTGCAATATGGAGGGTTGCAAAGGCCATTTAGCTTTGAAAGTTTAAATATTGCTTCAAATGTGTACTCTTTTCCTTTTTAAGTTAAAAACCAACAGATATTGACAACTTGTCTAATTTTTATGGAAAAGGGTGCCCCCCCCCCCACCTGCTGGAATGGGTGGGGGGGGGGCAAATCTCCCTTTATGCACTGAGGAGGAACACTGAATGGGGATCATTTTACTTTCCAGAGATATAGTACTTACAAGCTTTTTGATCTTAGATTGACCCCAAATGATGACACTTGACCTCCACCAAAACAACATTGATCATCTTTAATAACTACAACACGTCTTCTCTGCACGTACAAAATCTATCCAAGTTTCTTAGCTTGCAATGTCACGCTAAAAAAAAGTCTACAGTTTGAATTATCTATTGGCATGTGCTCATTGATTTACATCAAATTAAGAACGCAGAGTAGCTCATACTTCACACCATGAACTGAAGCGTGTTGCTATTACAATCAGGGCCATGTATATTTATCAGTGTATAGTTTGTCCTGAAGCAATTAACTGGAATTGTGTCTGACTGAGGATGCTCATTTTAGATAGTTGTTGGATGGGCTTGAAGTAAGTAAGTTCCAAGGGAGAAATGGAACCGTCTTGGGTGATGTCATGAATCATTTTCAGCCTTAAGTACTGACCTTAAGGAGAGTGAGAAAGCCATGGAAGTATTGTTTTATGCCAAAATTAGTATCACCAGGGAATACTTCTGCTAGGCCTTCTCTTGTAAGTTTAAGGAAGCGTGATCCATTAATATTGCAAGCTAAACAAAAGAGTGAGAGAGAGGGGGGGGGGGAGAGAATAAAAAAGAACAAGGAAAACCAGTGATTCTCACACATGACCATGCAAAGTTTTTAGAGTTTGACCCCTGTGACCCCTAATGACCGCTTGACCTCTACCAAAATCTATAGGGTCTTCCTTCCCTCCTATCATAATGCATCAACATACCAAGTCTGAAAAAATCCAAACTTAATCCCTCGAGATATTATAAAAAACAAGGTTTTTGGAGTTTGACCCTAGTGACCCCAAATGACCTTCGCCCTCTTCCAAAATCAAAAGGGCTCTTTCCCCATCATAATGGGTAAACATAACTCTGAAAAAACACTATGTTTCCTACCTGGAGATATCGTGAAAACAAGCTTTTCAGAGTTTGACCCAAGGTGACCCCATATGACCCTTGACCTCTACCAAAATAATGGGTTTCTTTGTTTTATCACGATACATTAGCCGACCAAATTTGAAATAGATCTAATCTGCCTACCTTGGGATGTTGTGTAAACGAGGTTTTCAGAGTTTGACGTTGATTCTGAGCGTAAAAAGAATGGGAGAAAGAATACTCCCTTGAGGAAAACCGCACTGTTGAATGTGTAAATCGGAAAGAGTATCAGCAACACGCATTTTAAAATACCTAGTGTGACGAAAATTACGAATGAAAATGGGTAGATAGGCCGGCACTATGTAAATCCTCAAGAATACCACACCTCCAAGCATTCCAAAAATGTATATAATATGATACATAGTTTTTATAATGTTATTTTGTAAACATGGAAAAAGTCAAAAAAGGAAATTTTGTGTAGCTTTGAATATATGCCACATTTGTTGTTTCCAAGACGGATGACATTAAATTATTAATGCATGCACGTGGACGGATGATCAAATATTATTCATTCAATAACTTTAAAAATTAAATATGATTAATATCAGCTGTTTTCATAAGGCCAACTCTGTAGCTGATTAGATTTTCTTGATTTGGGTAGGATAATGGTGGTAGGAATTTTTCCTCCTTTCTTTTCATTTGAGGATCACACGTTTCTAGAAAAGAATAAAAGAGTGAGAAGTTTCATTGTTTGATCAGACTTTACGTTAACTAGCCCGGGGGGGGGGTGGATCAACCCCCGTCCCCTCGACAATTTTACATTAATTTGGATATTATCACCACCCGAATCAACATTGCCTCTTACTTCTGGCTTGTTAGCGGAAGCTCCTCCAATACTACCTCACTACCAAAATCCTTGAGCATACCCAGTTCCAAGAAAATTGTCGAGGGGGCTGATTCAGCCCCCCCCCCCCCGATTAGGGTTAAAACAGATTTTAATGTCCCTAATGAAGAAAACACCCGTATAACCCTTTTCACAAAGAGTTACGCACGATCTTAAGTATGATTTTCTGTTGGCTTAAGGATAGTGAATCAAACCTAAGATTGTGCACAACTCTTTTTGGAACGGCCCCCAGGTGCCGATGTCCCTGGTCCAGGAACTGGTGATGGTGTCTCTGGTCCAAGAACTGGTGCTGATGATGTCCCTGGTCTGTGAACTGGTGATGATGTCCCTGCTACACGAGCTAGTGATGGTGGTGTCCCTTAATCTAAATCAAAGAAAATATCTATTTAATCCATAAAAAATCTGAGGCAAAAGGGATCATCAAAATTGGTTGAAAAATTGATCATTTTAGATCAAATTAAAAGTTTAGGCTCAAATTTACGTAAACTATGCAAATTCTGTGATGTAGACAGGGAATATGCTAATTTTCCATTATTGTAACCCTTTGTTTTGATTCTACATCAAAACAAAGGGCTACAATAATGGAAAATTAGTATATTCCCTGTCATTTATGTAAATTTGAGCCCTTTTACTTTTACTTTGATTTAGTCAATTCTACCCCACTACTTACCGTACCGCTTTCATTGAACTACCGTTGAAAAAAGTTGAAATTCATAGAAATTCATGCAAATGCATGAAAAATCATAGAAAAGTGTGGAAATAGTGTACACGACCACACATTTGTATGGAGTATTGCCTAGTGGGGTAGGATTGACTCAAAATTAGACCCCATGCCACTTTTTACCACTGTTTCCATGATATTCACGAGGGCAATCTTAAGATTTGGCTTGGGATGATTTGAAATCATTTGCCAGTTATCCAGCCATCCAAATGTGCCAAATGCACAGTGATCCCTATCCCTATTTGGCATAATTAAGATTATTTGGGGTATGGGGCCAAATATAATCCCTGTAACAGGAACACCATGTGAGCATTGACCTTTACCAAAAGTTCTTCTCCATCATGCATCAACATATCAAGTCTGAAAAAAAATCCAAGCTTCATCCCTTGAGATATTATAAAAAACAAGTTTTTGCAATTTGAGCCCAGATGACCTTTGACCTCTCCCAAAATAAATAGATTTCTCCCCCCCCCCCTCCCCCCCATCATAATGGGTAAACATAGCTTTGAAAAAATCGAAGCTTCCTACTTTGAGATATTGTGGAAACAAGGTTTTCAGAGGTTGACCCCTGGTGACCCCAAGTGACCCTTGACTCCTACAAAAATTTACGTTTTTTTTTTTTTTTTGTTTGTTTGTTTTATTATGATGCATCGACCAAGTTTGCAATCAATGTAAGTTTCCTACCTCAAAATATTGTGTTAACAAGAGTTTCAGAATTTGACCCCTTATTTGGCCTATTCTTTCATTATCCGTAGTTAGAATTGCCAGAAAATAGTAAAAAACGCTGGCATTTTTGAAGTTTTAAAAAATTCTCCAATGAAACTAAAATTTTGTTAGTTGCCATTATAAGAAGCCCAAAACTCTTTGCCTGCCTCCTCTTTTTAGCGACTTGATCATCCCCTTTGTCAGGCACTTTAGGTTATCACCCTCCCTCCCACTGCCTGTCGTGCAGGGCTGTAGCCAGAGGTCAAGTTTTTTGAGGGGTCGGGCACATGGACGGCTTCCAACGGATCTCGTGCATGTGTGTTAAACTTAACAATAAAATTTCAATCCAAACTTTGGAAACTTTTGGGGGGCATTTGCCCCCTTCGGCTATGTGCCAGCTGTCGGGAAACTTGGACCCCCTATTGGGCAAATTGTGGTGCCACCCATGGCAACACAACCGAAACAGGGAATCAGAAAAGAACAAATGCATCGGTAGGGGTTTCCTGTGGGGAATGCTGTTGCATCCAGGGAGGGGAAATGTGCCTGAACATAGACGTACATTCCTTCCAAATGGCCAACTTTTGGAATTTCTTTACTAATGGCGTAACATAATATGAGTCCTCTCTTGCTGACCTCGGCAGGGCAATTGCAACCTTATGGCACCCCTCCCCTGGAGTCCCTTACATATCTATATACCATTTTATAGTGTTATATACTAAAGATGACATAAACCAACCAGCTTTTTCATTGATAGGCCAGCATGGCTGTAAAGGACTTTTTCCAAGGAAGGGCAGTGATTTTTTCTTCATTTCTTTACCTGACGATCCATTGGGGGCACCAAGATTTCAAAAGAAAACGTTGGGGGCAAGTTATTCCATGTAGCATAACATCAAGTGCCCTGCACAAGTTTTTGCTAATGAGTTCTAGCCCAGGGCTAATGGGGTCCAGGGTCAAAACCATGGTGGGGGTCCAGTTATATTTTGCTTTAGTGGATGCTGTTCCAGGGGTGGCAAGGGGCGGCTATTGGGTTGCAAATGGGAAAAACTAGTGAGGGCCAGGAAGGCATTGAAAGCCCCTGGAAGCTCCGAGTTTTAAAATGTATCTCAGGTCAAAAAATTCAAAAATATATACTAAACAGCATGAAAAATGAATTATAACAGTCAAACTCCCATCTTCGTGGGACATTCTTCATGAGAAATCTGTCGGCTTGGAGAACGGCGGAAAGAACTGGCCGACCAGAGAACGAACTGGCCGATTTTTGACATCATTTAACCACAAGAGATTGTTTGCTTAGTCGACGCAAATATTTGCCCTGCACGAAAGACAAGAACTGACCATTGTTCTGTTACAGTTTTCGTGCTAAATATTTTCTATAATTCCACCAAACCTGAACCGAAGGCAATTTTGTCGTTCCTTCAAGGGGACCAAATCTCTAATGTGAGATGAGATAACAAATATTGATATTTCTTCACTTAAAACAAATTAGTCCATTGGGCAATAATTTTGAATTTTAACTTTTGGGCAACAATTCACATTACCTGCTTTGTTTTCCTTGAAAATTAAAAAAAATGTTTGTATGACCTTGAACACTTCCCGTGTGCCTATAAAGCATGTTGCACAGAGAGGGCTTAATTATAATTACATCACTCCATAAGAGTGCTGTCACACCTTGGTACAAGGTGCAGTTAACGCAAAGCTTGTAATGCGAGTAATAAAACAATGACATCACATGTTATTATGCAATGAACCATTTGAGTAAATAAACTCTTAAATTTTATATCTCAGCACAGGAATGTCCTGTGAATATGAAGATGGGAGTTGGAATGTTAGAATGAATTTTTCATGCTGTTTAATATTTTTTAATTTTCTGATTAAAGGTACACCTGAAGTTTATCTTTTCAAATGAATATACTTGCAAAGACCGTGTAGCATAGGGTACTTATTCAACTCTTTGAATATGATAACCTTTTAAAATCAGTTCATAATCCGAAGTAAACAAGCTTATTTTTCCGCTCTGCACCAGTCTGCGATTTTCATTACGTAGTACTGCATATTGTAGTGGGAACATCTTCATGCTTTGATGAATCAATTGATAAGGTAAACTAAGTGCTTGGTTGCCAATCAAATTCAAAATAACTGTCGCCCTTATGTCGGTTACCTACACTCTAAAAACGGCGTTTAAATTAGCAGATTAAGCACTTATGTTGCCCCCGTGTTGAAAACATTTTTAAACGCTAAGCAAGTTTAGTTATTAAACTGCAATTGTTTAATTGGGCAATAAACGTTTTTAAAACGATTTGCATGACATGTAAGATGTAAGTATACTACAAAGTGTATACTCAACGTGTTTAGAAAGACGTTTGATTCCTAAAAACCATTTTGGAGCACACATTTCCCCGATAGCATAGTTGGAAGGCGGTTGTTGACTCCGGAAACTGCAAGAGTCACAAGATGTACTGGTAAGAAAATGGCAGATTGAAATCTATTTGATGTTAACTTCATGGTAGGTGTTGAAAGGTTATGTATAATCCTCCCGCCCCGAGTTTCTAGAGGAGACTTTTTTTCAGGCAGTTCATTTTTAAAACGGATTATATCTTTTCAAGTGCCACTATTTGATTGACAGGTCCCTTTGTTTCTATTGTTAAATCCCATGAGACTAAGTCCTTTTAATGAGCATCTCTTTCATTCTGTTTCAAGTAATCCCTGAACTAGGGCATTGTCCCTATGATGCTTTGATATGGAGGTTTGTTTCCACCAATGACGAAGGTTATAATAAGAAAAATTTCCATAGAACGACTGGAAACAAATGAGTTAAACTAGGTGTTTTGGTTGCTCCCCTGTCCTCATCGGACTATTGGATGGAAGCATGTTTCAAGTCTATACATTTCTTCCAGATTTAAACAATTTTGTCATCATTAAGAACCATAAAAATTGAAGTTAATTGTAGGGAAATTGTTGCTGCCTTCAAATGAAACGATAGGTGGCATCTCGTACTGCGTCGAATGACAGAAAGTTTACAATTTTCCATGACGGTTGGCAACGAGAATACAGAGTACGGAATACGTCTCTTCATTGGAATTTCGATAATGCGTCATTAATCTATGCTGCTCAAAGCACTGAAAAAAGAATTTGGCAGATAAATGCAAGATCATCATCGGAACGAACATTTTCTCAAACATGGGCGGCGATCCGTCTTGAAAACGAGGGGATATAATCGGTATCACTATCCAAGCGGAGCACTACCATCGGTTGGCGCGTACAAAGAAAATTTAGGCCAAAAATTCGTCCGAGATCACCAGAATTGGCCATTTTCCGGGTTATCTGACGTGATAACGAAGCAGCTGTCAGAAGCGTACTTCTTAAAAAGTAGAAAAGCCTACCCTAAAAAAAAACAAAAAAGTAAAAGTTGTCCGATCGCCTTAAAAGGGAATTAAGTGTATGAGTCGAGTGAAAAGAAAATCATTGAGCAGTTGCGTAACTAAACTTTTTTTCCGGCTGGGCAAGCACCCTTTTTTTATTTAAGTGTGAACGTCATTTCTCCGAGGACGTGGTTTGCGGCGCCCAAAGCGCACTGGAATTTCTGCCCTTATTCAACAAAGTTTTGAAAATGTATCGGAATAAATGGATTCTGGGTACCTGTTTAAAAGGAAATGTGGAAAGTTCGGGATAACTGAAGAATCTGTATTTCTTATTGGCAAGTCTGAGATTGTACAGCTACCAAAGATCGTTGTTGCTACACAGTGTTATCTTAGACCTACTTAGGCTGTACTACGATATTGTAAGAGTCAAAAGCTAATATTAGGGAAAATTTGGAATATAATGAAAGAAAATTCATGAAAATAACACTGCACTTGCCGATATCGCTTAATGATCTGGTGATGTTCACTTTCAGAGTTCATACAAGTTTATCAAACTGTTTCATGACGAAGCACGACTGTAAGCAGCAAACGTCAAATTTCTGCGCGCGAAGCGCGGAATAATATTGCATATTTGAAAGAAATAATTACAACACGGAACTTTTATTGGAGGAAATTTGGAATTTAATGAAAGATGAGATGGGAAAACGTTATAGTTGTATTTTGAATCATTTTTTTGTTTTGGGTTACTCTGTTTATTACGCCTCTTTTATTATAACCTGAATATTAATCATCAAACTGAAAATCATTTGTAAGAACCTTGTGGAGCTTACACTTCTGGTAAAGTTAACACTCATCTGGGAGACACAGAAACCCAAGTTGTAACAGAATTAAATCTTTAAGAAAAAAAAAACGTTACGGCGCGTAGGGCAATCATGTAAAAAGTCTTTTGCAATCTTGATAGCATTTAAGTATGATATATTCTTATATTGCATGCAAAATTCACCTTATCAGAATATGTATGTAAAAAATGGATATCGTATTTACCTTTTATTTCAAGCACATAAATAAACATATGGATGATCCCTTTCGAAGGTGATTGAGGATACTGGTGCATATGTGTAATGTTTAGCTACTTCATGGGAGCAGGGAGCTGCCATTTACAATGGCAGCTCCCTGATGGGAGGTTGTACGGAACTGTCAAGCCACATTCATACATTCCCTTTTATTTTTAGAGAAACGGTTTTAGGTAACATTTTGAAGCGTGGGTTCATAAAATCTTTTATTTTCCGTCCTATTAAAGGAGTTTTCATAATAGCATATACTTAAGTTTTTACATAGTTTCCGAATCTGAAGGCTTGCTTTCATGGGGGGGGGGGGGGGAGACAGTGTACAGTGTTCCCCCATCCAATTTCTCAAAGAGACTATAGAACATTGTTTCTCCTTCTAGAAACTCCCTGGTATAATTCACAGGACAGCCACATAGGTCCAATTAACAGTGTTGTACGTCCGTCGAGTTGGCAAAATGTTACAAAGATTTCCCTCGGTTTTAAAATTTTTCACACTGTAGATGAATCCGGGCTGCTAGTGAAGTCGGCCATTACTGTGATCTATCAACCTCAAATCATTATTTCATTGTCTACATGCAATTCTCAACTTATATATTCAGTGAAATTGAGGGAATCAAGAAGTATTTTATAGCTCAACTATCCATTATACAGGACAGAAAAGAATTCACAAGATCAAAATTACACTCTAAAATCAAAAGAGTGAACTTAGTCACTCTTTGAGTGAAAAGTATGAATTCACTCCATTAGAGTAATAATTCACTCCAAGAAGATTGAAATTCACTCCAAAAAGAGTGAAATTCGCTTAAAACGAGCGAAGTTTAACACTTGATGGAGTGCCCACAGTGATCACCCTTTAAAAAAGAGTTATCATTGCAGGCACTCGTGGAAGAGGGAATTTTCCCTCTTCCTCTCCTCTAGTGAATTTCACTCTTTTTGGAGCGAATTGCACTCATTTTCGAGTGAATTCTCACAGTAATGGAGTGAATGTACACTTTTCACTCTGTCAAAGAGTGACTAAGTTCACTGATCTTTTGATTTTAGAGTGTAATGTACCCCATCAATAACAGACTAAATTATATCATAACTTGACTCTTTGGATTCGTCTTTAACTTTTGCTTTTGGAGGTTTTTCGCACAGACGAATCTGGACAGCAAGTGATTGTCCGAGTCGACCATAACTGACGTCAATCCCCTTTTCATCTTTCCATCTCCTTGTTTGCCTGCATCATGGATGATTGTACACTGAACTGTATCTTGACTTCTTCAATTTTACCTAATATGAGGGTTGAAAGTTCATTTAGACAATAAATAAAAATGATTTAAGGTTTTTGGACCCCATTCATGGCTACGGTCACTAAATACAAGCTCTGATCGGATTCACCTATATGCGCTAACACAAAACTCTCTGCTATTGTTGCTTCGTCACTGCTTCGCCCATTGTGGGCTGGGGTTCTAGAATATGCTCACGGTATTTCCCGCCTGTTGGAAGAGGCGACTAAAGGGAAACGAAACTTGATGTTGAACCATACTTGAAAATATTCGCTTATTCGGCGAAGACAACTTTAAAGGGCAGGAACAGTCATCCCAAATTGAAGTAGTGTAGTAGACTGTCCAGTTTCATGATTGGCTGTTGGGAGTCACGTTACAAGTAACAATGTTTTTTTCTCATCAAATGTTTCATCAATATTCTTATATTGCATGCAAAATTCACCTTATCAGAATATGTATGTAAAAAATGGATATCGTATTTACCTTTTATTTCAAGCACATAAATAAACATATGGATGATCCCTTTCGAAGGTGATTGAGGATACTGGTGCATATGTGTAATGTTTAGCTACTTCATGGGAGCAGGGAGCTGCCATTTACAATGGCAGCTCCCTGATGGGAGGTTGTACGGAACTGTCAAGCCACATTCATACATTCCCTTTTATTTTTAGAGAAACGGTTTTAGGTAACATTTTGAAGCGTGGGTTCATAAAATCTTTTATTTTCCGTCCTATTAAAGGAGTTTTCATAATAGCATATACTTAAGTTTTTACATAGTTTCCGAATCTGAAGGCTTGCTTTCATGGGGGGGGAGACAGTGTACAGTGTTCCCCATCCAATTTCTCAAAGAGACTATACAACATTGTTTCTCCTTCTAGTATCTCCCTGGTATATTTCTCAGGACTTTCACTTAGTTCCAATTATCAGTGTTGTACGTCCGTCGAGTTGGCAAAATGTTACAAAGATTTCCCTCGGTTTTAAAATTTTTCACACTGTAGATGAATCCGGGCTGCTAGTGAAGTCGGCCATTACTGTGATCTATCAACCTCAAATCATTATTTCATTGTCTACATGCAATTCTCAACTTATATATTCAGTGAAATTGAGGGAATCAAGAAGTATTTTATAGCTCAACTATCCATTATACAGGACAGAAAAGAATTCACAAGATCAAAATTACACTCTAAAATCAAAAGAGTGAACTTAGTCACTCTTTGAGTGAAAAGTATGAATTCACTCCATTAGAGTAATAATTCACTCCAAGAAGATTGAAATTCACTCCAAAAAGAGTGAAATTCCCTTAAAACGAGCGAAGTTTCACACTTGATGGAGTGCCCACAGTGATCACCCTTTAAAAAAGAGTTATCATTGCAGGCACTCGTGGAAGAGGGAATTTTCCCTCTTCCTCTCCTCTAGTGAATTTCACTCTTTTTGGAGCGAATTGCACTCATTTTCGAGTGAATTCTCACAGTAATGGAGTGAATGTACACTTTTCACTCTGTCAAAGAGTGACTAAGTTCACTGATCTTTTGATTTTAGAGTGTAATGTACCCCATCAATAACAGACTAAATTATATCATAACTTGACTCTTTGGATTCGTCTTTAACTTTTGCTTTTGGAGGTTTTTCGCACAGACGAATCTGGACAGCAAGTGATTGTCCGAGTCGACCATAACTGACGTCAATCCCCTTTTCATCTTTCCATCTCCTTGTTTGCCTGCATCATGGATGATTGTACACTGAACTGTATCTTGACTTCTTCAATTTTACCTAATATGAGGGTTGAAAGTTCATTTAGACAATAAATAAAAATGATTTAAGGTTTTTGGACCCCATTCATGGCTACGGTCACTAAATACAAGCTCTGATCGGATTCACCTATATGCGCTAACACAAAACTCTCTGCTATTGTTGCTTCGTCACTGCTTCGCCCATTGTGGGCTGGGGTTCTAGAATATGCTCACGGTATTTCCCGCCTGTTGGAAGAGGCGACTAAAGGGAAACGAAACTTGATGTTGAACCATACTTGAAAATATTCGCTTATTCGGCGAAGACAACTTTAAAGGGCAGGAACAGTCATCCCAAATTGAAGTAGTGTAGTAGACTGTCCAGTTTCATGATTGGCTGTTGGGAGTCACGTTACAAGTAACAATGTTTTTTCTCATCAAATGTTTCATCAATATTCTTATATTGCATGCAAAATTCACCTTATCAGAATATGTATGTAAAAAATGGATATCGTATTTACCTTTATTTCAAGCACATAAATAAACATATGGATGATCCCTTTCGAAGGTGATTGAGGATACTGGTGCATATGTGTAATGTTTAGCTACTTATGGGAGCAGGAGCTGCCATTTACAATGGCAGCTCCCTGATGGGAGGTTGTACGGAACTGTCAAGCCACATTCATACATTCCCTTTTATTTTTAGAGAAACGGTTTTAGGTAACATTTTGAAGCGTGGGTTCATAAAATCTTTTATTTTCCGTCCTATTAAAGGAGTTTTCATAATAGCATATACTTAAGTTTTTACATAGTTTCCGAATCTGAAGGCTTGCTTTCATGGGGGGGGGGGGAGACAGTGTACAGTGTTCCCCCATCCAATTTCTCAAAGAGACTATAGAACATTGTTTCTCCTTCTAGAAACTCCTGGTATAATTCACAGGACAGCCACATAGGTCCAATTAACAGTGTTGTACGTCCGTCGAGTTGGCAAAATGTTACAAAGATTTCCTCGGTTTTAAAATTTTTCACACTGTAGATGAATCCGGGCTGCTAGTGAAGTCGGCCATTACTGTGATCTATCAACCTCAAATCATTATTTCATTGTCTACATGCAATTCTCAACTTATATATTCAGTGAAATTGAGGGAATCAAGAAGTATTTTATAGCTCAACTATCCATTATACAGGACAGAAAAGAATTCACAAGATCAAAATTACACTCTAAAATCAAAAGAGTGAACTTAGTCACTCTTTGAGTAAAAAGTATGAATTCACCCATTAGAGTAATAATTCACTCCAAGAAGATTGAAATTCACTCCAAAAAGAGTGAAATTCCCTTAAAACGAGCGAGGTTTCACACTTGATGGAGTGCCCACAGTGATCACCCTTTAAAAAAGAGTTATCATTGCAGGCACTCGTGGAAGAGGGAATTTTCCCTCTTCCTCTCCTCTAGTGAATTTCACTCTTTTTGGAGCGAATTGCACTCATTTTCGAGTGAATTCTCACAGTAATGGAGTGAATGTACACTTTTCACTCTGTCAAAGAGTGACTAAGTTCACTGATCTTTTGATTTTAGAGTGTAATGTACCCCATCAATAACAGACTAAATTATATCATAACTTGACTCTTTGGATTCGTCTTTAACTTTTGCTTTTGGAGGTTTTTCGCACAGACGAATCTGGACAGCAAGTGATTGTCCGAGTCGACCATAACTGACGTCAATCCCCTTTTCATCTTTCCATCTCCTTGTTTGCCTGCATCATGGATGATTGTACACTGAACTGTATCTTGACTTCTTCAATTTTACCTAATATGAGGGTTGAAAGTTCATTTAGACAATAAATAAAAATGATTTAAGGTTTTTGGACCCCATTCATGGCTACGGTCACTAAATACAAGCTCTGATCGGATTCACCTATATGCGCTAACACAAAACTCTCTGCTATTGTTGCTTCGTCACTGCTTCGCCCATTGTGGGCTGGGGTTCTAGAATATGCTCACGGTATTTCCCGCCTGTTGGAAGAGGCGACTAAAGGGAAACGAAACTTGATGTTGAACCATACTTGAAAATATTCGCTTATTCGGCGAAGACAACTTTAAAGGGCAGGAACAGTCATCCCAAATTGAAGTAGTGTAGTAGACTGTCCAGTTTCATGATTGGCTGTTGGGAGTCACGTTACAAGTAACAATGTTTTTTTCTCATCAAATGTTTCATCAATATTCTTATATTGCATGCAAAATTCACCTTATCAGAATATGTATGTAAAAAATGGATATCGTATTTACCTTTTATTTCAAGCACATAAATAAACATATGGATGATCCCTTTCGAAGGTGATTGAGGATACTGGTGCATATGTGTAATGTTTAGCTACTTCATGGGAGCAGGGAGCTGCCATTTACAATGGCAGCTCCCTGATGGGAGGTTGTACGGAACTGTCAAGCCACATTCATACATTCCCTTTTATTTTTAGAGAAACGGTTTTAGGTAACATTTTGAAGCGTGGGTTCATAAAATCTTTTATTTTCCGTCCTATTAAAGGAGTTTTCATAATAGCATATACTTAAGTTTTTACATAGTTTCCGAATCTGAAGGCTTGCTTTCATGGGGGGGGGGGGAGACAGTGTACAGTGTTCCCCCATCCAATTTCTCAAAGAGACTATAGAACATTGTTTCTCCTTCTAGAAACTCCCTGGTATAATTCACAGGACAGCCACATAGGTCCAATTAACAGTGTTGTACGTCCGTCGAGTTGGCAAAATGTTACAAAGATTTCCCTCGGTTTTAAAATTTTTCACACTGTAGATGAATCCGGGCTGCTAGTGAAGTCGGCCATTACTGTGATCTATCAACCTCAAATCATTATTTCATTGTCTACATGCAATTCTCAACTTATATATTCAGTGAAATTGAGGGAATCAAGAAGTATTTTATAGCTCAACTATCCATTATACAGGACAGAAAAGAATTCACAAGATCAAAATTACACTCTAAAATCAAAAGAGTGAACTTAGTCACTCTTTGAGTAAAAAGTATGAATTCACTCCATTAGAGTAATAATTCACTCCAAGAAGATTGAAATTCACTCCAAAAAGAGTGAAATTCCCTTAAAACGAGCGAAGTTTCACACTTGATGGAGTGCCCACAGTGATCACCCTTTAAAAAAGAGTTATCATTGCAGGCACTCGTGGAAGAGGGAATTTTCCCTCTTCCTCTCCTCTAGTGAATTTCACTCTTTTTGGAGCGAATTGCACTCATTTTCGAGTGAATTCTCACAGTAATGGAGTGAATGTACACTTTTCACTCTGTCAAAGAGTGACTAAGTTCACTGATCTTTTGATTTTAGAGTGTAATGTACCCCATCAATAACAGACTAAATTATATCATAACTTGACTCTTTGGATTCGTCTTTAACTTTTGCTTTTGGAGGTTTTTCGCACAGACGAATCTGGACAGCAAGTGATTGTCCGAGTCGACCATAACTGACGTCAATCCCCTTTTCATCTTTCCATCTCCTTGTTTGCCTGCATCATGGATGATTGTACACTGAACTGTATCTTGACTTCTTCAATTTTACCTAATATGAGGGTTGAAAGTTCATTTAGACAATAAATAAAAATGATTTAAGGTTTTTGGACCCCATTCATGGCTACGGTCACTAAATACAAGCTCTGATCGGATTCACCTATATGCGCTAACACAAAACTCTCTGCTATTGTTGCTTCGTCACTGCTTCGCCCATTGTGGGCTGGGGTTCTAGAATATGCTCACGGTATTTCCCGCCTGTTGGAAGAGGCGACTAAAGGGAAACGAAACTTGATGTTGAACCATACTTGAAAATATTCGCTTATTCGGCGAAGACAACTTTAAAGGGCAGGAACAGTCATCCCAAATTGAAGTAGTGTAGTAGACTGTCCAGTTTCATGATTGGCTGTTGGGAGTCACGTTACAAGTAACAATGTTTTTTTCTCATCAAATGTGATATTTACTAAAAATAAATGCTGGGTTTACCTTGAATATGCAATAGTTAAATCATAAAATGTAATTAAAGATACTTTGAAGAGAAATAAGACGAAAATTGTGCTTTTTAGCTTTTTCTTCAAAAGAATTTTTTTTTTTTTTTTGGGGGGGGGGGGGGGACTACTCTTTACATTTAATGAGAGTGTGCATAGGTGCAATTATCTTACTTAAAGCTGGTACCTTGTATAGCACTGTTCATCTGCGGTGGAAAAACATATGTGGGGAGGCGGCGAACGAAATTCCTGTGGCCAGATGATTGCTAATTTGAGAAAGTAACCATCAGTCAATTTATGTGAGGAGGTTTGTGGTAACTGGAAAGATAGTGAAAAAGACCATGGAGCAAGGGTTGCACGTACGGACACCAACTTTTCTGTAATTCTCAAAAGGGGACCCATTCCTTAGATTCCTTTCATAGACGGGGGGGGGGGGCAGGGTAGCGAATGATGTTCGAGTGCGATAAGCAATAGTTTGTCAGCTATCTTGAAAAAGATGCTAGGAGTAATTTATAGTCTGGAGTTCGGGCAGTCACATTGACAATTACATCAATTTAAAGGATCTTGAATTTGGCCTTGGCCTAGTCAGAGTAGAGAGATATTAACATATTTTCAATTCCGTTGTATAGTTCGCCCGAAAAGGTTTGTGTCCCTTTAATCTAAAACTTGGTAATTTTCTCTACGCTCTGCGCCAAATGATTGTGGCGCCCCGTTTAGATAGACTTAAGAATACGTTTTCTCGGCAAGAAAACAAAAAACTGAAATGCTCCGGTTCGCCTGTGCCGATCAATGGGCTTTTATTTTGACTTCTAAAAGTATATGAAATAAGAAAAACTTCGAAGGGTAGTGTACATGTATAAGATTGTACGTAAGGGAAAAAAATCAGTTTTATCCTCATTAATCACCACCACAAGTCAACTTCAACACTATTCCTGTCATATAGTCGAAAATCTTGCACCATTTTGTATTTGGGCTACTTGAAAAGCCTTACAATTTTGAAAGCCTTCCTCAGGCCGACAATCACTCAACAGACTGCAGAGAAATCCTGCGCACGCACCTGGCATATACATATTTTATACTGTGGCCCATTGAGATAAAACGTTCATCAAAAGGGGAGGCCCGAGATAATAGTAACTTAGATTGAATAATTTAAAATCTGTGTCGAGGAATTTGCCCCTCATTGTTCGTTATTAATTCACAGTTAAGAACTATCTGTAAGCGTATCGTTTATTAAAATTTATTTTAGATTGACAGGTAGAACGACTTATCGTGTCTGTGTGATTCTTTAAAATTGAATGCATGTCTTTAAAGTGGGCCAAGAGGCTGCAATTGTTTGCCCGATATCAGCGGATTTTCGATTAGCAACCCTCAAAGTATTCGCAAAATCAACATTACAGTTCCCGGACTTTGACCTTTACGATAGATTCTTGCCATTTATTGTTAATACGTAAACCAACGGATAACGAAACAAGGAAAACACTATTAACGAACATAGCCAAAGGAATAAAGCAACGAAATATTGAAGAGGCACATTTTGTCGGATTTACTTACTGTGTTGTTTTTCATCACATGAAGGTAATGTTTATTTTATGATATTCCGAACGCTCTTCTCGTAAGTCATTCACTAGCCTACAGATATCCAGGCGTAATCTCCTTAAAGTCACCTAGTGTACATCATGATATGTACATGGGTATTTTTTGTTAGTTTTTAAAGCTAAAAGTCGGAAAAACTGTCTCACTCCTCAGGCTAAGTACATGTAGAACTGTGGAAAGATTGCAGTCGAAAGCGAAAGCATTATTTGTCTTAGATATAGGCTGACTCTTCATACTGGAACGACTGCAGCACTAGGCTAGTTCTCTGTTATTTTCTGTTTGCATGTATAACACTGCATGTGTACTACATCGAAGTAATACCAATATGTTTGACGCAATCAATGTAGGTTATCTATTTGCCAACGAAATTACCGCTGTGTGTAGCTATGCGGAAGCCTAACGATTAGGGAATGCAGTCATCCCGATTTGTATTAGTGATAGTAGACTGTTATTTTTTTCATGGATTGGTGAGAATGTGACATTACGTGTACCTCTCATTCAATTGTGAAATAAAGAGGAGTCGATGTTATTTCTTGATCTACCACAAATATTTAATATTCCATGATTTTGTGGTAAATCACGGAATAATACTCCTCAATATAGCATGAAAGATAAAAAAAAAAAATAGAGAAGTACAGTTGCTGCGAAGATATGTATGAGATTGAGCAGATAATTTTTGTTCAATAATTTTCTGAGGCGACTGCTTTGAAGAGCATTGAATTTACCCACGATATCCTGCTTGTCGAGGCGACTAGAAGAATTGTATATGAAATTGAACCGAATGTAACTTGATCAAATCGTTTTTACCCTATAGCTGGCAATATTGATCACATGATGATTATCGATGTTTGGCTCCTGGCTCGTTTGCCTACGTAGCAGACTATCGAGCATGTTCCTTGTCCTGTCATGTACCCACCCAGGCCAGCATCCAGCGGGTTCAGGGGTTGCACACGAACCCCTCCCCTTTCACTCATACCTATTGCATTAATTTCATATAAATGGAGTTTGGGCGTTTATCAGGGCAACTCTCGCTGGTTTAGCCAATGTAAGCCGTATGAGTAGCTGTTTTGTTTCAGAGCAATGCAATTCAATTCCACATGGTCCCGGCCACATTGGCTCGGAAATTAACTCTCATACAGTAATAAAGAAAACATACAACGTAATAATCCGTCCATGTATGCCCAAGTGAGTCACCAATGTTCGGAAATAATTAGATAACAACTGAACGTTCATGTTACTCTGACCTCGGGTTTTTCTAAAGGTATGTTAAGCCTTCCCCTCAATATTTTTCAATTGCTCCAAATTAAAAGGGGCGGCAAAAATTCCGAAGTGGGGCTGAAAATATTTTTGCTTAGAACACTCCTGAAGTGCAAAAGAAGTTATGTACCAACTGAAAGCACAACACAGTAAATACACTGAAATTAAAGCCCAATTGCACATCGAAAATGAAAATATTGGATTAACATGGCGTTTTGTGTTTCACGTGTAAACGGGACACCAAGGCCCAATTTTTAGAATTTTGTGTCATATGTCATGCAGCTAATGGGATATATTATTACCATTGGCACACTTGAATTAGTTGCAAAAAATATGGGCATTTTGGTTATTGCAAGTTTATATGGCATTGCAGTGTATAACGGGACACCATTTTCGTGTCCCGGGTAAAATATTTACACGGGGAACTCGAGACTTTCCAAAAAATTTTATGCTTAAGTCATTCATTTTTTTTTTTCAAATCCAGAAACAACGTAAAGGTAGTGACGAGGTAAAAATATACGAACACAGAAGTGTTTAACACACATTTTTTTCAGTTTGCCCTTAGCACACAACAAGGTTCACGTGTCAACGATGAAGTGGGACACCAAAATTTTGGTTATTGTATGCACGTGAAACCCATGCACTCTCTGCTCCAATGTACTTGTTCCGGCTTAGCATTTTAACGTCGCAACTTATTTCAAAAAATGACATAATCTACCTACATTTTAGTACTGCAGGACATTAAAACAATCGTATTTAAACTTCCCGTACACCTGAAAACGAAAAAGAAACGTGCCAGTTGATCTTTTTCTTTTTTTCATTTCAAAAACTGTCAGTAAAACTGTTTTGTTGTATATTGTTTGAAAGGTACTAACAGATAGACTTACAGATATCTTAAGTTATTATTGGAAGATTTAATGTTAATCTTCATACTTAATCTCTTGTAACAAAGATATCACAATGTAAAAAGGACACAAAAGACCATTAGCACCCATAAATATGGAATGACCCGTAAACAATTTTCGTAGCTGGTTCTTTCATAAATTGAGAATCTGCAGACATGAGATGGATAATTCAAGACTACGTACATGCAGCTTAGAAACACTCTAGACTTGCCATTTGCTGCAATCTAAGGGTTTGCAAGCAAAACAATAAAAAAAACTGTTAAACTCCGCATAAACCAATGGTGGTGTTCCACTTAGATAGCCCTCTCCCGCATGACGAACCCTGTCCAGTTTAAGGCTGCCTACGGGCCTACCACCAACCTTACAGGAGGTCGAACAACCCCAAATCCTGTCCGCGTTGGAATTAGGATTGTCAGCAAGATTTCATCTCTAATAAAAATAAGTTTACCACAAATGTTGATACGGTGACAACGTCCTGTTTTAACTGGCTTTCCGCTCTTCTTCCCACTGATATTTCACTTAAAGGTAAAGAGCAGTCCCTGGCCCAAACTTATTTTGAAGAAAAATCTAAATAGCACGATTTTCGTCTTATTTCTCTTCAAAGTATCTTTCATTACATTTTATGATGTAACTTTTGCATATTCAAGGTAAACCAAGCAGTTATTTCTAGTAAATTTCACATTTGAAGAGAAAAACGTACGTGACTCTCAACAGCCAATCATGAAACTGGACAGTCTACTACACTATTTCAATTCCGTTTGACTGCTCCTGTCCTTTAATTAAATAGACAATCAGAGTTCAACAGACAATACTAACCTTTTGTTCCAGTACGGTACCTCATTTTCCTTTCTGAATTGAAGCAACATTGAAGAGGTATATCAGGTCAGAAAAAACGTCATTATTGTTAAATGAAAATTTCGGAATATCCCGGCTCATTTTTAAGAGCAGGGGTGCGCAAACTTTGAAACGCTCTTGCCAGATCAAGCTGCTATTGGGACTGCAGTGAAACAAAGAGGGTAGCGCCACACCCTTATCCCCTTTTCCTTTTGTAGATAGTTTTACCCCAATTGTAAATTAGTCAAACTTGGTGACACTATAAAACACATTCGTGTTGGTGTGTCGTTAAGCCCAATCTAACTAACTGACCGACTGACTGACTGACTGACTGACTGACTGACTGACTGACTGACTGACTGACTGACTGACTGACTGACTTGACTGACTACACCCTTATCCCTTCTACCACCCTTTCCTCGTTAAATTGACTAATTTACCCATCTATGAAGACCCACCGACGTGCACTCGAATAAAAATTGTAGCCGACTATAGGCCTATGGACCCCATGATTGTTGACAAAAACTGCCCCGTGAGATTATTTTGTCGACCCAATGGTCATTTAAGATTTAGATTGCGTTTTATTAAGTTTTAGGTCCAAAATAGAATTGGTTAATGTTAAAATACCGGTACCACAAACACGTCCCAACAGCGACCGAGAGTGGGACAAATCAAAACTAGTTCGCAATCCGCATAGAAGAATACCGTGGATCGTATTTGTTAGTGGAATGCCGAACGCAGCTTTCCCTCCGTTGGTATAAGGGGCACCGTAGTGAACAATTATGGTAGACAACTGTAAAAACGCATTTAGGGATGAGAAATATGTGCGGTTCTTGCTGTAAATTTACAGGACTGTGGCCGGTACAAAAACTCTAGGGGACAGTTCAACCCCTTTATATGTAGAGCTCCATCACTCGTGTAGCATGTGGTGTATTTAGGGAGACGGGGACCCCTTGCCCCACGCAGACTACTTCCCTGGTTAAAAGCCCTAGCTTGTAGTTGTTATTTGATTTCCACCGTTCGTGGGGATCAGGTTTGCATAAACGGATGATGTGTATTGTAGGCCGTTTGTTGGCCAAGAAATAAATTCACGCTCTTTGTTGTACGGTATTCACAAAAATCGTGTGTTTATACAGGCTATGCAACTATGTGCTGAAACGCGCGAGAATTGAAAAAGTCGGTTTTGTAGGAACTGCAAATATGCGATACATAGTCTATTGACATCTTCTGATTAAATAGAGAACACATTTTCGCCTGGCAACTTAAGTTTCTTGAAGTTCAAAAGTTACCTTCATCATTATTTCACACTGCTAGTAACACTTTTTCTTAATGCGATTACAATTTTCTTTTGATTACCCCTTCATATTTCCATTCATCAAATGGCATTGTTACATATTATCTGGTAATTTTCTGATCATTGTCACGGTGCAAGTTGTTCAATTTTACCTAACTGCCAATTTTATCAAATTGCTCCATATAAAGTTTCTTAGATTTCCCTAAAAATATTGAAAAATACCATTTCCTGCTCTCTGATGGTTCGCGATTTTTCAAACCTTTCTGTCAGTCTGTACGCTCCCCTGTCTGCAACCAAAGATGGATTGTGTCCCGGATGTTCACCCCCCCCCCCCTCCCCATTTCGAAATGCCTGGATCCATCCCTGTATAAAGACAGGATGTACACTATGTGGATTTAATTATATGAATTCACAATAAAAACAAATACGGCACATAAGATTCAGGACCCCTGTCAATTGCCAAATATTTCATTCCCTTTGTCTTTATTCCAACAATCCAACTCCTACTTCCTTGACTGTTTTTTTTTTTTTTTTTTGTAGATTGCTGACGTCACATCACCATGGTGAAGCCAGGGGTGTACACAATTGACAAGAAACAACTGAAGAACGGCGAGAAGACAACGGAGTACCTCCATGTTGAGGTAATTAATTTGGGTGGTAGTTTGTTTACCCAATCCCAGCTCTGTGAAAATAGTGTTTTCCACTAATCTCAAATTCAAAGGATAACTACGCGTATGACTTTTCTACGAATTTAACACACGTGAACAAGTTGTGGACACACTTATGTTAGTCGTGTGCTCACCGGGGCTGACGGCACCCGCCCCCTCCTTACCTTGGAAAAAGACGTGAATATCAACTGGCCGAGGAAAAGTACTTGGAAGTGCCTGACCGAGCAAGAGGATCGCCCCTCGATTGCCCCTCCCCCACCCCAATTTTTGTGATTAAAGATGCTTCAAATTGTTTGCAAATGACACCAGTTTGCACCACAGCCATGATCGTAAAAATGCCAAAATCTCTTCCATCGCACTCAGTCCCCAGGACAGCGAACAAACCTTTCCAACACTCTAAGAGAAACAAGTCATTGAACCACAACTGGAAAGAAGGCCGTGGCCGGCTCAACTTGAATCAGTAGGTTGGAAACTGGGCCGTAAAACTCCATCTAACTCTAGTGGAATTCCCTACGTTCTTTCCTGTGCCATTTGGTAACCACCGAACAAACGGCCACGGTGGTATCTGACATCCCAGCACACCATCTACTGTCATATTGATCATTATAGCAGGCACAATTTTGGTATTTTCCAATGGCCAAAACTTTCCCGTGGTCTCGTTGATCGATACACATATCAGTCAGACGGGGATTTCAACGATCCATCTCCGCAAACTGGTCACATTCCGGCGCAGGTGATTTGACGATGTTGACGATGCCTTCAAAGAGATGCGCTTAATTTGTTATTTGTGCGCGCAGAGGTGATACAAAATTCAGGCAATGCTTCCAAGTATCCAAGTGCATATGAAAATTAACGTGACATTTATTAGTTTGAGCAGAGTCCAAAACGATATCATGGTTCGTTTTGATGATAGTTATGAGCATTAGCAGATCTCTCATGTTGGATTGACACATGACGATGACACTGGGTTTCAATCTTTAACGTAAAAGGTGTAGAAAAAAAACAAAAAGTACAGTAGCTTCCGGCTTCTACAGATTATAGACTACATGTTTACAAGGTTAAATCGCGCCAACATATGGCGCCATTTCCACTGTTAAAAATTTCTGAAAATTTACGGAACAAAAACAAAGAAATACATAAAGAAAACGGAAAAGTGCTGTCAATTTGTTTCAAAAAATTGACAGAACCTTTTCCATATCCGCTTTGTATTTCTTTATTTTTTGTTCTGTAAATCTACAACATGTATGTGACATTTTTTAACAGTGTCTTTCTTCAGTTTCATGTTTTGATTTTTTTGTTTGTTTGTTATTGTTTTTTTTTTTTTTTCTTCAAACGAGTGGGGCCGAGGTGATGCCTCAAAGGACCGCTTTTCGCAAATCGGGCGCGTAGCCAAGGGGACAAAGGGGTACCCCCGCTCTCTTTGAACAAAATTTTAGTATTTTGCATGTCTTTTTAACGATACAGGGTAGCCACCAAGGTGGGTTGAATTCTCGGACCCGTTGACTTCGTTACGTCACATCCGGTTATGCTTCTTGATTTATTGGATTCGATCACCGATACCGATACTTTTCTAATTAGTTAGTTTGATAGAGTTTTACGGCCTAGTTTCCAACCAATTGGTTCAAGTTGAGCCAGCTACAGCCTTTTTCCAGTTGTGGCTCACTGACTTGTTTTCCCTACTCCATTGCTTATGCGGGTCGTCACGCCCCGCGGCAGTAGGTTCCATTTTTTAAGTCTTTGGTATGACTCGACCAGGGAATCAAACCCAAGTCTTCCGCGTGACAGGCGGATGATCTTATACCAAAGACCAAACATGCGGTACCGATTCTTTTCAAACATTGAATGCAGTGTGTCTGGTGTAACAGGACACTTGTTACTGTCGTTTTTACCGTTAGGGCCTAGCCTAGGTCTACCACGAGAAAACTGTTCATTGATCCAACAGTTTAAGTACGTACAAAACGACAGTTGTTTATCAACCTCCAGCAGATGAGATGAAAATATGTCTAGCCACTTTGGTATAGAACTGAATTGTGCAACGCCAATGTACAGCATACATGTACTACACGTTTAAACATTTAAAGTAAGCAAGTTTATTTTATCTCTGAAAATGGCTTGCATTTATCATTAGCATGTTTGCTGAATCTTAGTTGCAATATGTTTTTTCAGACTCTTAACGGAATTGGGGAAATTGCCAATTGTTGTGCTTTGGTGTCCACACGTTTTGATTTTATTTTGTAATTGTTATGTTTTTATTTGTTTTTTGTTTTTGTTTTGTTTTGCGGGGTCATCTTAATTTTGGGTGGGGCAGGATGCGGCATAATATTATTTGGAATAGCATTGTTCCGGGATCAACCAATCTGAACGCCTCTCAATAGAAGGAAATAGATATTTTTTAACAAAATTTGTGCTACTGTGTCCGGGAAAATCAGCCTTAGATTTTCCTGACCATCAGTATTGCGTTCCCTAGCTTTCCGCAATCTTATGCATAACATTCCCTGTGTGGCTGTAGGCCCAATTCTCATGTTGGAGATAGTTTAATATACCGTTGTCATCCTGCTTCAATCACCCCTTTTCATTTCTATTTCCATTGAATAGGTACAGCCGCTTCCACCAAAACCAACATCAACGGCTAAAAAAGGATGTACCTGCATGAGAATTTTCTCTGTGTTCCTGTTTATTCTGGTGTTAGTCGGGATCGCAGTTGCCTTTACATTCGCCATACATTGGGACGATGTGAGTACATAAATCCTACCCATTATTATTGTAACCGCGTTTGTAAATAAAATCATTTTGGTGAAGGCTTTCAGTACTCGAACATACCAGACAGATTTGGAGTCAAGATACAAAGTTAATCAGCATGAGGCTTTGGGGGAACTTGTCGCTACCAATTTGATTCTCTGGGTGGGGTGAAGAGTGTTGTCCATTATGCGAACAAATTTTTGAAATCTGCTGGCGTTCGTCGACTCCCTCTCGTAAAATCGTAAAAGTTAGGAAATTTGTCATATGGATAGACTGAGTAGATTACGTTGAATGCGGTTTACCACACGAATGTATTTCAACAAGTAAATAAGGCAGCTTTGATTAAAAAATTACTATAAGAAGATATAAAAGATTGGGTAACATCCTACTAAAATTTTGGGGCAAAGGCAAAAGCGTGGGTCATGTCAAAATTTCCTCTAAAGATGAATCCTGACCAGAAGAAATTTGCTTGTGCATGAAAATTATCCCGGTGAGTGTTTTGCGGGATTCGTTACGGTGGGGGAGTTGTCAGAGGGGGAAGGGGGGGGTCCAAAAGGAATGCCTTTGGGTAATTGTCCGGTTGCCAATTGTCTAATGCATCATCCTGGAACATTTAGTAATTCTACCTTCAACTTTAAAAATTTGTACATGTATTGGTAATTTATCCCTGCTTCTCTGTTAGCATCCTGAAAACAACGGACATGACTGTATCAACTGCGACGAAGAATGGGCGCCGGATATGCCTCCTAAAGGTAATTAAAATTGTCATACAGCAATAGGTAGACCGCTATGGTTTTATGATGATGTCTTTTTCAATAAAGGTTATAGTGGATATCTTTTCATATAAGGATTTATGTGCTACCAAATTTCCAAAGTTACAATGGACCGATGACACAGAATAGAGAACATGAGGTCACTTGCTTCTTTCATGCACAAGTTGATATTTCACTCGACTCTAAAAACGCGATGACATGCCGTTGAATTATCAATACATTGTTTTCATCGTGTGGCTTACAAAGAAACATTGTTTCCTTATCAAAAAGGGGGAGACGGCAAAAAAAAAATCATTTATGAAAATCTACATAGTGTGGTGAAACTTCCATTCAAGTAGAACATGCATTTCTCGAGCTATCAGAAAATGAAGTCACTAGATACGTGGTCCAAAGAAATAAAGAAAGCTGGAGGGCAGAGAGGTTATATCACTTCTTCACATTGACAAGGAATGCCTTGTTTCCCTTTGCTTTTCAGCCTGTTGTGTTGACCTTGCAGTTAATAGGAATATTACCTCTCGATGGGGAATTCAATGTTTGTGAAGTTCTCATGCCACTAATTCAATCATATTTTGATAATGTATGGGATTTTTGAGGAGAAAATATGCTGTTAAGTTTAAAGAAAAGCAAAAGACTCTCTATTAATGTTAGGATATGGTGTCATATGTGCTTGCTTCAAGTTCACTTTTTCAGTTGAAAATGTGACAGATTTACTTGTCTTTATGTTGGGAACCACGCGTACATCCGAGTTCAATGCAGATTTCACTGAAAGTTCCTCTCTAAAACTTAACGTTACCTTTAAGTTTGAACCCATCTTTAGTTCTTTCCCTAAACGTTGCACGTACCTGCTAAGCCGCTCTGCCACTGGAGTTTGCAGACGGCATGCCCCTTTTTTATCAAAGGGTAAATATGGGAAATTCCTTGTAACAGTGAATTTTGCAAAGTTGTCCGTGTCGGTCGAGTGAAATAGAAAATTAAGCTTCTCCCCCTCAAAACGCAGGAAATGTCGGCTTTGGTGTGGATGCTCCTCAGCACAGCGGAAAGGAATATTTGTAGCCTCAGTGCTGAATTTGATTCAGGTCACATTGCCAGACAGTGACTTGGCGTGAGCTCAAATTGGGAAGACAATTAAAGGAATAGACAAGTGATTTTTTACCAATCAGTGCAAAGATATGTTATTTGAAAGGAACGAGAGCTGTCATATTCCTTTAAAGTCTGCATTTTTGCTAGATTTAAAACCACCCATTTTATTACTAGTCGTTTTCCAGCCAACATGCCCAGTTGGGTCCCAACTGAGCCCCAGCTGTGTTACTTGTTGGGCCCCAGCTGGGACCCATTCGTGTTTGTCAGGGGTTCCCACGTGGGGCCCAACTGGGCTAGCCTTTCCCAGATGATGCCCAGCTGGAGCCCAGCTAGGCTTCAGTTGTTGAGGCTTGGCTACGGAGTAGAGTAAATACTCCCCTACACCACAAGATATTATACGCCACACCCCAAGAAAGGGAATTCTGATCACACATATCGGAAACATCTAATTGCATATTGATACTTTTCATTGAAAATGAACTATTTCAAAATTAGGAAAAGTAGACTAACTCAAGGATGAATTATTTGAAGCAGAGGCACAAAGCCTGCGTGTTATGAGCGGGTTTCTCAAGGCAAAATTTGTAAGTTAAACTTACTGGTCTTACAACAGCAGAGCCACCCATCATGGTCGCCGCTTAACATTGCTGCCTTACAACCTCCTCTAACCGACAGGGTGCAAAGTTTGAAAACGAGTAAACCCTGAACGCTGATTCTTTTTCTTTAACCTGAAAAGGTTGCAATTTGCTTCAATAATCGCCTTTTCTTTTGACGGATTTTGCGGCTTCTGATTTCATATCTCGTTTACACAAAACCGAGATTAAGGATACATCGATCATTGAAAGATGAGGTCTCTTAGAAGACCTTTAACCTGTTAGGTTTCTCTGGAAAAAACCTGACTTAGCAATACACAGAAACGTATTGCGGTCTTTTTGTACTCCCAAAAGTACTAAGATACTCTACGACAACGATTTTTACCTCAAACGTCACTTCCGTTCCAAAGCAAAAGTCTTAAGTAACATTTTAGCGGCACATAGGCATCGTTCCAGGAGTTCACACTGTCAATATTTGTTGCCATGCAGCTATTTGCAGATTCTTAATGTTTAGTTTTGTTTTGTTAAATTTTTGTTGTTGTTTTTTCACTCAGGCCTATGTTCTTAACTTTTTTGTATATTTGTTTTATCCCCGTTTCCCTTTATTTTAGTTTACTTTGTTTTCTTTATTTCTAATTTATTGTGAAAATAGGGGTTTCCCTTAAAGTTATCTTTTTCCTGGTTTTGTTTTTTTTTTTTTTTTTTCTTCTTCTTCTTCTTTTTTTTTTTTTTTTTTTTGCTCTGTAATTCTGCAAACTTTTATTACAGCGTACCTCGAAAGGTCTTAGTGCCCCCCAGCTAATAATGTTCATTGGCTACACTAAAAGTTTATGGTAGCTCTGCTAACCCGTCTTTGGAACCTCTTGTGCACTAATTTCCGACCAGGCTCCAAAACGTAACTTCCGTCCTGTGTAACCCTGCTCATTCCTGATTGGTCGCCTTCTCGCAACCTTGGAAATTCAAAATCAGAGCAAAACACCAACAGGATGCACACGCTGCCCTTCTGTGATTGGCACGTGATGCGGGAAGTTGTTTTAACTTTGCCCACAAAGGCCTAATATAAGCCTATAGCCATGCTGTCTGCCCTAAGTTCTGAGCTAGCCTTTCAAAGAATAGGTCTCTCAAGAACTCTCAAAGGGTTAAATCCACACCACTCTTAAAAAGAGATAAAATTAGCCAGCACATAATTTGTGTACAAGTTTCTTCAGCAGGTAATCATGTTCATTTTGCTAAAAGCATTATCTGTCCTAAAAAAGTTAAATTCGAGAAACAGGATGAATCGAGAATTCCTTCCACAAAAAGTAGGAAGACTTCTCGAGCTCTCAAAAGGGGAGAAACTTTGTGCAAAGTCTCGAAAGTGTCGAATTCAGTGTACAGTCGTAAAAGGCGAAGTTAAAACTGCCAACTATTGTCTGAAGGCGGAACAAACCGATCACTTCATCAATAACCTCTCCGATAGATCTCTATCGGATAAATACAAATTATAAAATAGCTCTAAGAAGGGGTGACAGTTTATAGCTATACCCCGTCCTGCAATCAGAATGTCAGGCCTCATAGTCCTTAAAGGACCATTTCAAGTAAAACAATGAGGTTACGATATACTCTGTATTAAAACCAAAGAGCTAAAACAAAACCTGCAGTGCTAAGACACTGGCACTTAATATCGGAAAAATCCGAATCTGTGTCAAATTTTCCGACACCACCGGTCATAGCCCTCGAGAGGGCACCCAAACTAAACAATACCTAGTTAATTTTAGGCTCAAATTTAAAAAAAAAAACGGTGAACTGGAAACAAATCACGAGGGGAATGAAGATTTCTCCCTCGATTCTCTCATCGAGGCGCTCTAAAGGAGCAAATATTCTATCTAATTAAGATCAGGGGCCCGTTCCACAAAGAGATACGCACGATCTTAAGTATGATTTACTGTTGACTAAAGTATGGGGAATCAAACTTAAGATTGTGCGTAACTCTTTGTGGAAGGGGCCCCAGGACAAACTAAAAAGTCCAACTACTGATGAGGCTCAAAATCTAAAATCTCGAAAGTGTCGAATTAAGTGCACAGCCTTAAAAGGCGAAGTTAAAACTGCCAACTATTGTCTAAAGGCGGAACAAACCGGGCACTTCATCAGTAACCTCTCCGATAGATCTCTATCGGATAAATATATATTATAAAATAGCTCTAAGAAGGGGTGACAGTTTATAGTTATACCCCGTCCTGCAATCAGAATGTCAGGCCTCATAGTCCTCAAAGGACCATTTCAAGTAAAACAATGAGGATACGATATACTCTGTATTAAAACCAAAGAGCTAAAACAAAACCTGCAGTGCCAAGACACTGGCACCTAATATCGGAAAAATTCGAATCTGTGTCAAATTTTCCGACACCACCGGTCATAGCCCTTGAGAGGGCACCCAAACTAAACAATACCTAGTTAATTTTAGGCTCAAATTAAAATAACGATGAACTGGAAACAAATCACGAGGAGAATGAAGATTGCTCCCTCGATTCTCTCATCGAGACGCTCTAAAAGAGCAAATATTCTATCGAATTAAGACCAGGACAAACTAAAAAGTCCAACTACTGATGAAGATCATCATCTAAAAAACGAGAGCAAAAACATGTCTAGTTCAAGGTTTTAGAAACCTAACAGAGCTGACTTCAAAGTATCTGCGGTCTTCAGTCCCACCCACAGCACAAAGATGCTACCTGTCTAATTACAAGACAGAATAGTCGTTTAGAATGCATAAAAATTCAAAAACTGAAACAAGGGACTGCATACGTAGTATCAGATTATGCCACCGCCTACCTATTTTAATTGACCTCACCATTTTCAAAGGCGAAAACTTTGAATCCCAAGGGCGGCTGGACACTAAAGTCTATACAAAGCCTACAGAAACCTACCAATATCTGGATAGGAATTCGGCCCACCGTCTTGCTACCTTTAAAGGCTTTATCAAAGGAGAAGTTCTGAGATAAATGTGAGACTCTTAAATAATGAGAGCGACTTTGTTTATATAAAAGGGACGTCTTTAAAGAAAAACCCACTTCACGAAATTATGAAGGGCAAGAATTTGATGACGCCATTAAAGGTATCAACTATAAAGAACGGTCAAATCTGCTTTTGCCTAAGCAGCGTGAGAAACATATACCGCTAGCTTTGAAAATAATCCATACACTCCACATAAAAACCAAAGAGCTAAAAGAAAACCTGCAAAGACACTGGCACCTTATATTGGAAGATCCGAATTTGTGTCAAATCTTTCCAACACCTCCGTGCCTAGCCTATGCATGAGAGGGCGCACAATCTAAAAGATTACTTGGTTAATTCTAAGCTCATAAGCGACGGTGAATTGGAAGCAACTCACGAGGATAATGAAGATTGCTACCTCGATGCACCATCGAGGCGCTCTAAAAAGAGTATTTTCTCGAATTAAGACCAGGATAAACTGAAAATTCCGACTACTGATTAAGCTCAACATTAAAACAACCAAGAGCAGAAACATGTCTAGCTGAAGGTTAAAGAAACCTTACAGAGCAGTGCTCCAAAGTATCTGCGGTCTTTAATCCCACACCACAGCATATAAATGCTACCTATTTACAAGACAAATTATCCGTTAAGATCGCTTTTAAAATTTTAAAATTTCTGAAACAAGGGACTACATACGTAGTATCAGATAATGCTACCGCCTACTTATTTAAATTAATCCAGGAGACCATGATGGTAACGATGGCGACGGTGGCGGACACCATGGGGGTCCAGGGGATCAGGATGGTGACCATGACGGTCACCATGGACCAGGACATAACGATGGACACCACGGAGGACACGGCGGCGGAGATCACGGAGGACACCATGGTGGACAAGATGATCATGATGGTCATGGAGATGATGACGACGAACCAATGCCACCAATTGATTATGTTGGTACTCCAATGCCGTTGCTGGGACGTCCTGACGGTCATGATGATTTTCCTCGAGGTGGTTTCCCCGGAAAAGATACCGCCCAATTACAGGGCGAGCGTGATACACACGGAAGGCAATACCATCCGCGCTTCACGGGAGTAGAGGCGTGGAAGCAGCAAAGGGCAATGATGAAACTGCCAGGTTATAAGAATCCCGAGAAATCCGCACGTCGGGCTCAGGGAAGAAGTCGGGTGGAAATTGAAGAAGAAGCACTGGAACGGTCTCCCCATGACGGGAAGATCAACGTTGGCCGGAAGAGATATTAATTATCTCGTTAATTTTGAGAATAAAGTCCGTAAATAGTTTCTTAAGTTTCACCTATAATTTGGATTTTCTGTTAAGTCGTTTTTATTTTTTATTAGTTGCCAATTCACCGATTAATGTAAATACACTATATATTTCTGCACTGCAATAAAGAAGAGTGGACCAAAACGTATGGGTAATAAAGGCATTGTCTTATCCAAGGGCTTTGTGCCCAATGGGATCCAGGTGCGCAGGTCCCCAAAGTTTGTTAAGGTTATCATATAATTTTGTCTCAAAATACATTTGGAAACGCTGTACATGCAGAAAAAGTAAAAAAAAAAAAATAACAGTTAGTTTTAATACATTCAAAATATTATCTTTGTCAGCAATAAAAAGTTGAAAAAAGTTATTGCATTTACTGAAGTTTCCCTTTATCAAGTTGGGCCCCCAATAAGTTATATTTAAGAGGCCCCCTTTTTCTCATGTAACTAATTGAAGCTATGTTATGTGTTAGCGTTTTAGATCGCTCCTATCAACTGTAGAATTTCGTTACATATATGTGAATATATAACTGTGTCGAATGATTGGTCATGCCCACAAAATATCAGCTCAAAAAAGGAATGTAACACTAACTTAGGAATGTGGTTCGTTGCCTCACCAGTTACTGCAGACGGAAACACAATTCTATGCAATGAATAAACGATGATTGAAATGAGTATAGGTGCCTACTGTTAGCTCCTCTTATGTAATTAACCTTGATCAGATCTTTCGAAACCGTGGGATATGTGTGCACTTCGCCAGCTTGCATGCAATTTGATTTATAATTTTAACTGTGTAAAGAAACCAGTATAGACAAGAATCAAAACGAGTGATTTGTAAGAATGCATTTTTTGTTCTGTTTTCGCTTCTGTTTGGTTTTTCTGACCAAAACACTACCGTATCTAAGCGGAGTGCCACCATTGGTTGGCGTGATATTTTTTAAAAATCGAAAAGTCGAAAATGACATGTGTATCTAGCATTGAGGCAGTCGTTATTTTGAACTTTCCTTTGCAACAAAAGTTTCACTTCAATACAAAAACAAAACTTGCTTAGTGGTTAAAAAATTACCAGATAAAAGGTACCACTACCATTAGATGAAACAGTGGTGTTTCTTTTCGAGGAGAAAACTACAATTGAAAACATGCTAGTGTTTTTTAATCTAATCAGGAAGTTGCCCTAACAACTCACTGCTCTGTTGCGACGATATGTCTCAAGTTTGCCAAGTTGCATGTAATTTGAAGTATTTGTCTTAATTATTCGTCCAGGCTATATTTCGTTACCTAGCCATCTCAATTTAGAATTATCTCTGGAACCGGCACATATCTTTCAAAATGTTTGACATTAACAGCGGCGCCACTCGAGGGGGGGGGGGGGAATATTTGCCCCTTTCAGATTTGCCCTTGTCGACCACTTGCCTCCCAAGTAAGATCTGTAAGAAGTTGGTAAAAATAAAAGATATGAATCTCCTGGGCCCTATTTTTTCATCCAGAGATACACTTAAACCTTAGAGTTTCCCATGGACCCACACCCACAGGAACGGGCATTTAGGCCTAGGTTTAGCGCCGCGTCCGAAAATTTTTATACCCAAGATTTTCCTTTCCCTTTAGTAACCAAACACTTTTAATTCTCCTAACATACTTGCTGAAGTCCTCCACAACTGTCTAAAATTCATCGTTATCCCGGCAGACACATTTTTAGTTTATAGATTCATGGTGAGGATACAATACCCCATTGTGTAATCAAAACACTCTAAGTACAATACATGTTGTGTAATACGAGCTTAGGAACTCTCCATTTTTTGAACTTGCTTTCAATCAAAGGGCTGTGCCAATTGAAAATCTGTGCTCTTCAACTACAATTGCATTTTTGAGGGGATGAACCCTTTAATGAATAAGGGGAGAGAAATCCTTCAATGAATAAAAAGGGAGGGGGGCTTAAGTGCGCTGGATGGAATAAACCTGATGAAAACATCAGGTTTATTCCATCGATAGTGCTTCCTCAATGTTAACAAAAAGCCTTCCCTGCACACTACTGAGGTGTAGTATCTAAAATATCGCTTGCATGAAGTGAGGCATCAGACTTGCAGTCGGGAGGTTGTGAGTTCGAGTCCTGGCCGGGTTATATCTGAAGACTTTAAAACGGAACTTACTGACGTTGTGCTTGGTGCTCACTGCTCACCATAAGCATTGGAGTAGGGAAAACAGACGAGTGAGCCAAAAATGGAAAAAGGGCCGTGGTCTGCTCTGCTTGAACCAATTGGTTGGAAACTGGGCCGTAAAACTCCATCTAATTGTTGCATGAAGTAAGGCACTGTTTCCACCCAGTGGCTTACCGACACTGCGACCAAGAATTTGAATTAAGGGCTGAAAATTGTTCGTCGAGGCTGAGCGGGTTGTGGCCATCAGTTGGGGCGGAGCGTAATGAATGCTACTCGAAAGTGCCTATCAGATCGCTGGAAGGGGCAGGCAGCATTAGACAGCCCTCATTACTGCATATAGGGGAACGAATATTATAAAATACTAAAAAAATACTAAAAAATATGTAAATAAAAAAACATGGCTTGGTGCGCAGCGTATGGGGCAAAAGTTTGAAAAAGCCGCCCAGAATGCAGGAAATGGCCCTAAAAAGTTAAAATGTTGGCATATTTTTGTGTGACATTTACATAAGTTTGTCCAAATTTTGATTCAAATTTCATCCCAATTTTGTATGAAACTGACCAAAATTTCTATTGATCTCCCTAATTGGGCTGATAACTGTAAGCCATTTTTCCCACCTCATTGGATCTTCCCTATGGGTGAAGAGAAAATGCAGTTTACTTACACCTTAAACTATGTATTAAATTTAGGGAACGAAATACTTCGTATTTAACAGAAAGCCTGATAAAATGATAACGAAGCACCGCATTGCTTGTTATTTCGACGTCCCAGAGTCAGTGGCGTAGGCCTACTACGCAGCATTTTCTGAAGGGGGCCATGTAGTATGTGGAGTGATCGCCGGCCTGGGGAGGGGTCTATATGTAAGGTGTTCCCCCCCCCCCCTTTGAAAATTTTTGGCCTTTTCAAGCAGCCTAGATGCAAAATGGAGCAAGATTTTCGACTTCGACAAGAATGGTGTTAAAAGTTCAAGTTGAATTGTGTTGGTTAATGGGTATAAAAATGCACAAGTAAAAGGAAACCAATCCAGTGACATAACTGGAAGTCTGGAAAAAGGATGGGTGCCACCGTGATTAAACCATGCAGCAGATTTTAATTGAGGCTTAATTAAAACCCTATCTTACTAACTCACTTTACTTAAATGCAACTTGCAAGGTATGGGAAGTGTCATTTTCAGCGATGTGGGTGGTATCATTCGGCTAAAATTTCCTTCCCGCGTCGCCGGTGCCAACTATGGTGGCGCTACACCAACAACCTCTACTCGTGTCACACTGACTACAGTCCTAACATTAATGGCTTTGTAAAATTGAAATGACTAGAACTGTGGGATTCCTTTCCCGAAAGCAACTGGTACCGAGTTAAACCAATGGTAGCAACCAGGGGAAATGGAATACCCAGGAAATGTGGAGATCATTTAGTCCTGAAGGCCCGCATCGGTCACACTTACCTTATCCGTTCCTATTTGTTCCACGGAAAGACCATATTGTGTACCCGGAGACTACTGTTACCGTCAGTCACATTCTCATTTACTGTTATGAATGCTGTCATATTCGTCAGAAGTACTTCACCGTGCCCGACCTAAAAACTTTGACCAGAGAGATTATTCCCTTACTCTAGGTGTCTCAAGGAAAGTAAACTTTATTAATGAAATTGGCATGACTCTTGCATTTGCAAAACATTTTAGTGGAAATGGACCCCATTTTAACTAATTTTGAGAAATGTTACCCGAACATTTTAAATTACTTTTCCTTTCTAGGTGACTCTGTATAACTCATTGCTGTTGGCGTGTCGTAAAATCCCATCTTACTAAATTGTTCACACTGGCAGGTCCCCCTCCCCCTTTATTCTTGGCTCCACCCCTTTAATCTTGGGCTACGTATCTCTTGCCAACACTGATAATTTCACTATCCAGCAGGTTGTGATCGCCCACATTGAGCACGCTTCTTCATCAAGATCAAAATTGGATGGGAAAACGATCTTCTGTATAGCACAAGATTTGATCTTGAGCAGGCGGTCAGGCCTGACTCTTCTAGTGTAAATTTAACCATTACTTTAGGGTTATTCTTACGGTGTCCTTGTGCTCGATGTGCTGGGTGGCATTTTTTGTTGAGTGTCTCGCTTGCAATAACAACGATCTGATGTTGATCTGGCATGTAGCCAAGGGAAGGGGCTGGTTGAGTTCCTTCAGCCATTATCAAAACTAAACTTTGAAACTGAATAAAGAGGAGGATATTGCAAAATTTAAGACTGCTATGTATTCTCATTACGTTTGATAAACAAAATTGCATAATATCGCCTTTGGGGACATTAACAAGTAGTTTTTTTTCTGCAAAGGGGCCCTTAGAGCCACTCCCCCATGACACAATCGTTATCGTAGACAATTTGTGGCGAATGTGAAATCTATTCTTCCCTAATTCTTACCATCCGTAACCTACATACCCGCCGCTAAGTTTAAAACGTAAATACGTGTGATACGGTGTTTTTGTTTTGGTTCTGACAGAAACACCATTAGCTGGGCTCCGCATCCCACTTATTCGGAATTATTGACTTTGTTATTTTATAACGTCACCCTTGGTGATTAATGTTGCGGTTTTATTTGGCAAGTTGCTTCTTCCAAGTATTTCATTACAAGTTGTATTACAGTTTATAAATAGATATGGTCACTGGACTCTCACATATTTGTCAAGGGGACGTATTGATACGGTGAGTCGTACAACCATTCCTGTAACAGCTTTTCCAGGAAAAGTCATTGGTAAACACCCAATGAACTTTAACAAACTTAACAGATAGGGCTAACAATGGATTTGGTGCAAGCCCGTGCCGCCCTAGGCAAAAGAAGAAAATAAAGCGTTTTTCATGGGCCGGATGATTCGATTTGTAGTGTCCTAATGATGGAATAAATATAGCAAGCCAGTAGCCTGAAGGGTGAGGAGGAGAGTGGGGAGCTGTCTCCCTGATATTAATAAATCGTACATTGCTAAGTGATGGTGTCGCTCTATTTGGACAGTGTCTGAACTGCCCCCTATATTTTGCTCAGGTTTACTCCGCAAACACCCCTTGGTCTTTACGACAGGAATCCTTAGTCCTTCTGCATAATGAAAGATCCTATGCGCATGCCTGACGATGGCGTAGCCCTTGTATTGCAAGCTAACTCTCAAAATACCGACTGGGAAGACCATTCTATCAAAAGAGAAATGCCTTTCGCGGCCGTGTGAGGGGTCTCGATCTTTCAAACTTTCTGGACGCACCGCGCCTTGCCGTCAATGGTGGCGCTCCGCTTGGGTAGTCTTCCGAATAGCAAGACTTATTGTTTATGTGTTTCCTTACTTCTCACCTCATAACCCTTTAACAACGTTGTCTGGACATGAACCCGTCGGGTCCACCTGATGTTCCCGAGGCTCAATGTTCCCGAAGTTCGCAGTTCCTAATTCTTGGGAACATTCGCACTTCTGGGAACTTCGAACCCCGGGAATAACGAACTTTGTAATCATCGCCAAATCATCGAGCTATACGAAAACGGGGATCATCGAATTTTGGGAACATTGAACCCCTTGAACATCGGGTGGGCCCCCAAAAAATAAGTACTATGGTAGACGGTTATATTCGTTAAGGAATAGTTAATAAGGACCGTGGCTGCCCTAGTCATCAGCCAATGGTTGCAAGTTTCTTTTCTAAAGTCCTCCCGACCCTCTGGCAAAAGGCCGTTTGGCGAAACCAAACTTGAAACTCAGTCAATGGTTCCAAATTCTTGAGTTATTTTTTAACTCCCATGAAGTAGAAGGCTCTTTGTTTAATCTAAGAGTGTCCATGGTATTGTTTGTGGGGCACCGGATTGTTTTCCTACTTCTTTCGCTTATGCCGTGCATCATGTACAGCGGCTTATGAAGTGCATCATGCACAGCGGCAGTAAGTTACAATATAAAAGTCTTGGCTCTATACGGAAGTGTCCAAACCGGGCCTCTCGGACTGTCTCTAGACCAATACCGTGGTTACGATGAGAATTTGGAGGGAGTAATTAGAGCTTTGGGGTTGGTAGATTCAGTAATGTCAGGAATACATGCCGTATAAATCTAAAAGTAGTGTACCAATATCCCAGAGGAACAGGGGTGGCGCCAGGATTTGCCCGATAGGAGGGCCAAACTCCCCGACAGGGGGCCAGCTTTTCAAGGCCCCGACAAAAGAGATGAGTTAGTCCCAGTGGGACGTGACTAGGCAGAATTTGAGGCGCGCGTAGAGCGCCCAAATTTTTGGCTTTCTTTTTAACAAATACTTCAAAATCTGGAGTTCATTTTGAAGAAAAAATTTGAAATTTTTGAAAAAAAAATTGGTTTTTGTAAGGACCATTAAAAAGTTTGGGTGTTTATTGAAGAATCTGTCCTTCATATGTGCAAAATCACAAACTTTACAGGCCTACAAGCAGTTAGTACATGAACATGTACTTTTAGTACATCAAATTCGGTGAGCCTTTTGGCGGACTTCTGGTACGCCGAAAGGCTCACTGTGTATGGCGTGCGGAAGATACCAATATAACATGATGATCTTACGTTTTTACACGTACAACGTGTGTTTGAAAATGTACAACGTGTGATTTTACATGTACAACGTAACATTTAACATGATGAACTTATGGTTTTAGTACATGATGGTGTAAATTTACATCATGATCATATGAAATTAGTACATCATCGTATATTTTTGGTACATGAACGTGTAATTTTCGTACATGAACGTGTATTTTTAGAACATCATCATATTTGGTGAGCCTTTTGGCGTGCCATACAAACTATTGTTTATCATTATGTGTAGCTGAAAACATGGCCGATTTTCATTACCGTTGCTAGAATTCGGCTGTAGAGGCACGCCACATGACAGACCATTGGGCACTGCATGCACATGAACAACCTCTCGTCCGTTTTTGTGAGGAAAATTCGGAATTGTGAGTTTCCTTGAAGAATATGGTCTTCTAGAAAGCAAAATAAAGAAGTTCGTCCAGGTGACTAAGTTTATCTGGCCCACATCTTAATTTTATCGTACGCGTGGGCCTGTAGATGAAGGCTCCCCGACGAAATTTCCCCGACGAAATTTTCTGTCAACAGGGGAGGGCAACCTTCGCCGACAGGGGCATGACCTTGCGCGTACGGATTGAAGATGGGATGTCGCGATGTTAATCACTTCTCCATAGCAGAACTAGTAAGAAGTGATTAACAACGATTCAGATACGTATTAAAATAGCATTACAAAAGAAAAAAGTTCATAAAGAAGGAAAAAACAGTTCATGATCATCCATCCAGTAACTTCAGTCCTTTACGTTTTTCATTGCAGTCCTTTCCCAACGGTATGAGATAAAGCATGGTACATGAAATTAGGTAAAACAAAGCTAAGAAGAAGTGATTGAAATTCATTAAAATAGCATTACAAAACACAAAATATGTTCAAGATCGCCCATCCAGTTACTTCAGTCCTTGTAGGTTATTTTATTTTTTTATTTTTTTAGGCCTCCCCGACGAAACCGGCGACCATCCCCGACGAAGGGGGGTGGGGCAAGTGTTTCCCGACGGGGGGGGGCATGCCCGCCCCCCGCTAGCGCCACCCCTGCAGAGAAAAATGAAAAGGAAAAAGTAAACCTGTCAGTTCAAGCCACATGTGTTCAAGCATTGTAAATAGTGGCTTAAAAAGCACTGAACAGAGAAATTAGAACCGACCCTTCTGTACTTGCTGGTAGCTGCGTGACCCTTCGCTTGTCACCTCTCTGTTTTCTGAGTATCGGAAAGGTTCATTCAAAGGTTTGATGGCAAGCACAAAAAGTGTGGAACATTCGAAGAAAGAATGGTTAAAGAAAGCTGTACCCTGAATGTCATGCCATACGGGACAGTCTAAATATTGGAGTACTGACGTCACTTGCTCTTTACATAGAAAAGCATATTGCATTATGGGATTTTTGAAGTAGTGCGTGTCGTTCAACGCGAGGCAGTGTGTGAGAGTTTGAACTCCCTGGTTGTATACCAATACATGTTCAATGTAAACAAGTTGGTTGTGAACTTCAAGTTTGAATCTCTCCATGCAATCCAAGTAGAGCGACTTCTTTGTTTCGTGAGTATTGACTCTTTGATGATTCATAGCTATTATCATTTCCAAACAAATCCTTTCAATATGATAACCTTTTACGATCATTTCATAATCCGAAGTAAACAAACTTATTTTTCCGCCCTGCACTTGTCTGCGATTTTCATTACGTAGTACTGCATATTGTAGTGGGAACATCTTCATGCTTTGATGAATTGATAAGGCAAACTTAGTGCTTGGCTGTCAGTCAAATTCAAAATAAAAGTCGCCCTTATGTCGGTTACCTGCACTCTAAAAACGGCGTTTAAATTAGCAGATTAAGCACTTATGTTGCCCTTGTGTTGTAAACATGTTTAAAGGCTAAGCATGTTTAGTTATTAAACTGCAATTGTTTAATTAGGCAATAAACGTTTTTTAAAACGATTTGCATGACATGTAAGATATAAGCATAGGTACTACAAAGTGTGTGCTCAACGTATTTAGAAAGACGTTTGATTCCTAAAAACCATTTTGGAGTACACTTTTTCCCGATATCATGGTTGGAAGGGGCTGTTGACTCCGGAAACTGCAAAAGTCACTACATTTACTGGTCAGAAAATGGCAGATTTAAATCTATTTGATGTTTCCTTCATTGTAGGTGTTGAAGAGGTACTGTATAACCCTCCCCGCTCCATACTGTATAATCCCCCCCCCCCCCCCGCCCCGAGTTTCTAGAGGAGATACAACGAACAACTTTTTTCAGACAATTCATATTTGAAACGGATTATATCTTTTGAAGTGCCACTATTTGATTGACAGGTTCCTTTGTTTCTATTGCTTAATCCCATGAGACTAAGTCCTTTTAATGAGCATCTCTTCCATTCTGTTTCAAATAATCCCTGTACAAAGGCATTGTGTGTTTCCGCCAATGACGAAGGTCATAATAAAAATTTCTATAGAACGACTGGAAACAAACGTTTAAGCTAGGTGCTTTAGTTGCTCCCCTTTCCTCATTGGACTGTTGGATGGAAGCATTTTTCAAGTCTCTACATTTCTTCCAGATTTAAACAATTTTGTCATCATTAAGAACCAAAAAATTTGAAGAAAATTGTAAGAAATTGCTGCTGTCTTCAAATGAAGCAATAGGATTGCATCTCGTACTACGTCGAATGACAGAAAGTTTACAATTTTCCATGATGGTTGGCAACGAAATGTTAACGAGAATACAGAGTAGGGAATACGTCTCTTCACTGGAATTTCGATAATGCGTTCATTACTCTATGTTGCTCAAAGCATTAAAATAAGAATTTGGCAGATAAAAGCAAGATCATCATCGGAAACGAACATTGTCTCAAACATGGGCGGCGATCCGTCTTGAAAACGCGGGGATAGAGTCGGTATCACTATCCAAGCGGAGCACCACCATCGGTTGGCGCGGAGCGTACAAAGAAAATGCGCCCGAGGTCACCAGAATTGTCCATTTCCGGGTTATCTAACGTGATAACGAAGCAGCTCTCAGAAGCGTATTTCATGAAAAGATAGAAAAGCCTACCCTAAAAAGAACAAAAAAGTAAAAGTTGTCCGATCGCCTTAAAAGAGAATTAAGTGTATGAGTCGAGTGAAAAGAAAATCATTGAGCAGTTGCGTAACTTAACTTTTTTTTCCGGCTGGGCAAGCACCCATTTTTTTATTTAAGTGTGAACGTCATTTTTCCGAGGACGTGGTTTACGGCGCCCAAAGCACACTGGAATTTCTGCCCTTATTCAACAAAGTTTTGAAAATGTATCGGAAGAAATGGATTCTGGGTACCTGTATAAAAGGAAATGTGAAAAGTTCGGGATAACTGAAGAATCTGTATTTCTTATTGGCAAGTCTGAGATTGTACAGCTACCAAAGATCGTTGTTGCTAAACAGTGTTATCTTAGACCTACTAAGGCTGTACTACGACATTTTAAGAGTCGAAAGGTTATTTTAGGGGAAAATTGGAATTTAATAAAAGAAAATTTATGAAAATAACACTGTAGTTGCCGATATCACTTAATGATCTGGTGATGTTCACTTTCAGAGTTCAGAAAAGTTTGTCAAACTGTTTCATGACGAAACACGACTGTAAGCAGCAAATGTCAAATTTCTGCGCGCGAAGCGCGGAATAATATTGCATATTTGAAACAAATAATTACAACATGGAACTTTTATTGGAGAAAATTTGGAATTTAATGAAAGATGATATGGGAAAACGTTATAGTTGTATTATGAATCATTTTATGTTTTGGGTTACTGTGTTTATTATTACGCCTCTTTTAGTATAACCTGAATATTAACCATCAGCCATTTTATGAATTAAATAATTCTTACATTTTTTTTTAAATGACACTGAGAGAAAGTCGATAAAACTGAACCAAAAGGAATAAAAATTACAACAATGATTTTCAAATTGAAAATCATTTGTAAGAACCGTGCGGAGCTTACACTGCTGAGTAAAGCTCATCTGGGGGACACAGAAACCCAAGTTGTAACAGAATTGAACCTTTCAGAAAAAAAAAATGTTACGGCGCATGGGGCAATTATGTAAAAAGTCTTTTGCAATCTTGATAGCATTTAAATATGATATATTCTTTCATTGCATGCAAAAGTCACCTTAAAATATGTATGTAAAAATGGATATCGTATTTACCTTATATTCCAAGCACATAAATAAACATATGGATGATCCCTTTTGAAAGTGATAGGTGATTGAGGATACTGGTGCATATGTGTAATGTTTTAGCTACATCATAGGAGGTTGTACGGAACTGTCAAGCCACATTCATACATTCCCTTTTATTTTAAAAGAAACGGTTTTAGGTAACATTCTATAGCGTGGATTTATAAAATCTTTTAGTTTTCCGTTCTATTAAAGGAGTTTTCATCGTAGCATATACTTAAGTTTTTACATAGTTTCCGAATCTAAAGGTTTGCTTTCATGGGGGGGGGGGGGGGGTAAAGTGTACAGTATTCCCCCCATCCAATTTCATTGGGGGATATATCCCCAGGATCGCCGCCCATGGTCTCAAACAGACTATAGAACGTTGTTTCTCCTTATAGCAACTCCCTGGTATAATTCAGAGGACAGCCACATATGGTCAAAGTGTTGCACGTCTGTCGAGTTGGCAAAATGTTACAGAGATTTCCCTCGGTTTTAAAATTTTTCACACGGTAGATGAATCCGAGCTGCTAGTGAAGTCGGCCATTACTGGGATCTATCAGCCTCAAATTTTATTTTATTGTCTACATGCAATTCTTAACTCATATATTCAGTGAAATTGAGGGAATCAAGAAGTATTTTAGCGTGCAACTATCCATCATACAAGAAAGAAAAGAATTCACAAGATCAAAATTAATTGACCCCAGCAATGTCAGACTGAATTATACCATCACTTGACTCTACGGATTCGTCTATAACATTTGCTTTGGAGGTTTTTTGCATTGACGAATCTGGACAGCAAGTGATTGTCCGAGTCGACCATAACTGACGTCAATCCCCTTTTCATCTTTCAATCTCCTTGCTTGCCTGAATCATGGATGATTGTACACTGAACTGTATCTTGACTTTTTCAATTTTATCTAATATGAGGGTTGAAAGTTCATTTAGACAATAAATGAAAATGATTTAAGGTTTTTGGACCCCACTCATGGCTACGGTCACTAAACACAAGCCCTGATCGGATTCACCTATATGCGCTAACACAAAAATCACTGCTGTTGTTGCTTCGTCACTGCTTCGCCCATTGTGGGCTGGGGGTTGTAGAATATGCTCACGGTATTTCCCGTCTGTCGTAAGAGGCGACTATAGGGAAACGAAACTTGATGTTGAACCATACTTGAAAATAAATTTAAACTTTGAACTTTTTATCGAGTTGACTGTTACAATCCTTAAGCAATCATACAATTGCCCCTATTCGACGAAGGCATCTTTAAAGCGGAACTACAAGATTGTTATAAAGAAATACTTAAACCTCCAAATTCGTGATCGCGCCAGAGCCAGATAGCTGAAGCTTGAAACTGTTAAACAGGTTCTGACCTGCTTAGAAGGACAGCCTTAGCTTCTTTTGGGAGTAATCTTTGTCGGAAGTGAAGTTGTTGAATTGGTTTTGCCAAATGAAATTTGAGTTGTTCCCGCTGTAATGAGCCTATCAGTCAGAAGCATTAACCAATGAAGGTATGTTTGTTTATGATTATTCATACTGTATATGTATCGGTACACATGCATATAGTTGCGTACATGCCCAACTGAAAGTAAAATGAGTACACGTACGTAAACAGTGCATAGCATTCGTTCGTATCTTCGACGGATGGCCCAGGGGCGTAGCCAGGATTTTTTTTTGTGGGGGAGCAAAGTCGACTCATCGTCCCCAATCTTGACCGACAGGACTATCTAAGCGGAGCGCCATCATTAGTTGGCGCGGAGCGTACAAGAAAATTTTCGGTTTTAGAAACCCCTCAGATGGCAGGAAACGGCACTTCCCGAGTGTTTTATGCTGCATGTTCCCAGCCCGGAAATATGGATCTCATTTCTGATATTTCTCAATTAATGCAAAAAAAAAAAAAAATATGTTAATACATGTCTCTAAGCGGAGCTCTACCATCGATTGGCGCGGAGCGTACCAGGAAATTTTTGGCTTTACAAACCCCTCAGATGGCCGGAAACGGCACTTCCCGAGTGTTCTAAGCAAGAATATGTTCAGCCCAACTTCGAAATTCTCCCCGCTTCTTAATTGGAGCACTTGACAAATATTGAGGGGCTGAACATACCTTTAGCCCAAACTTTTTCATTTTTCATCGCCGCCACTGGGGTGCAGCATTTTCTTGAGGGAGCGAAGCGCCCAAGTGAGGAGCCGAGCTACCGAACGGGGAGAGGGTGTGGTTCTCCCCCTCCCGCCCCAAGGAGTTTTTGCAATTTTACATCAAAATTGAGCGATCTGGTGAACACCTAAGTTGGAATTTTTGGACATTTTCAATCTTGTATCAATGTTTTCCTTATTCCCTCGAGAGTTAGCAGGGTTAGTGTGTGACTGTAAGAGGGTTACTCGGTACGAGTCAATGGGGCCCTGGGGAATTGTGTCGCACTGGAACAAAACAGCTACTCATAAGGCTTACATTTAGTTGGCTAAACCAGAGGAATTGACATTTTGCCCAGTCAAGTAAGGGTAGGCGGTGCGCTATCTGACGTCACATGGGTAGTCGACGAACCTTCAGTGCACATTTGAAGGAAAGGCCCGAAATCATCAAACGTGATTTCATCGAAAGGCTTAAAGAGGCATTTTTTCAAAGCGAATTTATTGCCGGGATTGATTATTTTTTGTTTGGTCGTTATGACCAGACTAGACCGGTTTCTGTTGCTTCGGCTCAAATAATGGCCCAACTTCATCAGTAGTAAACCGTTATTAATTCGGTTAGGGTAAATAATCATTTTGTCTCATGATAGGACAATAGAAATATCAAACGAAATAACTTCTTGTGAATTAAGCCCATTGAGTTTTTGCTTTAGTAATTAGCACAACTTTCACTCGATCACTGATGCTTAGTTTTAGCCGTGACGAGATCATGGGGAAACACATATCATGTGGGAGTGAACAAATTGCCATTCGTTTTTGAGGCAAGTTCATATTTTAATATAAATTAGCATGAGAGCCGTGGACTGTGACAATTCCCGGCAGGGTCGCCTTGTTACCTGTTGCGTTAAAGGGATCTTAGCGGTAGCACCTTGCAATCCCTTTTCAACTAAGTAGGTTTAGGTGAGAACCCTTTTTAACGAGGTATAATATTTCTTTCCAGACTACTCTGCTTAATTCCCTTAACATTATTTGTAGGGGGTTCAGAGTGTCGTTCTCAAAATACCCGTTTACTTTCGTAGTTTAAGTGAGGGTTAAGTGTCGTTCTCAAGAAGCTTTTGCATGCGTAATTGGCATAGCGCTAGGAGCGACTGTTCTCTTCTAAGGCATTACATTAATATGAACCTTACTAATTTGGGCCTTCATATTGATAGCCCGGGTTATAAATCTTTGTTCCATCTAAGAAGTTATTTCTTGATGTGTTTGGGGGGTCCTTTCGCCGTTGAAAAGGTTGTGGGCGATTTATGACTACGTATAGTCTTATATTTCCTTTTAGGCAAGAGGTTTGACAGATGTTTACACACCATAAGGTTGCCTTTATTTCAGGCGGGAACATCGGGATTGAAACCAATAATTGAAGCTTTCCAGTGGTATTTTTTACCTTTGGTTCTTCCCTTGGACTTTTTCAGCCTTTTGGGGGGATGGTTTCTTATCAGTTTTGTCTTTGAAGACTAGAGAGGATGAGAGTTCTACTTTGAGATTCTCCTCCCAAACTGATATCGAAGTACCAAAACGAAGTCCTTGAATAGTGTAATTTGGACGTGAAAGAGAATACCTCGGATTCTGGCTCCTGATTGGTCAACTTGAAAGGCGCAAAAGGCCTCAGTTGGGTTTACTGTCAAACTTATACCAAAGTGTGCTAGTTTGAAAGGTTCATTACGTGAATTTTATACTTGAAGTTTCCTCCTTAAGGTAGGAAAGGACTTGAAAATTTAGTCCTTATGTTAACGTCAGAGATTCCTCGAAAGAATTCTCAGCGTATCTAACCTACGTCTCATTTTCCGAAGAAAAGAGAAGCAAATTCAAGTCAAGTAAGGGTAGGCGGTGCGCTATCTGACGTCACATGGGTAGTCGACGAACCTTCAGTGCACATTTGAAGGAAAGGCCCGAAATCATCAAACGTGATTTCATCGAAAGGCTTAAAGAGGCATTTTTTCAAAGCGAATTTATTGCCGGGATTGATTATTTTTTGTTTGGTCGTTATGACCAGACTAGACCGGTTTCTGTTGCTTCGGCTCAAATAATGGCCCAACTTCATCAGTAGTAAACCGTTATTAATTCGGTTAGGGTAAATAATCATTTTGTCTCATGATAGGACAATAGAAATATCAAACGAAATAACTTCTTGTGAATTAAGCCCATTGAGTTTTTGCTTTAGTAATTAGCACAACTTTCACTCGATCACTGATGCTTAGTTTTAGCCGTGACGAGATCATGGGGAAACACATATCATGTGGGAGTGAACAAATTGCCATTCGTTTTTGAGGCAAGTTCATATTTTAATATAAATTAGCATGAGAGCCGTGGACTGTGACAATTCCCGGCAGGGTCGCCTTGTTACCTGTTGCGTTAAAGGGATCTTAGCGGTAGCACCTTGCAATCCCTTTTCAACTAAGTAGGTTTAGGTGAGAACCCTTTTTAACGAGGTATAATATTTCTTTCCAGACTACTCTGCTTAATTCCCTTAACATTATTTGTAGGGGGTTCAGAGTGTCGTTCTCAAAATACCCGTTTACTTTCGTAGTTTAAGTGAGGGTTAAGTGTCGTTCTCAAGAAGCTTTTGCATGCGTAATTGGCATAGCGCTAGGAGCGACTGTTCTCTTCTAAGGCATTACATTAATATGAACCTTACTAATTTGGGCCTTCATATTGATAGCCCGGGTTATAAATCTTTGTTCCATCTAAGAAGTTATTTCTTGATGTATTTGGGGGGTCCTTTCGCCGTTGAAAAGGTTGTGGGCGATTTATGACTACGTATAGTCTTATATTTCCTTTTAGGCAAGAGGTTTGACAGATGTTTACACACCATAAGGTTGCCTTTATTTTAGGCGGGAACATCGGGATTGAAACCAATAATTGAAGCTTTCCAGTGGTATTTTTTACCTTTGGTTCTTCCCTTGGACTTTTTCAGCCTTTGGGGGGGGGGGATGGTTTCTTATCAGTTTTGTCTTTGAAGACTGGAGAGGATGAGAGTTCTACTTTGAGATTCTCCATCCCAAACTGATATCGAAGTACCAAAACGAAGTCCTTGAATAGTGTAATTTGGACGTGAAAGAGAATACCTCGGATTCTGGCTCCTGATTGGTCAACTTGAAAGGCGCAAAAGGCCTCAGTTGGGTTTACTGTCAAACTTATACCAAAGTGTGCTAGTTTGAAAGGTTCATTACGTGAATTTTATACTTGAAGTTTCCTCCTTAAGGTAGGAAAGGACTTGAAAATTTAGTCCTTATGTTAACGTCAGAGATTCCTCGAAAGAATTCTCAGCGTATCTAACCTACGTCTCATTTTCCGAAGAAAAGAGAAGCAAATTCAAGTCAAGTAAGGGTAGGCGGTGCGCTATCTGACGTCACATGGGTAGTCGACGAACCTTCAGTGCACATTTGAAGGAAAGGCCCGAAATCATCAAACGTGATTTCATCGAAAGGCTTAAAGAGGCATTTTTTCAAAGCGAATTTATTGCCGGGATTGATTATTTTTTGTTTGGTCGTTATGACCAGACTAGACCGGTTTCTGTTGCTTCGGCTCAAATAATGGCCCAACTTCATCAGTAGTAAACCGTTATTAATTCGGTTAGGGTAAATAATCATTTTGTCTCATGATAGGACAATAGAAATATCAAACGAAATAACTTCTTGTGAATTAAGCCCATTGAGTTTTTGCTTTAGTAATTAGCACAACTTTCACTCGATCACTGATGCTTAGTTTTAGCCGTGACGAGATCATGGGGAAACACATATCATGTGGGAGTGAACAAATTGCCATTCGTTTTTGAGGCAAGTTCATATTTTAATATAAATTAGCATGAGAGCCGTGGACTGTGACAATTCCCAGCTTCAATTATTGGTTTCAATCCCGATGTTCCCGCCTAAAATAAAGGCAACCTTATGGTGTGTAAACATCTGTCAAACCTCTTGCCTAAAAGGAAATATAAGACTATACGTAGTCATAAATCGCCCACAACCTTTTCAACGGCGAAAGGACCCCCCAAATACATCAAGAAATAACTTCTTAGATGGAACAAAGATTTATAACCCGGGCTACCAATATGAAGGCCCAAATTAGTAAGGTTCATATTAATGTAATGCCTTAGAAGAGAACAGTCGCTCCTAGCGCTATGCCAATTACGCATGCAAAAGCTTCTTGAGAACGACACTTAACCCTCACTTAAACTACGAAAGTAAACGGGTATTTTGAGAACGACACTCTGAACCCCCTACAAATAATGTTAAGGGAATTAAGCAGAGTAGTCTGGGAAGAAATATTATACCTCGTTAAAAAGGGTTCTCACCTAAACCTACTTAGTTGAAAAGGGATTGCAAGGTGCTACCGCTAAGATCCCTTTAACGCAACAGGTAACAAGGCGACCCTGCCGGGAATTGTCACAGTCCACGGCTCTCATGCTAATTTATATTAAAATATGAACTTGCCTCAAAAACGAACGGCAATTTGTTCACTCCCACATGATATGTGTTTCCCCATGATCTCGTCACGGCTAAAACTAAGCATCAGTGATCGAGTGCAAGTTGTGCTAATTACTAAAGCAAAAACTCAATGGGCTTAATTCACAAGAAGTTATTTCGTTTGATATTTCTATTGTCCTATCATGAGACAAAATGATTATTTACCCTAACCGATTTAATAACGGTTTACTACTGATGACGTTGGGCCATTATTTGAGCCGAAGCAACAGAAACCGGTCTAGTCTGGTCATAACGACCAAACAAAAAATAATCAATCCCGGCAATAAATTCGCTTTGAAAAAATGCCTCTTTAAGCCTTTCGATGAAATCACGTTTGATGATTTCGGGCCTTTCCTTCAAATGTGCACTGAAGGTTCGTCGACTACCCATGTGACGTCAGATAGCGCACCGCCTACCCTTACTTGACCTGAAACTTAGTGCTTGGCTGTCAGTCAAATTCAAAATAAAAGTCGCCCTTATGTCGGTTACCTGCACTCTAAAAACGGCGTTTAAATTAGCAGATTAAGCACCTATGTTGCCCCCGTGTTGTAAACATATTTAAAGGCTAAACATGTTTAGTTATTAAACTGCAATTGTTTAATTAGGCAATAAACGTTTTTTAAAACGATTTGCATGACATGTAAGATATAAGCATAGGTACTACAAAGTGTGTGCTCAACGTATTTAGAAAGACGTTTGATTCCTAAAAACCATTTTGGAGTACACTTTTTTCCGATAGCATGGTTGGAAGGGGGCTGTTGACTCCGGAAACTGCAAAAGTCACTACATGACGAAATGGTCACGGTAAAAATACACACTTGATTTCCTTCCTTGCCCAGTTACACAATTTGATGATTGACAGACAGCAATACTCCATGCACTGTTAAAAATTTCTGTAAATTTACAGACTTTTTTTAACTTAAACTTTTTGTATTTTACTTTTAATAGAGATTTTCTGTATCTTTACAGACACTTTGTATTTCTACAATAAAAAAAGGTTGTTTAACATGTATTTTCTGTTTATTTGAAAAACCATTTCTGTTTGCTTTTTCAACCAAATTTTACTGCTTAGTAAAACTTTTTCTGTAAATGTACAGAAATTTTAACAGTATTTTGTATTTTTCTGATTTCACATAAATCATTTAACAAACATTCATTTTGTTTTTACGCTGAAAAAGAAACAAAAATAAGCCCAAACAAACAAACAAATAAGAAATAGCCAGAAAATTTTCAATATATAACATGCATCGTTCTGCGAAGTTTCAGTTAAAAAAGAAAACATTTTTGGCAAATTTATGGCCCTATTTGAAAATTAACTTACATTTATTATACTGACAATTGGTATACTGATGTCAACTCATCGCCACAGGCGCTCATGCACTTGATCGAATTAAAAACGTTTCACAAATTTACTTGAAAGAGTCTGTAAATTTACCACTTTATGACGTAAATCTCATTTTGCATAAATGGGTGGAGCTTATTTTGTAGGCATTTTCCTAACAAAAGGATTGCTGTTGCTTTGAATAATATCTTTTTTGGCTTTTTTTAATCAGGAAGTGATAAACTTATTGTTTACCTTGTCTGGAAATGTTTGCAACCAATGTATTTGCATTCTTTGTCATATTTATTTTAAAAACAATTATTATATTGTACCAAAAATGTGACTTTCCAATTACTAAGTTCCTAGAGATGGCAGTCTACTGGACAACAATGTGATAACAAAGTATCCTCATTGTGTTTTGATTGAAAATAACTTCGTAACGACACATTACGTAGATAAGCAAATACCTGATCTACGTAATGGTGAAGTGTATGTTACGTAATAACATATGAAAGGACAAAAACGATATTATAATAAATATTAAAACGCCGAGAATGAAAACAGTAGGCTGTAAATTCACATAAAATTAAGGTAAAAAAAAAACAGAACAATTCTGTAATTCGATTTTACAGTAGACATTTGTAAACTAATTTACATGCAAAAACTGTAAAGAAAAAACAAACACTTAATGTTTTTTCATGATTACAGTCTGGCTGTAAAAAAAACATTATTTGGTTGGAAAAAAATTTGCCATAAAAATTATGTAAATTTTACAGAGAAATTTCTAACAGTGTGCAAAGAATTTAATCCAAGTCAAGAAACCTATAGCCACAGTATGCAGAGCACGCAGAGGGGGTTGTGATTACAATCCTACCCTAAGTACCATGTAATTTTTTGCAACCTAAGTGGGTTAGAAGCTCGGTGAAGTGGTTATAATAGACCTCCAGCAGGGGGTTTGGAAACTTGATATACCTCACTTGAACAATAGATTACTGAGGTTAGAAAATCAACTTTTTTACCGCAATCGAAACAGCATGTACATTTACTGTCAGAAAATGGCAGATTTAGATCTATTTGATGTTTCCTTCATTGTAGGTGTTGAAGAGGTACTGTATAACCCTCCCCGCCCCGTACTGTATAATCCCCCCCCGCCCCGCCCCGAGTTTCTAGAGGAGATACAACGAACAACTTTTTTCAGACAATTCATATTTGAAACGGATTATATCTTTTGAAGTGTCACTATTTGATTGACAGGTCCCTTTGTTTCTATTGTTTAATCCCATGAGACTAAGTCCTTTTAATGAGCATCTCTTCCATTCTGTTTCAAGTAATCCCTGTACAAAGGCATTGTGTGTTTCCGCCAATGACGAAGGTCTTAATAAAAATTTCTATAGAACGACTGGAAACAAACGTTTAAGCTAGGTGCTTTAGTTGCTCCCCTTTCCTCATTGGACTGTTGGATGGAAGCATTTTTCAAGTCTCTATATTTCTTCCAGATTTAAACAATTTTGTCATCATTAAGAACCCAAAAAATTGAAGTAAATTGTAAGAAATTGCTGCTGTCTTCAAATGAAGCAATAGGATTGCATCTCGTACTACGTCACTCGAATGACAGAAAGTTTACAATTTTCCATGATGGTTGGCAACGAAATGTTAACGAGAATACAGAGTACGGAATACGTCTCTTCACTGGAATTTCGATAATGCGTTCATTACTCTATGTTGCTCAAAGCATTGAAATACGAATTTGGCAGATAAAAGCAAGATCATCATCGGAAACGAACATTGTCTCAAACATGGGCGGCGATCCGTCTTGAAAACGCGGGGATAGAGTCGGTATCACTATCCAAGCGGAGCACCACCATCGGTTGGCGCGGAGCGTACAAAGAAAATTTCGGCCAAAAATGCGCCCGAGGTCACCAGAATTGTCCATTTCCGGGTTATCTAACGTGATAACGAAGCAGCTGTCAGAAGCGTACTTCATAAAAAGGTAGAAAAGCCAACCCTAAAAAGAACAAAGAAGTAAAAGTTGTCCGATCGCCTTAAAAGAGAATTAAGTGTATGAGTCAAGTGAAAAGAAAATCATTGAGCAGTTGCGTAACTAAACTTTTTTTTTCCGGCTGGGCAAGCACCCATTTTTTTATTTAAGTGTGAACGTCATTTTTCCGAGGACGTGGTTTGCGGCGCCCAAAGCACACTGAAATTTCTGCCCTTATTCAACAAAGTTTTGAAAATGTATCGGAAGAAATGGATTCTGGGTACCTGTATAAAAGGAAAAGTGAAAAGTTCGGGATAACTGAAGAATCTGTATTTCTTATTGGCAAGTCTGAGATTGTACAGCTACCAAAGATCGTTGTTGCCTAACGGTGTTATCTTAAACCTACTAAGGCTGTACTACGACATTTTAAGAGTCGAAAGGTTATATTAGGGGGAAATTGGAATTTAATAAAAGAAAACTTATGAAAATAACACTGTAGTTGCCGATATCACTTAATGATCTGGTGATGTTCACTTTCAGAGTTCAGAAAAGTTTGTCAAACTGTTTCATGACGAAACACGACTGTAAGCAGCAAATGTCAAATTTCTGCGCGCGAAGCGCAGAATAATATTGCATATTTGAAACAAATAATTACAACATGGAACTTTTATTTGAGAAAATTTGGAATTTAATGAAAGATGATATGGGAAAACGTTATAGTTGTATTATGAATCATTTTATGTTTTGGGTTACTGTGTTTATTATTACGCCTCTTTTAGTATAACCTGAATATTAACCATCAGCCATTTTATGAATTAAATAATTCTTATATTTTTTTTTAAATGACAGTGAGAGAAAGTCGATAAAACTGAACCGAAAGGAAAAAAAATTACAACAATGATTTTCAAATTGAAAATCATTTGTAAGAACCGTGCGGAGCTTACACTGCTGAGTAAAGCTCATCTGGGAGACACAGAAACCCAAGTTGTAACAGAATTGAACCTTTCAGAAAAAAACGTTACGGCGCATGGGGCAATTATGTAAAAAGTCTTTTGCAATCTTGATAGCATTTAAATATGATATATTCTTTCATTGCATGCAAAAGTCACCTTAAAATATGTATGTAAAAAATGGATATCGTATTTACCTTATATTCCAAGCACATAAATAAACATATGGATGATCCCTTTCGAAAGTGATAGGTGATTGAGGATACTGGTGCATATGTGTAATGTTTTAGCTACATCATAGGAGGTTGTACGGAACTATCAAGCCACATTCATACATTCCCTTTTATTTTAAGAGAAACGGTTTTAGGTAACATTTTATAGCGTGGATTTATAAAATCTTTTAGTTTTCCGTTCTATTAAAGGAGTTTTCATTGTAGCATATACTTAAGTTTTTACATAGTTTCCGAATCTAAAGGTTTGCTTTCAAGGGGGGGGGGGGGGTAAAGTGTACAGTATTCCCCCCATCCAATTTCATGGGGGGATATATCCCCAGGATCGCCTCCCATGGTCTCAAACAGACTATAGAACGTTGCTTCTCCTTATAGCAACTCCCTGGTATAATTCAGAGGACAGCCACATAAGTGCCAAAGTGTTGCACGTCTGTCGAGTTGGCAAAATGTTACAGAGATTTCCCTCGGTTTTAAAAATTTTCACACGGTAGATGAATCCGAGCTGCTAGTGAAGTCGGCCATTACTGGGATCTATCAGCCTCAAATTGCTTATTTTATTGTCTGCATGCAATTCTTACTCATATATTCAGTGAAATTGAGGGAATCAAGAAGTATTTTAGAGTGCAACTATCCATCATACAAGAAAGAAAAGAGTTCACAAGATAAAAATTAATTGACCCCAGCAATGTCAGACTGAATTATACCATCACTTGACTCTACGGATTCGTCTATAACTTTTGCTTTGGAGGTTTTTGCATTGACGAATCTGGACAGCAGGTGATTGTCCGAGTCGACCATAACTGACGTCAATCCCCTTTTCATCTTTCAATCTCCTTGCTTGCCTGCATCATGGATGATTGTACACTGAATTGTATCTTGACTTTTTCAATTTTATCTAATACGAGGGTTGAAATTTCATTTAGACAATAATAAAAAATGATTTAAGGTTTTTGGACCCCACTCATGGCTACGGTCACTAAACACAAGCTCTGATCGGATTCACCTATATGCGCTAACACAAAAATCACTGCTATTGTTGCTTCGTCACTGCTTCGCCCATTGTGGGCTGGGGGTTGTAGAATATGCTCACGGTATTTCCCGTCTGTCGTAAGAGGCGACTAAAGGGAAACGAAACTTGATGTTGAACCATACTTGAAAATAAATTTAAAATTTGAACTTTTTATCGAGTTGACTGTTGGTGTGTCTTTAACGTTAAATCTCATCTAACTAACTTTATGCCTGTTACAATCCTTAAGCAATCATACAATTGCCCCTATTCGGCGAAGGCATCTTTAAAGCGGAACTACAAGGTTGTTATAAAGAAATACTTAAACCTCCAAATTCGTGATCGCGCGAGAGCCAGATAGCTGAAACTGTTAAACAGGTTCTGACCTGCTTAGAAGGACAGCCTTAGCTTCTTTTGGGAGTAATCTTTGTCGGAAGTGAAGTTGTTGAATTGGTTTTGCCAAATGAAATTTGAGTTGTTCCCGCTGTAATGAGCCTATCAGTCAGAAGCATTAACCAATGAAAGTATGTTTGTTTATGATTATTCATATTGTATATGTATCGGTACACATGCATAGTTGCGTACATGCCCAACTGAAAGTAAAATGAGTACACGTACGTAAACAGTACATAGCATTCGTTCGTATCTTCGACGGATGGCCCAGGGGCGTAGCCAGGATTTTCTTGTGGGGGGGAGGGGGGGCAAAGTCGACTCATCGTCCCCAATCTTGACCGACAGGACTATCTAAGCGGAGCGCCATCATCAGTTGGCGCGGAGCGTACAAGAAAATTTTTGGTTTTAGAAACCCCTCAGATGGCAGGAAACGGCACTTCCCGAGTGTTTTATGCTGCATGTTCCCAGCCCGGAAATATGGATCTCATTTCTGATATTTCTCAATTAATGCAAAAAAAAAAAAAAATATGTTAATACATGTCTCTAAGCGGAGCTCTACCATCGATTGGCGCGGAGCGTACCAGGAAATTTTTGGCTTTACAAACCCCTCAGATGGCCGGAAACGGCACTTCCCGAGTGTTCTAAGCAAGAATATGTTCAGCCCAACTTCGAAATTCTCCCCGCTTCTTAATTGGAGCACTTGACAAATATTGAGGGGCTGAACATACCTTTAGCCCAAACTTTTTCATTTTTCATCGCCGCCACTGGGGTGCAGCATTTTCTTGAGGGAGCGAAGCGCCCAAGTGAGGAGCCGAGCTACCGAACGGGGAGAGGGTGTGGTTCTCCCCCTCCCGCCCCAAGGAGTTTTTGCAATTTTACATCAAAATTGAGCGATCTGGTGAACACCTAAGTTGGAATTTTTGGACATTTTCAATCTTGTATCAATGTTTTCCTTATTCCCTCGAGAGTTAGCAGGGTTAGTGTGTGACTGTAAGAGGGTTACTCGGTACGAGTCAATGGGGTCCTGGGGAATTGTGTCGCACTGGAACAAAACAGCTACTCATAAGGCTTACATTTAGTTGGCTAAACCAGCGGAATTGACATTTTGCCCTGAAAAACGCCAAAACTCCATTTAAATAAAAAAAAAAACATTAAAAATAAAAAAATTAGGTATGGGTGGGACTAAGTGCCAACCCCCTGACCCCTGACCACGGGCCTGTCTCCCTGGGTGTCAGCTTCCCCTTTTGGAATGTTTTGTTGTCTCGAAGAGCTTAGATGCAATATGGTGCTATATTTTGTTCTTTTTATACTAGATTCCTGTGATCTCCACAGGAGTTTTTAGAGGACCGACACGTCCTCCTAGTGAAATTGACCGCCCCTCCAAAATAGTTGCCGCTCTCCAAAAAATGCAGCTTCCATTTCTAGTTCATTGCTTCATTACACATATACAAGTCATAACTGGAAAAAATGTTACTTCCCTCCATGCTTGGCGCCAGGATTTGCCCGACGAATGGCCACTCTCCGAACGGGGGAGGGGCAGGGTCGGTAGCGACCCAAGCCGCCACAGCCAGGATGCCGTCGATGAGTTGGTGAGGGAGGTTTGAAGAAACCTGTGCACTATACCTGCCATTGCGAGCCATATACGACATCAAATTTGTATATGCCAGAGGAAGATATTTCCGCACTGGTTTAACCGTGGAAAGGGGGGCAAAAATTTTTTGGGTTAGTACACTAAAAAGAATCTGTACTTATTTAAATCTTATATAGGTCAATAAATTGTCCCGGCATTTGGGCCCTATCGGACACAAATTATATTGTAATTTCTTCTTCGAGTCCGTACCGCACGACTGACACAAAAGATAATTAACTAAGTTTAGCGAAATGAGATGAAATTCCCGACATGAACATTAATCCATTTATTCTACTTATTAATTTACATGAAAAGATGGGAAGAATTTGAACTTTATTAGCTCTATGTAACGGAACTGAGGAAGAGTGTACAAAGCGTACCGAGCATTTTGGGTTTTATCGCAGAAATAACTCTTGTGAAAGCCAAAGCAACTAAACCGACCATGAGAAGGCGACAGATTATCCCCGACAGGGGGCGGGCCATGCCAGCGACCACAAGTTCCGACAGCCCCTATGTCGAGGGGGTGGTATGAAGGAGCCTAACTATCCCATGTCATTGCAGCCTTGGGCACATTTTGCACAATGTTACTTAACATTTTAAAAGCCGAGTAAATGTTCTTTTGAGTCTGAACCGTGAAATTGCAAAGCGCGCAAAGCGCGCGAAATTTTTTGGTGGGCTTACAAAAATAACATAGCCTATGTAATCATTAAGAACAAAACGAAAAAAAAAAAAATAGAAACTGTAGGGGTTGTAGACCGTATCGGGGATAACATACGGTACATTGTGTCGAAACCACCTGGAATACCCGATGAAATAGCCAAACTATGTTCCGTGCGTGGCTCACTATCTGACCTATCGCATGACACACACAAGAGAACAGCAGCTAGGCTTTGTGATATGGGATAAAATTTACGACCTCTGCATAACCTGTGTACTCTGCCTACCAGTTACTTGGTAAGGTTGAGAGGACTTACACTCTCTAGATATGTGGAATGGAAGTATTGAAAAAACTGGAGTGAATCTACAGCGCGCGTAGCGCGCCGAAAATCTGGGGTTCTTATTAGGGAAATTGTCCCTTGAGAGCAAAAAACAGGTAAACCATCGGGGAGACTAGTCGCCGTCGGGGACTGCATACTTTATCGTAACGACTAAGAGCCCCCCCCCCCGAAAAACTGTAAAAAATGCCCCCGATTCTCTCCCTCCTCTTGCCTTTTATATATAATATATATATTTTTTTTGGCTCCCCTTCATTTTTTCAACATCGCCCATCGCGTCCCCAAAATTTCTGTGGGGGGGGGGGGCACTCTGGCCCCCTGTACCCCCCCCCCCCCGCTTGCTACGCTAGTGGGATGGCCTATACACAAACAACCTAGGACTATACTCAGGTTAGTGCAACGATAGACATAGGCCCTAAGGTGCATTCCATGTAAAGACCACGCCGAAGGTACGCCGAGGTCTTCGTGATCATACGCCGGGATTTTCTGGGCACATATATAGTTCACACAATCCGTAGTCGTGCGTATATACGTGAAATACGCATGTACGTAAGGCATACTCCATTCAATGGCAATATATAAGTACATGTATAAAGCACAGTACTGTACGTGATCATACGGCGTAAGTTGACCGATTCGGCCCAACGGTATGCCGGGAGTACTGTTTGCCCGCCGCTACGTACGCCGAGAAGGAATCGGTGTTCACGCCGAAGATCTTCGTGTTGTAATGCATGAAATGCAGACTGACATAGGCCTATAATTGAAGTATGAAACGTTGCCCACGCCATCGAAATTGTTGCACAATAAAATGAAAAAGGGGGGATATCTCACCTCAAATACTAACTGGAACAGGGGGAGAACGTTGCCTGAGACGGCGAGGCAGCATAGGCTTCATACTACAGGTATGAACATGTACAGAAAGGCCCTATAGCTATACATTTTTGTACAGCGAGCACATCCTAGCCTAACATTCGTCGTTGATTAGTGTAATGAAAATATGGTACGCGTATACACTGTCAGTATACTATGCGATCTCGAAAGCAGCTGATGCATGAATATTCATAAAGTGGCAATGACTGCCTTCACAGAAACGAATTGCATATTCTACAGTCGCTTGAATAACTGTGACTGTTTTTATTTGTTTCTGTTTTATACCCTAATAATTGTTCTTTCCCGCAAGAAAGCTTGCTTCTCGTTATATTTTTGTGTGAAGAACATGAAGCAAAGCTTTTTCTTTGCCATTTAGAGATCTCGTAGTTCCGCTTTAATGAGAGGGTGCATGGGTGCAATTATCTTACTAAAAGCTAGTACCTCGTATAACAATGTTCATCTGGAACAGTCAGTCTTTTAATCCTGTAATTTGCACTCTCTGTAACTCTGGAGATGTTGCAGATGAATATCATTTGGATATTAAATGCCCATACTATTCTCGTCAAAGGTCATTGTATGTCAAATGTTTTTACTTTGTTAACCCTAGTGTTTGGAAGTTCCAACAATTATTCAACGTTAAAAGTACAAATCTACTTTCAAAATTGGCTAAATTTGTTGCCATAATCATGAACCACTTTGCTTGATGTTACCCATCTTGTTTTTGCCTTTAGTAGACATTGCCGTCCGTTTTATGTATAGCAAGCATCTATCAAGTTCTGGCGATATTCATTATTCGTATTCATTCTGTCTTTCAAGTTAAAAACATTTCTTCTGATCTTCTTTTTTAAAATTATCCTTTTCTTTCTATTTTTCGTGCTTGTAAAGTTTAACCTGCTGTGATTGTACTTCTCTTATACCCCGAAAGTATGGGCGGCCAAAAGGGCAAAAAAGACAAAGTGCAAAATATTCATTTTAATTTCAAAAATAAAGTTTAAAGGTAAAAAAATATTCTAAGTGAGAAATTTAAAAATAAAATAAGCAATGATTACATTTTAAAAAACGAGCAATATTTATTACGTCCCCAAAGCAAATTAAAAAACACTAAAAGTAGTTATAGTTAATCTTAAAACTAACACATTACCGTTTTATCCAAATGAAATATCAAAGCCCCCCAATAAATAAAAACTGGAAAACAAATAAAAAGAAATAAAATAAAAACGCAAATAGAGACGCAATTTTGTGTTTTTGTTTTATCTTGTGTTTTCATTTTATTTCCAGTTATCTTTTTTTTTTTAATTCATTTGGGTTCATTAATAGTTATTTGAAATCGTCTTTTTTTTGCCCTTTTGGCGCACCATAGGTGGCCAAAAGGGCAAAAAAGACAATTTGCGAAAAAGACAAACGGTGAAAAAGACAAACTGCGAAAAAGACGATTCGTCAAAAATAATGAGGGCGTCCTGAGATTGACGGATTCAGAGCACCTAAATATGCTTGGAAATATGCTTGGAAATCGCATTAGATATCCAAACCCGCACAACCAGTTAGAGCCAGTCCGAAGACTTGCTTGCAGCCATACACTCCCTTTGTTGAGGAGCATGTAGCAAGGCAGTACGCACATCAGTGGGCAGTCTGAGTCGATCAGGGAGGTGTTATTTGCTATTAAAACCTCCATGGAGTGATAACGTTTTCTCTCGCCCGCAAAGCAACCAGTTAAGAGGTGGGGAAGGGAATCACATGAAAGTGTGGGGGACTTTTTCAACATTTGTGGTGGAAGGGGAAACGGCGTCGTCAGAATTTTCGTCACGGAGGGGGGGGGATAAGTTTTGTGAGCGTTGGCATGAGGGAGGGGTCTAAAGGGACGGAGATAGGTCTAAGGGGTCTCCCCCCTTTCTTTTGGAAATTGTTTTAAAAAGTGAATGCCTTCAGATGCTATTTGGAACAAAAAGTGAGGATTGCTAGGTTAGTTTTCTTCTAAAACATTCGTTTTCCTGGACAATAATTGCTGTGTTCCATCCTTCCTTTGGAGTCCCACACCTGTGATAGACTACACTAGACCCTTTGGGGCCAATAAAGTGATAACATTATGTCACCAGGTAGCATTCCCATAAGGGATCCCTAGGGACCTAACATGCGCCATCGTATTGGGCCATGATATGAACTTGCAACCAAAATTTGTAAGGGGCTCATTTTTTCCGGCCAGCACATATGCCCATAAGGTCCATATGGGATAGATCTGGCCCCTAATGGGGTAGTTGCCACGTAGGACCCTGAACTATCCCATATGGGTCATACGGACATATATGGGCTGGTCCATTTGGGCCCCTTGTGAATCCGATAAAGGTTTGCTACCTGCAGAAATCATGAGCTCCATACAGATTTTGCCGACGGACCGAAGGGTTCGCTCATTAGTTCCATATGGAAGGATCAAACAAAACTGCTCAGTGAACTTGGGCACCATGAGACTTCACAGGAACCTTAATTCTCAGCCCACCAGTTTATGTATGACAAAGTACCCATCTAAAGCGGGCTAATTCTTGGGCGTGGATCCTTGGCGGGAGGGGACGTGGGACGCCCTCACTTTTTTGCGAGGGGGACATCTTCACAAAGCATCCTCACTTTCCCAAAAATGATGTAACACACAGCAATTATTGCCCAGGAAAACGAAAATAGAGGGGAAAGACCCCTTAGACTTATCCCCGTCCCCTTAGACCCCTCCCTCATGCCAACGATCACAAAACTTATCCCCCCCCTCCGTGACGAAAATTCTGACGACGCCGTTTCCCCTTCCATCACAAATGGTGAAAAAGTCCCCCACACTTTCATATGATTCCCTTCCCCAACCTCTTAACTGATTGCTTTGCGGGTCGCGAGAAAACGTTATCACTCCATGGAGGTTTTAATAGCTAATAACACCTCCCTGATCGACTCACACTGCCCACTGATGTGCGTACAAAGGGGGTGTATGGCTGCAAGCAAGTCTTCGCGGTGGCTTTAACTGGTTGTGCGGGTTTGGATATCTAATGCGCTGTCCAAGCATATTTATAGAGATAGGTGCTCTGGATCCATCAATCTCAGGACGCCCTCATTATTTTTCACGAATCGTCTGTTTCGCAGTTTGTCTTTTTCGCAAATTGTCTTTTTTGCCCTTTTGGCCACTTATAGCCCGCCAAAAGGGCAAAAAAAGACGATTTTAAATAACTATTCTAGGGAACCCAAATAAATTAAAGTAAAAAAAAAGATAATAGGGAATAAAATGAAACACAAGAAAAAACAAAATCACAAAATTGCGTTTCTATTTGCGTTTTTATTTTATTTCTTTTTATTTGTTTTCCCTTTTTTTATTTATTGGGGGGGCTTTGATATTTCATTTGGATAAAACGGTAATGTGTTAATTTTAAGATTAATTATAACTACTTTTAGTGTTTTTTTTATTTGTTTTGGGGAAGTAATATGTATTGCTCGCTTGTTTAAATGTAATCATTGCTTATTTTATTTTTAAATTTCTCACTTAGAAAATTTTTTACTTTTAAAATTAATTTTTGAAATTAGATTGAATATTTTGCCATTTGTCTTTTTTGCCCTTTTGGCCGCCCATACGAAAGGGGTCTCACACCTGAGAGAAAGAAATAAACTTGTAAACTTGGAAAAACAAATGTGGGGGAGGCGGTCAGCGAAATTCCTGTGGTTATGATGACTGCGAATTTAAGAAAGTTACCATCAGTCAATTTATGTGAGGAGGTTGTGGCAGTGTTGTAATCGAGTCACTAGATTAGTGACTCGAGTCATCAGTTTTCAAACTTTTAAGTGACTCGAGTCTAGTCATTGACTCGATTCACTGTACTATTTTAATGGAGAAATTACTCCTGAATTCTATCGAGTCACTATCATTTTGAGAGGAAGTGACTCGAGTCGTGACTCGTTACAACACTGGGTTGTGGTTATTGGAAAGGAAGTGAAAAAAGACCATGTAGCAAGGGTTGCACGTACGGACACCTACTTTTTCGAGAATTCTCAAAAGGGGAACCCATTCCTTAGACTCCTTTCATAGACGGGGGCAGGGTAGCGGATGATGTTCAAGTGTGCGATAAGCAATAGTTTGTCATTTATCTTGAAAAAGATGCTAGGAGTAATTTATAGTCGGGAGTTCGGACAGTCGCATAGACAATTACATCAATTTAAAGGATCTTGAATTTGGCCTAGTCACAATAGAGAGATATTAGCATATTTTCAACTCCGTTGTATAGTTTCCCCCGAAAAGATTTGTGTTCATTTAATCTAAAACTTGGTAATTTTTTCTACGCTCTGCGCCAAATGATTGTGGCGCTCCCTTTAGATAGACTTTATGGCAGGAATACGTTTTCTCGGCAAGAAAACAAAAACTGAAATGCTCCGGTTCGCCTATGCCGATCAATGGGCTTTTATTTTGACTCCTAAAAGTATATGAATTAAAAAACGTCGAAGGGTAGCGTACATGTATAAGATTGCACGCAAGGAAAAAAATCAGTTTTATCCCCATTAAACACCACCACAAGTCAACTTCAACACTATTCCTATCATAAAGTCGAAAATCTTGCATTATTTTGTATCTAGGCTTCTTCAAAAGCCTTACAATTTTCAAAGGGGATGGGGACACTCCTTCCCCGTAAACCTTCCCCAGGCCGACAATCACTCAACAGACTGCAGAGAAATCCTGCTTACGCCACTGCTATATACATATTTTATAAAGGGGCCCATTGAGATAAAACATTCAGCAAAAAGGGAGGCCGGAGGTAATAGTAAATGAGTGTGAAGAATTTATAACATGTATCGAAGAATTTGCCCCTCATTGTTCGTTATTAATTCACAGTTAAGACCTATCCGTAAGCATAACGATTATTAAAATTTATTTTAGATTGACAAGTAGAACGATATATTGTGTCTGCGTGGTTCTTTAAAATTGAACGACGGTATGTCTTTAAAGTGGGCCAAGATGCTGCAATTGTTTTCCCGATATCAGCGGATTTTCGATTAGCATCCTTCAAAGTATTCACAAAATCAACTTTACAGCTCCCGGACTTTGACCTGTACGATGAGCTCTTGTCATCTATTGTTAATACGTAAGCCAAGGGATAACGAAACAAGGAAAACACTGTTAACAAACATAGCCAAAGGAATAAAGCAACGAAATATTGAAGAGACACATTTTGTCGGATTTACTTACTGTGTTGTTTTTCATCACATGAAGGTAAGGTTTATTTTTGATATTCCGAACGTTGTTCTCATAAGTCATTACCAGCCTACAGATATCCAAGCGTAATCTCTTTAAAGGACCAGCTCTCTCACCCCAAACAATACCAATTCTCCTAACCTTCTCACTGAAGCCCCTCCCACAATTGTTTGAAATTCATCCTCATCCAGATACAATCTCAGTTTATTGCTTCAAGGTGAGTAGAGAAAAACTCAATTTATATAATCAAACCACTCTCAGTACCGTTCATGCTGTGTAATATAAGCTTTGGTACTCTGCATTGTCTGAATTAGCTGTCAATCAAAGAGCTGAGCCAATTGAGAGTTTTGGTACCTTGTCCTGTCATATACCCACCCAGGCCAGCATCCAGCGGGTTCAGTGGGTGCACACGACCCCCCCCCCCCTTCACCCATACCTATTGCATTAATTTCACATAAATGGAGTTTTGGCGATTATCAGGGCAACTCTCGCTGGTTTAGCCAATGTAAGCCGTATGAGTAGCTGTTTTGTTTCAGAGCAATACAATTCAATTCCACATGGTCCTGGCCACATTGGCTCGGATTTTAACTCTCATACAGTAATAAAGAAAACATACAAAGTAATTTATCGTCCATTTATGCCCAAGGGAGTCACCAAAGCTCGGAAATAATTAGATAACAACTGAATGTTCACGTTACTCTAGACCTCGGGTTTTTTTCTAAATAAAGGTATGTTCAGCCTAATTCCCCTCAATATTTTTCAATTGCTCCAAATTAAAAGGGGCGGCAAAAATTTCGAAGTGGAGGCTGAAAATATTTTTTGCTTAGAACACTCGGGAAGTTCAAAAGAAGTTATATACCAACTGAAAGATAAACTAAAATTAAACCCTAATTGCACCACGAAAATGAAAATATAGGATTAACATGGCGTTTTGTGTTTCACGTGAAAACGGGACACCAAGGTCAATTTTTGTCATGAAGCTAATGAGATGTATTATTACCATTGGCACACTTGAATAAGTTGCAAAAAAATATGGGCATTTTTTTTTTATTTGCCCCGTTTCAAGAACAAATAGCACCCAGGGGCTAGGGGTAGTCCCCCGGTTGGGTCCTTTACAAAAAAGCAAACACAATCAACAGTAATCAAAACAAACTTAAAGACAGAACGTTTAAGAAAGAGACGCAGCAAGCAAAGAAAACAAAGGAAAACACGATAACGAAAGAAAAAGAAAAAAAAAAAGAAACCTACTCCCGAAAAACATTCATTAACTACTGCAAAGCATAAAGATGGTTCACACAGACGGTCTGCCTACTAGTGTATTAAGGTGGCTCAATCGAAAAGGATCGATCCACCCTTCCCACTCATTGAAAAAATCATCTAACTTGTCCTGGGTTTTTGCGATATAGTATTCAACATTAAGCTAAAAGCTGACTTCTCTCATAAAAAAAGAAAATTTTAACCCCGTGAAATTATATTTGTTTCTATAAATAAAGAATTTAAGCCAAATGTTGAGTTTGTTAATAGCGTTCTCACTGTGATCGTTATGAAGCCGAAGCAAAATTGTTAAGTCATTTAGAAAAAGCACTTTAGCATAATTTGAGAGAATTAAATCACGCAAAGAATGCCATAGAGGGACTACGTTTTCACACTTACAAGAAAGATGCATAATAGTCTCGGACTCTTTCCTGCAAAACGTACATAAATCGGAAGCTGCAATATGCATTTTATGCCGTAAACGGTTTGTTCCTAGTATTCTGGTAACAATTTTATATTGAAACCATTTGTACTTTGTCTCCAACTGAAGATAAAAGGGAGTTTATAAATAGTTTGCCAACTATCAAAATTATAGTTTAACTCCAATTCCCATTTCTGATTAGAGGTCAAACTCACATTTCATAATTTAAAATTGCATAGAAATCCGTGGAGCCTTTGAAATGCTTTAATAAAATATTGAAAAGACTAGGCCTAAAAGGACCATAATTTTTGGAATAACTTCTCCCTGAAAAATACTTCTTAACGGCATTGCAAACACTATTATAAGTCATAAAATCAGTTCGAATATGAAATTTCTCTTTAAAAGTGTCAAAAGAAAGTAGAAGATTATCCTCACCCACAAGATCATTAACATAAAAGATTCCATTTTTATAACAATCTCGTATAAAGAACGACTTTCCATCAATAAGAATTGTTTCACTAAACCACAGAAACGAATCACAGCTTGGGCCAACGAGCTGATTAGAGACCATTGTCTTCTGTAACCTTATTAGAGCCTTGAGTATGTCGTTAAAGAAAGGATTATATATGAGTGGTCCCTTTTCAGTAAGTATTCAATTCCCACTTATTAAAGAAATTCGACGTAATCATTCAGAAAAACCTTAAACATGTTATTAAGCTGGGACTTAGTGTCAGACAAATAAAATCTACGGAGCCATGTAAACTATAAAGCATGAATAAATTCTCAAACATTAATCGTTTCTACCCCATCATTCTCATACGCCTGGCACAATTGCGTTCTTTTAATACGGTCATGCCCACCCCAGACAAAAGAAAACAGCAGACTCTCGACCTTTTTAAGGAAAACATCGCAGGGATTTGGAAGGTTTAAGAAAAGGTAATTTAGTTTCGGAATCAAAAGACTCTTAACAACTGTAACCCTTCCCAAAACGGTAAGTCTTCTTCGGGACCATATAGAAATGATTTCCTGTACATCATCTAAGAATTTTACGGTAATTTATTCTAACTAAATCTTCAAGGTTTAAAGAGAAAGTTACTCCAAGAAAGGAAAATATACCACCAGGATCCCATACGAGACGATGAAAACCTTCAAATTTCTCATCAGAAAAACATTTAACCCCAATCCAAATTACCTTAGTTTTACCGATATTAACTTTTAGTCCTGAAAGAAGTGAGAAATTGTCTAGTATCTGTAAAGTGTTAAGAAGTGAATCCCGATTTCCATCTAGAATAAATGTTGTGTCGTCTGCATACTGACTAATTTTAATATGACTACCACAAAAATATGTTCCTTTTATTAACTTATTGTTACGAATACGAATAGCAAGAATTTCCGTACCCAATACAAAGAGATAGGGGGACAATGGATCACCTTGTCTACATCCACGGGAGAAATTAAAGGAAGGAGATAGATGACCATTAAGCAAAATCATGGAATTTGCACCTTTGTAGGGAAGTTAAATCCATTTAATGAATTTTGGACCGAAACCAAATAACTCTAAGACTTCCTACAGATAGTTATGGGAGATAGAATCAACTGCTTTCTCGAAGTCTATTAGGAGTAACTGACCCTTGGTTTAATCAATTTGTGTTTGAAAAGGAGTATCATACAGAATACGAATATTTTCCCCTATATATCTACCTTACCTGGAAGAAAAACTTTCTGATCAGGATGGATTAAATTAGCCAAAGTAGTTTTTAGGCGTTCAGCAAAGCAAATCGACACAATTTTGTAAAAAATACTTTAAAGTTAGATTGACCGCCAGTTTTTAAGCAAATCTTTTTGTCTTCCCTTTTTGGAAAAGAGAGCTAAAACTCCATGATTAAAAGATAGCGATTGTTCATTCTTATTCCGAAAAGCCAAAACAGCTCGATGAAGAAAAACACCAATACGGAGCCATGAAATATACTTAACAAATGCGGCAGTGAACCCATCCAATCCTGGAGATTTATTATTCTTTAGTGTCTTAACCGCTAGTGATAGCTCCGCGATTGTAATCTGACCTTCTAGTTAACACATTTGACTATTGTCAGTTTTTGGAACTACTGAATTATCTAAAAAGTCTAAAAATCTACTTCGAATACCTGCCTTTTCAAAAAGGTCATGACTCGAGAAATGTGACTTATAACAGGTATTCATGATGCCCTTCTGATTATCTATACAATCACCATTGTCGTCGACTAAACAAGAAATACATTTATCTAAAGCGGCACGCCTCTCAAGATTTAAGAAAAACGATGAGGGCATCTCACCCCATTCGACCAAGTTTGCTTTACATCTAATAATTACTCCTTGCATCTCATTTTTTCTTAAAATCTCAAGCTCATATTTTTTATGGATGGGATCATTGAAAGAGCTATCCTTTAAATCCCTTTCTAATTCCAAGATTTAATTTTCAAGCTCCGCCTGTTTCGACTTATTACCCCTTTTAAGTTCGGCAGAAAACTTGATCGTTTGTACCCCTTATCATCAAGAACAAAGTTTCTAAAAATAAATCATCGTCAATATAAAACAAATTTTGAGCATTCACTTCAGCAGACGGGGCTAGTGAATATTGACTCAAACAACATCAATAATATTGTTTACAAGCTTAATATTAAAATAAGGGCATTTTGGCTATTGCAAGTTGTCTGGGCATTTTGGTTATTGCAAGTTCTATGGCATTGCAGTGTATAACGGGACACCATTTTAGTGTCCCGGGTAAAATATTAAGGCCTACACGGGGAACTCGTGACCTTCCAAAAATTATATAAGCTTAAGTCATTTATGTTTTTTCCAAATCCAGAAACAACATAAAGGTAGTGACGAGGTAAAAATGTACTAACACAAAAGTATTTACCACACATTTTTTCAGTTTGCCCTATGCACACAACAAGGTTCACGTGTCAACGATGAAGTGGGACACCAAAATTTTGGTTATTGTATGCACGTGAAACCCATGCACTCTCTGCTCCAATGTACTTGTTCCGTCTTAGCATTTTAACGTAGCAACTTATTACGAAAAATGACATAATCTACCTACATTTTAGAGCTGCAGGACATTTAAAATAATCGTATTTAAACTTTCCATACACCTGAAAACAAAAAAGAAACGTGCCAGTTGATTTTTTTTTTTTTTCATTTTAAAAACTGTCAGTAAAACTGTTTTGTTGTATATTGTTTGAAAGGTACTAACAGATAGACTTACAGATATCTTAAGGTATTATTGGAAGATTTAATGTTAATCTTCATACTTAATCTCTTGTAACAAAGATATCACAATGTAGAAAGAACACGAAAACCATTAGCACCCATATTTATGGAATGACCCGTTAACAATTTTCGTAGCTGGTTCTTTCATCAATTGAGAAACTGCAGACATGAGATTCAAGCCTACGTACATGCAGCTTAGAAACACTCTAGAAGTGCCATTTGCGGCAATCTAAGGGTTTGCAAGCAAAAAACATAAAAATCTGTCAAACTCCGCATAAACCAATGATGGTGTTCCACTTAGATAGCCCTCTCTCGCATGACGATCCCTGTCCAGTTTAAGGCTGCCTACGGGCCTGTCATCAACCTTACAGGAGGTCGAACAACCCCAAGTCCTCTCCGCGTTGGAATTAGGATTGTCAGCAAGATTTCATCTCTAATAAAATAAGTTTACCACAAATGTTGATACGATGACAACTTCCTGTTTTAACTGGCTTTCCGCTCTTCTGCGCACTGATATTTCACTTAAAGGTAAAGAGCAGTCCCCGGCCCAAACTTATTTTAAAGAAAAAGCCAAATGGCACGATTTTCGTCTTACTTCTCTTCTCCTGAAGTATTTTTCATTACATTTTATGATGTAACTTTTGCATATTCAAGGTAAACCAAGCAGTCATTTCTAGTAAATTTCACATTTAAGGAGAAAAACGTACGTGACTCTCAACAGCCAATCATGAAACTGGACAATCCACTACACTTTTTCAATTTGGAATGGCTGCTCCAGCCCTTTAATTAAATAGACAATCAGAGTTCAACAGACAATACTAACCTTTTGTTCCAGTGCAGTACCTCAGTTTCCTTTTCTGAATTAAAGCAACATTGAAGAGGTCTTTCAGGTCAGAAAAAACGTCATAATTGTTGAATGAAAATTTCGAAGAGGGCAACGACACACCTTTACCCCCTTTTCCTTTTTAGGTAGTTTTACCCCAATTGTAACTTAGTCAAACTTGGTGACACTTTTTAACACATTACTGTTGGTGTGTCGTTAATCCAGTAATGTGTCGTTAATCCCTAACTAACTAACTAACTAACTAACTAACTAACTAACTAACTAACTAACTAACTAACTAACTAACTAACTAACTAACTAACTAACTAACTAACTAACTAACTAACTAACTAACTGACTAACTTACAAACTAACTAACCAACTAACTAATTAACTAACTAACTAACTAACTAACTAACTAACTAACTAACTAACTAACTAACTAACTAACTAACTAACTAACTAACTAACTAACTAACTAACTAACTAACTAACTAACTAACTAACTAACTAACTAACTAACTAACTAACTAACTAACTAACTAACTAACTAACTAACTAACTAACTAACTAACTAACTAACTAACTAACTAACTAACTAACTAACTAACTAACTAACTAACTAACTAACTAACTAACTAACTAACTAACTAACTAACTAACTAACTAACTTACTAACTAACTTACTAACTAACTAACTAACTAACTAACTAACTAGCTAGCTAGGTTGCTAGCTCTTTGTTGTACGGTATTCACAAAAAATCGTGTGTATATACGGGCTATGCTACTATGTGCTGAAACGCGCGAGAATTGAAAAAGTCGGTTTTGTAGGAACTGCAATTGGTCTCGTGCTATTTCCCATGCAATCGGGTAATATGGGCTTGTAATGCCCTCTGGATCTAAGCTAAGCAAGCTACTCAAACACATGGGATCTTAATAAGTTCTTTCAAACTTGTAAAAAGTCGGTAGCCAATATGCGATGCATAGCCTATGGATATCTTCTCATGAAATAGAGAAAACATTTTCGCCTGGCAACTTAAGTTTCTCGAAGTTCAAAAGTTGCCTTCATCATTATTTCATACTGCTAGTAACACTTTTTGTTAATGCGTTTACAATTTTTCTTTTGATTACCTCTTCATACTTTCATTTCATCCAATGGCAGTGTTACATATTATCAGGTAATTTTCTGATCATTGTCACGGTGCAATTTGCTCAATTTTACTTAAGTGCCAATTTTATCCAATTGCTCCATATAAATTTCCTTAGATTTCCCTCAAAAGATTGAAAAATACCATTTCCGGCTCTCTGATGGTTCGCGATTTTTCAAACCTTTCTGTGCGCTCCCCTGCAACCGAAGATGGATTGTGTCCCTGATGTTCACTCCCCCCCCCCCCTTCGAAATGCCCGGATCCGTCCCTGTATATGGACAGGACTTACAGTATTTCTGGATTTAATTATATGAATTCACAATAAAAAAAAAATACGGCACATAAGATTCAGGACCCCTGTCAATTGCCAAATATTCCAATCCCTTTGTCTTTATTCCAACAGTCCAACTACTACTTTGTTGGGGTTTTTTTTCGGTAGGTTGCTGACGTCACATCACCATGGTGAAGCCAGGGGTGTACACAGTTGACAAGAAACAACTGAAGAACGGCGAGAAGACAACGGAGTACCTCCATGTTGAGGTAATTGATTTGGGTGGTAGTTTGCTTACTCAGTCTCAGCTCGTGAAAAGATATTGAGGTCACGTAACACTAATTCAAGGGAATCTACTCGGTATTTATTTTCCTACGAATTTAACCCACATATACAAGTTTGGGGCACAGTTCTTTTAGTCGCTCGTGCGCACTGGGAGCGGCGACACGCCCCATCCTTGCAAGTAGTCGGGGAATATCAACTGGTCGAGGAAAAGTACTTGAAAATAGTCAGACCGAACAACAGAAGCGCTCCTTCGACTGCCGCCCCCTCCCCCCTCCCATGCGAGATTAAATATGCTTTCATTTGTTTAAAAAAGACAACATTGCACCCCAGCCATCCTAAAAATGCAAAAAACTCCTCCAGCACTCAGTCCCCAGGACAGCGAACAAACCTTACCAACACTGTTAAAAATGTTACAGACATGTTATAGATTTACAGAACAAAAAGTAAAGAAACACAAAGCGGATATGGAAAAAATTGCTGTCAATTTTTGAAACAAATTGTCAGCACTTTTTCTATTTTTCTTTATGTGTTTCTTTATTTTTTGTTCTGTAAATCTACTGAAATTTTTAACAGTGAACACTTTAGTGAAATTTCCTACATACTTTCCTTTGCCATTTGGTAATTAACCACCGATCAAACCACCGATCAAACCGTCATGTTGGTATTTGACATCCCAGCTACACCATCTACTGTCATATTGATCATCATGGTAGGCATAATTTTGCGTTTTGGTCAGTTCCAACGGCCAGAACTATCCGGCGTACTCGTAGATCGATACCCATATCAATCAGGCGGGAATTTCAATCTTTGCCTCGATCAGGGAGTTGTAACAGAACTCCCTGCCTCGATCCATCTCCACAAACGTAAAATTCCTGCTCAGGTGACTTGACGATGTTGACGATGCCTTCAAAGAGATGTGTTTAATTTGTTATTTGTGCGCGCAGACGTGATACAAAATTCAGGCGCTGCTTACAACAAATGAAACAGGCTTAAGTATTTAGGCATTTCTGTACAATTACATGCATTTTTGCGCTTTGCAAAATGGCAATTTAAAGAAAACAAAAGTGCAGAAACCACCATCCTATTTAAAACGTTGTCCTACAGTTAAGTTGTCATTGTAGACAAATTTAAAAGGTTATTATAGAAGAAGGAGCTTGGTAAGAACTTCTGCAAAGGGCAGAATTTACAGAAAGGACAAAATTTAGTGTGCAAGTCAATGGAGGTATCTGGCATGCCCTACCTCGACGGTCAGCTAGGAAAGCTATATATACATCAGTTTATGGCAACGATGGTTTTGACTGTTGTCACGTTGGTTGTGATTGTCAACTCTGATCACCACACAACGACCATTTTAAACCAACTCTTGAAGAAGGACGGTACATGTTTCCATTGATCTGCATCGCACACTGAAATCAATGTTGCAATGAAATGGTAACATGGATACTAGGCGTTGATCATGGGGGACGCTCCCTCTCACTTTTTGGGAGGGGGGCATCTCTACAAAGTTCCTCCCCCACTTTTTCCAAATTAATAAAAACAAACTGTGAGGGTACAAAAATGTAGCAATTAGATCGTAGTACTAGCGATAAGGAAATTGATTGTAACACATTTCTGTGCACTCAGGACGGCTTCTAAGTCCAATGATCTCACCAACCAATATTTTTAATCACATTTTGACAATATTTTCAATTCTTTTTCGAATATCCAAGTGCATATGAAAATTAACGTGTTTTTTAGGTTGAAAAGAGTCCAAAACGATATTTTCTATGGTCCTTCGTTTTGATGATACTCACTTAGCATAAGCAGATCTCCAATGTGGGATTGACACATGACGATGACACTAACCTCTTTCGTAAAAGGTGGAAATAAAAAGTGCAGTGGTTCTATGCTTCTACAGAGCATAGACTATATGTTTAAGTTTAAATAGCGCCAACTGCATCCAGGTTGTGGCTTCTGTTCTATTCAGCCAGTCTAGAGCAGGACCACTCAGTGTTTGCCCTTTAGAGGGCGTACTTGTCCATTTGGGACGTTAAGCTCCATAAGGGAGCAGAACTCCTCCGGGAGTAGTCGTTTTGTTTTCGCCCCTTGGCTCTTCGCCAGAGAGTCGTGGGGACTTTTAGAAAAAAACAAATGGCGCCATTTCTATATTCTTTTTATTTATTTTTGTTTGTTTGTTTGTTTGTTTGTTTTAAATGGGGGCGCCGAGGTCACGCCTCAAAGACCGCTATTCGCAAATCGGGCGCGTAGTCAAGGGGACAAAGGGGTACCCCGCTCTCTTTGAACAAAATTTTGGTACTTTGCATGTCTTTTTAAATATACAGGGGAGCCGCCAATTCTCGGACCCGCCGACTGCGTTTCGTCACATCTGGTTATGCTTTTTGATTTATTGGATTCGATCACCGATACCGATAGTTTTCTAATTAGTTAGTTGGATAGAGTTATACGGCCTAGTTTCCAACCAATTGGTTCAAGTTGAGCCAGCCACAGCCTTTTTCCAGTTGTGGCTCACTGGCTTGTTTTCCCTACTCCATTGCTTATGCGGAGCGTCACGCACAACGGCAGTAGGCATGGACGTCCGCAGGTATGGGCAAGGGGGGCACTTGCCCCCCCCCCCCCGGAAAATCAAAAATTTGAAAAAACGTATAAAAATCAAAGCAAAAACCCGAACAAAACGTGTTTTCCAAGTTTCTATGCGAAAAATAGGCTTTAGAAATGCCATTTCCGGTGATCTGGGAGGCATTTTGGGCTGAAATTTTCGAAACTTTGTGTCAATTCATGGTGACTTGGAGGTTTTGTCCCTCCCTAGAAATTTTGCCCCCCCCCCCGACTTTTTTTCTGCGGACGCCCATGGCAGTAGGTTCCATTTTTAGAGTCTTTGGTATGACTCGACTTGGGAATCGAACCCGAGTCTTCTGCGTGACAGGCGGATGCTCTTACCGTAACACCAAACACGCGGTCCCGATTCTTTTCAAAGCATTGAATGCAGTGTGTCTGGTGTAACAGTACACTTGTTACTGTCGTTTTTATCGTTAGGGCCTAGCCTAGGTCTACCACGAGAAAATTATCCATTGATCCAACAGTTTAAGTACTTACAAAAAGGAGTTGTTTATCAACCTCCGGCAGATGAGATGATAATATGCCATGCCACTTTGGTATAGAACTGAATTGTGCAACACTATTGTACAGCATACATGTACTACACGTTTAAACAGTTAAAGTAAGCAAGTTTATTTTATCTCTGAAAATGGCTTGCATTTATCATTAGCTTCTTTGCTGAATCACAGTTGCAATATGTTTTTTCAGACTCTTAACAAAATTGGGGAAATTGCCAATTGCTGCTGTGCTTTGGTGTTCACATAGTTTTTTGTTTTGTAGTTGTTTTTTTTTCTTATTTGTTTGTTTTGCGGGGATCATTTTAATTTGGGTGGGGCAGGGTGCGGCATAATATTATTTGGAATAGCATTGTTCCGGGATCAACCAATTTGAACGCCTCTCAATAGAAGGAAATATATACTTTTAAACAAAATTTGTGCTACTGTGTCCGGGAAAATCACCCTAAGATTTTCCTGACCATCAGTATTGCGTTCCCTAGCTTTCGGCAATCTTATGCATAAAATTCCCTGTGTGGCTGTAGACCCAATTCTCATGTTGGAGATAGTTTAATATACCGTTGTCATCCTGCTTCAATCACCCTTTTTCATTTCTATTTCCATTGAATAGGTAAAGCCGCTTCCACCAAAACCAACATCAACGGCTAAAAAAGGATGTTCATGCATGAGAATTTTCTCTGTGTTCCTGCTTATTCTGGTGTTAGCCGGGATCGCAGTTGCCTTTACATTTGCCATACACTGGGACGATGTGAGTACATTAATCCTACCCATTATTATTGTAACCGCATTTGTGAATATAATCATGTTGGTTAAGGCTTTCAGTACTCGAGAATACCAGACAGATTTGGTATCAAGGTACAAAGTAAATCAGAATGACGCTTGGGAGGGAACTTGTCGTTACCAATTTGATTATCTGAGTGGGGTGAAGAGTGTTGTCCATTACTCGAACAAATTTTTGAAATCTGCTCACGGTGTTCCCCGGGCCGACCCCCTCTCGTAAAATCGTAAAAGTTGGAAAACTTGCCATATGGATAGATTGTTCATGCATGAGAATTTTCTCTGTGTTCCTGCTTATTCTGGTGTTAGCCGGGATCGCAGTTGCCTCTACATTCGCCATACATTGGGACGATGTGACCACATTAATCTTACCCATTATTATTGTAACCGCGTTTGTAACTATAATCATGTTGGTGAAGGCTTTCAGTACTCGAGAATACCAGACAGATTTGGTATCAAGATACAAAGTAAATCAGAATGACGCTTGGGAGGGAACTTGTCGTTACCAATTTGATTATCTGGGTGGGGTGAAGAGTGTTGTCCATTATTTGAACAAATTTTTGAAATCTGCTCATGGTGTTCCCCGGGCCGACCCCCTCTCGTAAAATCTTAAAAGTTAGAAAATTTGCCATGTGGATAGATTGGGCAGATTAGATTGAATGCGGTTTAACGACCCACCAACGCGAACGTGTTACATAGTTTCAACTAGTTAACAAGGCAGCGTTGGGTAAAAAATAATTTAAAAAAAGGATAAAAGATTGGGTAATATACTACTGTAATTTTGGACAAAAGCAAACACGGGGGTTATGTAAAAATTTCCTGTAAAGATGAATCCTCACCAGAGGAAAATTGCTTGTACATGAAAATTTTCCCTGTGGTTGTTGTGCCGGCGGGATTTATTTTAGCGGGGGAGCTGTCAGCCGAGGAAGGGGTGTCCAGAAGGGGTGTCCAGAAGGAATGCCCTGGGGTAATTGGCCGGTTGCAAATTGCCTGATGGATCATCAAGTAGATCATTAAGTATTCATATCTGCGGCTTTAAAAATTTGTACATGTATTGGTAATTTATCCCTGCTTCTCTGTTAGCATCCTGAAAACAACGGACATGACTGTATCAACTGCGACGAAGGATGGACGTCAGACATGCCTCCTAAAGGTAATTAAAATTGTCATACAGCAAGAGGTAGACCGCTATGGTTTTATGATGATGTCTTTTCCAAGAAAGGTTATAGTCGATATCTTTACATATTAGGATTTATGGGCTACCAAATTTTCAGAGTTACAATGGACCGATGACACAGAATAGAGAACATGAGGTCACTTGCTTCTTTCATGCACGAGTTGATATTTCACTTGACTCTAAAAACGCGATGACATGCCGTTGAATTATCAATACATTGTGTTCATTGTGTAGCTTTTAAAGAAACATTCTTTCTATCAAAAAGGGGGAGAAGGCAAAAAATAAATCATTTGTGAAAATCTACACAGTGTGGTGAAACTTCCATTCAAGTAGGACATGCATTTCTCGAGCTACCAGAAAATGAAGTCACTAGATACGTGTTCCAAAGAAATAAAGAAAGCTGGAGGGCAGAGAGGTTATATCACTTCTTCACATTGACAAGGAATGCCTTGTTTCCCTTTGCTTTTCAGCCTGTTGTGTTGACCTTGCCGTTAATAGGAATATTACCGCCCGATGGGGAATGCAAAGTTTGTGAAGTTTTCATGCCACTAATGCAATCATATTTTGATAACATATGTTGAGGAGAAAATATGCTGTAAAGTGTAAAGAAAGGCAAAAGACCCTCCATTAATGTTAGGATATGATGCCATATGTGCTTGCTTCAAGTTTACTTTTTCAGTTGAAAATGTGACAGATATACTTGTCCATATGTTGGGAACCACGCGTACATCCGAGGTCAATGCAGATTTCACTGAAATGCGTGGAATAAGTTCCTCTCTAAAACTTAACGTTACCTTTAAGTTTGAACCCATCTTTAGTTCTTTCCATTCCGAAATAAACGTTGCACGTACCTACTTCGCCGCTCTGCCACAGGAGTTTGCAGACGGCATGCCCCTTTTTTATCATAGGTAAATATGGGAAATTCCTTTTAACAGTGAATTTTGCAAAGTTGTCCGTATCGGTAATGAAATAGAAAATTAAGCTTCCCGCCCTCAAAACGCAGCAAATGTCGGCTTTAGTGTGAATGCTCCTTAGCACAGAGGAAAGGAGTATTTGTAGCCTCAGTGCTGAATTTGATTCAGGTCACATTTCCAGACAGTGGCTTGGCGTGGGCTTAAATTGGGAAGACAATTAAAAGAATAGACAAGTGATTGTTGATCCATCAGTGCAAAGGTATATTATTTGAAAGGAATGAGGGCTGTCATATTCCTTTATAGTCTGCATTTTTGCTGGATTTAAAACCACCCATTTTATTTCTAGTCGTTTCCCTGCCAACATGGGGCCCAACTGGGCTCCATCTGTGCTACTTGCTGGGCCCCAGCTGGGACCCATTCGTGTTTGTCAGGTGTTCTCACGTGGGGCCCAACTGGGCTAGCCTCTCCTAGCTGATGCCCCGGCCAGCTGGAGCCCAGCTAGGCTTCAGTTGTTGAGGCCTGGGTTCAACTGGGCATCAGCTGGGAGAGGCTAGACCAGTTGGGCCCCACGTGGAAACACCTGACAAATACGAATGGGGCCCAGCTGGAGTCCAGTCGGGACCCAACTGGGCATGTTGGCTGAGTTGATGCATATTTTGCGTGATTCACCATACAAATGGGTTTGAAACAGAAGTTTCATAGACTAGAAAACTGAGACTAGTTTTAAAGAATGGGGGTACCAGGAGAGAATTTGTTTTCGTCGAAATGAGATTTTTTGAGCGGGATCGCGGGGCGAATTCTGAAATGATGGGTTAATCACCAAAGCGGCGCAATATGTGCAACAACATAATATCAATGTAAGGCGGCCTAAAATGCCTACAGAAGAGAAAGTGGAGGGCTAAAGCCCCCAGCCCCCGTCTCCGCGGTCTTTGATTAATGCCATTTGTGTTATATAGCAATTGGATCTATACACAGGGTATCGAAACGCAGCTCATATCTTGCGTACGGTATGTTTCCCTTGACTGGCTCAAATAACTCACGTGACTTAATCCCAGACTTTATCGGGCAGGCATTTTGTTTCAGTTGGTCGGAAAATTTAAACAATTGAAGGCAAAAATCACTAACCTTTCGCAGAAAAACAGTATTTTTCCCCAGGATGAATGGAGGTAAACCATACCACCCAGGTAACACAAAACGCTTTAAAACGTGCATATGGTGTTAGAAAGCGTTAGTATGACACCACATGGCACCTTTTAAAAACGTTGTTTGTGACCTGGGCAATGGTCGAATCAGCTTATAGGAAAAAGGCTACACCCGTCCTTTTAAAACGACAGCTTTTTCCGATCATATTCGTAGGCTAATTCTGAAAAGCACATGTCAATTATCCCAAGTGCTCATTGACCGTGGTAATCATTCTATATTTATCTGTAACCTTCATTTAGATTAAACTATTTCAATAATTTTGAGAAATCGATAGGCCCCGTGCCCCATTCGCCTTGGGAATAAAACAGGCGTCATCCATTGTCGTGTTCACTGTTGAGGACTTTCTTTGCTATCTTTTTGTGGAAATTGCCCTTTGCCCCCTGTTTACCGTCTTCAGGTAGTTTTACCTCAACATAGACCTTTTTCCAAATAGCGATTACAAAGGACTGTGGGATAGAATTTATGTACGCGCCGTTCTTGTCAATGGCAGTTTACTGTGGTAATAAACGACGCGCTCTTAACTCCAATCCCACAATCCTGCTTAATAGTTATTTGGAAAAAGGTCTATTATTGCAACTTTTTCTTTCTTGGTGACACTATATAACACATTCGTGTTGGTGTGTCGTTAAACCCCATCCAACTAACTACCTGCTGAGGATTTTATATCATTGGTATATTTGACTGACAAATAAAACATTCTGATATTGTCCCTTTCAAGTAGTACGTGTAGATTCTCCATTCAATAGTTTCGAAGATAAAACATGGTGTACCATGACATATGTAAACACTTGAAGGTACGTATTTTATACCAAAAGTAAATATAGAGGGCGGGTACCGGGATTGTGGGGGCAAAGAATGATCAGGAAGTTTTCAACTCCCTGGATAAATCGTGTACTATTAACCGATTGTTATAATGGTCAAATGATATTATGTATTGACACTTCACCTGTTAAAATGACGTTGCCTTTTGGAGGAAGCCCAGATTACATCGTTTTGTTTGTACATAACTTATACAAAGAGCGTTTCATGCTTTACTCACCCGATGTAGTTTTCCTTATAGTTTTCGCGCCTTGGAAAGGCAAGACGAAGCCAAGGTCGTTCGTTCCACCTAGTGTGCCATTACTGTGTCCTAAGAAATCAATTAAAACGGTTATTTCGCACATGTGGCCGTCCCCTTCCAAACTCCCTTATTAACATAGGCCGGATCCACCCATGCGGCTTACCGTATTTGCACACCTGACACTTGACTGCCTATATCCGAATCTTTGCAATGGAGACAATAGTAAATATGGGAAACAAAGGCCGTAATCTGGGTAAAATTCCTTAAGTAGAGTTGCACCTCTACTTAGCCATTGACGGATTTACGAATAAGAAATCGTTGGGGTTTTCCCTCCCCATTTTCCACAGGCTGCGGCCCTGGAAACCACCAAAATAGACGAAAGACAAGACGGTAACGGCCTGTTTTTCGCACAGAGGGAAACGAGTTTGAACCGATTCCCAATCGAATTTAACTATCCAGTTTTTTGTCTGATTGAGCCAAAATGTTTCCCCGATATGGTCAGTTTTTATGACATTTGAGGGCAGCCCTCAGTTGCGGTACGAAAATGCCATTATTGGGTGGGCAAACTAAGGGCAAATGAAAATGTTGGGGGCAAAAATTTTGGCTCATAGCGTACCCAACGAAAAGCGAACGCTCCCGCAGGTGGGGTCCAGGGGAAAAACCTGGGTTGGGGTCCAATAGGCAAAATTCCCTGAAGATCTGAGATTTAAGCATATCCCAGGCCGAAAAATTAACTAGTCTCAGGGGAGGTATATTATGTATATTTTAGGTTGATCTAACTCATTACTGATCTTTCTTGGGGACGTCTCGGGCAAGGGAAAATCGGAGGAGGCAAAGTCCCCCTCATCCCCCCCCCCCCCCACGTATGGCAGCCACTGGCAGTCTTCTGCCCGTACGAATATGCCGAAACTCGATCACCTTGCGATAACCAAAAATTTTCTCATGAGAATTAGGTTCTTTCCAATTTTTCCTTTTGCACGAACGTCAATAATGCACGACATTGCAGAGCATCGGCAAATCAGGAAGCTGCATTGTTTTTTGTAGCCTTCATTGAATTGCACGAAAAGAGTTGACAAACTCAAATCGTGTGCACAGCTTGAAAAGAAATATTTCATCTATACCACAGAAAAATCATATTTTTAAGCCAATAGATTTTCTTTATGTAATAGGAAAAGAGGCGTAAGTATATGGTGGTGTCCATGGGCCTGTCGCGGAAAACGCGAAACGAAATCGAAAAAATCGCGACGGCTGCTCAAATAACTTCCACGGTTTCCGCGATTTCCGCGTTTCTGCGTTTTCGACCTGGCCCTTTGTAGCACCAGGCAGTTACAACTCCCTGGTAGCACGGATCAGTTTCAGGGCTGCCATACAAGTTAGCTCCGGTAAATCCCACATGCTGAACAAAGGTCATGGGCTACGAAAAGCAGCTAGTTAGTGGTTTACGTGAGCGTATGTCAGGTGATTGGCATAGTGTGCTGTTGTATTTCATGTGGTGTGATGCAGGCTAGATCATATTATTACGTCAAAAGACTCCCCATCGGTAGTGTATTCATAACATTTCCCTTCTTAGCAATGAGCTCTTGGCCTACGTTTAGAATTATAGCATGTTTCGCGGTTTGTTAAAGACTCCAGTTCTGTTGCAGATTGAAAGAAAAAATTTCCGCGTTTTGTTTGAATTTCCGCGGCTTGCGCGTTTTCGACCTGTCTGGTCTTTATTTCAACAACGGGGGTCTCACAGAAAACACATCATACATTTGTTGATCAACTGCCGTATAGTACATAATGTTTTGAGGAGATGATAGCAGCGGGGTAGTTAATTGCCCCCCTAGCTAGCTCTGAAAAGTAAAAAAATCGCCATTTGTAGCACCAGTCAACTACGTGTGTATTTTTCCCAACTATTTGTATAAAATTCCGAATGTTCTACAAGAAAAGCACCATTTTCGTTATAATTTGTTTCTAAAATGTAGATTTGTCCACCAGCTTTGCGCGCAGCAACTTGCAGTTACTAATGTGGTCGTGTTTCGTCATAAATCAGTTTGGCAAACTTTTCTGAACTCTGGAAATGACAAAATGACCAGATCATCAAGAGATATCGGCAACTACAGTGCTATTTTCATGAATTTTCTATCATTAAATTCCAAATTAAGCTCTTGACTCTTTAACTGTTGTCGGAGAGCCTCAGTTTGTAGGTCATGATGTAGCAAGAGCGATATTTGGTTGGCGTGTTTTCTCAAACATGCAAATAAAAATACAGATTCTTCAGGTAATTCTGTATCTTTTCACATTTCCTTATATAGGGAACCCAGAATCCAAAATTTTTCTCCAATTCATGCTCCATATTTTCAAAAGTGCGTTTAAAATATGCAAAAATTTCCCCAGAGAAATGGTATTCACCCTTTCTAACTTAAAAAAAAACAAAATCGGAAAATTAGGGTGCCTGCAATCCCCGCATCTCCTCCCCTCTGGAAAAATGTGTGGTTATGCCACTCGTTGTTGCTGTTGCTGGAGTTTACTTCCGAACTGAGTATGGTGGTCTTTACATTAATAACAAGGGTCTCATAGAATGCATTACATTCATTTGTTGATTTAAGTGCCGTAAGTCTAGTACAGTGAATAATATTTTGAGGAGATGATGTTATCGTTGAAGTTTACTTGAGAACTGAATGATCTTAGTGTGCCTTAAGTTATGTTTACGATATGTCATGTTGGTGGATTGTAAACGTAACTTGTCTTCATCGGTCCCGACTAAAAATAAATTGATTGGTGATAATACTAGCCCTATGTATCTTGTCAAGTGACCTCACCATTATTCTAGAGAGTCACCACAACTTGAGAAAAGGTCGTGGCCTGCCCAACTTGAACCACTTGATAAGAAGCTGAGCCGTAAATTCCCATCTAACTAACCAACAAATTACCGTTATTCTTCACAGAACCGCATCATGGTAATCAGCCTGAAACTCCAGAGGATCGGCCAGATAGGCCCCCAGTAGACTTCGTCGGGACCCCTGGCTATCCAGATGATAGCGATGATGAAGGGCAACATGGTGGTCCAGGGGACTATGATGGTGAAGATGACGGTCACCATGGTGGCCCAGGGAACCATGATGGTAACGATGGCGAACACCATGGGAGTCCAGGGAACCATGATGGTAACGATGGCGGTCACCATGAGGGTCCAGGGGACCATGATGGTAACGATGACGGTCACCATGGGGGTCCAGGGGATCAGGATGGGGAAGATGACGGTCACAATGGTGGCCCAGGGAACCATGATGGTAACGATGGCGAACACCATGGGGGTCCAGGGGACCATGATGGTAACGATGGCGGTCACCATGGGGGTCCAGAGGACCATGATGGTACCGATGACGGTCACCATGGGGGTCCAGGGGATCAGGATGGTGACGATGACGGTCACCATGGTGGCAGACCAGGACATAACGATGGACACCACGGAGGACACGGCGGCGGAGATCACGGAGGACACCATGGTGGACAAGATGACCATGATGGTCATGGAGATGATGACGACGAACCAATTCCACCAATTGATGATGTTAGTACTCCAATGCCGTTGCTGGGACGTCCTGACGGTCATGATGGTTTTCCTCGAGGTGGTTTCCCCGGAGAAGATACCGCCCAATTACGGGGCGAGCGTGATACACACGGAAGGCAATACCATCCGCGCTTCACGGGAGTAGAGGCGTGGAAGCAGCAAAGGGCAATGATGAAACTGCCAGCGTATAAGAATTTCGAGCAATCCGCACGTCGGGCTCAGAGAAGAAGTCGGGTGGAAATTGAAGAAGAAGCACTGGAACGGTCTCCCCATGACGGGAAGATCAACGGTGGCCGGAAGAGATTTTAATTATCTCGTTAATTTTGAGAATAAAGTCCGTAAATAGTTTCTTAAGTTTCACCTATAATTTGGATTTTCTGTAAAATCGTTTTTATTTTTGATTAGAGTTTCCAATTCACCGATGAATGTAAATATACTACATATTTCTGCACTGCAATAATGAAGAGTGGACCAAAATGTATGGGTATAAAGGCAGTGTCTTATCCGAGGGCTTTGTGCCCAATGGGATCCAGGTGCGCAGGTCCTCAAAGTTTGTTAAAGGTATCATATAATTTTGTCTCAAAATACATTTGAAAACCCTGTACATGCAGAAAAAGTAAAAAAAATAACAGTTAGTTTAAGTACATTCAAAATATTATCTTTGTCAGCAATAAAACTTTGGGCCGTAAAACTCCATCTAACTAACTAACTTGTCAGCAATAAAAAGTTGAAAATTCATCACTGCATTCATTGAAAGTTCTGCTATCAAGTTTGGGGTAAGTCATATGCAAAAAACCATCTTTTTCTCTTGTAATTAATTTAAGTTACATTGTGTATAAGCGTTTTAGATCGCTCCTATCAACTGCAGAATTTCGTTACATATATGTGAATATATAACTGGTGTCGAATGATTGGTCATGTCCTCAAGATATAAGCTCAAAAAACGTACTGTAACACTAACTTAGCAATGCGTTTTGTTGGCTTACCAGTTACTGAAGGCAAAAACACTATTCTATGCAATGAATAAACGATGGTCGGTTGAAATGAGTATAGGTGCCTACTGTTAGCTTCGCTTACGTAATTAACCTTGATCCTATCTGTCGAAACCATAACCATAGGATATGTGTGCACTTCCCCAGCTTGCATGTAAACTGTGTAAAGAATCCAAAATAGACAAGAATCAAAACGAGTGATTTGTAAGAATGCATTTTTCTGTTCTGTTTTCTCTTCTGTTTGGTTTTTCTGACGAGAACACTATCTAAGCGGAGTGCCACCATTGGTTGGCGTGATTTTTTTTTTAAATCGAACCGAAAATGACATTTGTATCTAGCAGTGAGGCAGTCGTTATTTTGAACTTTCCTTTGCAACAAGTTTCACTTCAATAGAAAAACAAATCAACTTGCTAAGTGATAAAAAATTACCAGATAAAAGGAACCACTACCATTAGATGAAACAGTGGTGTTTCTTTTCGAGGAGAAAACTACAATTGAAAACATGCTAATGTTTTTAACTCTGTTCAGGGATTTCCCATGACAACTCCCTGCTCTTTGCGACGATATGTCCTCAAGTTTGCCAACTTGCATGAAATTTAAATGTATATGTCTTAATTATTCGTCAAGGCTATGTTTCCTTTCCTTGCCATCTTAATTTAGATTATCTCTGGAGCCGGCAAGTATATCTTTCAAAATGTTTGACAAGTAAGGTCTGTGAGAAGTTGGTAAAAATAAAAGATACGCCACTCCTGAGCCTTAATTTTTCACCTCAGAGTTTGCCATGGACCCCCAGGTTGGCAGGTTTAGCGCTGCGTCCAAAAGTTTTTACCGGCCCCAAGATTTTCCTTTGCCTTTAATAACATAACGGTTCCAATTCTCCTAACATACTTACTGAAGGGCTCCACAACTGTCTAAAATTCATCCTTATCCCGGCAGACACATTTTTACTTTATTGATTGATGGTGAGGATACAATACCCCATTGTGTAATCAAAACACTCTCAGTACAATACATGTTGTGTAATATGAGCTTATATACTCTCCATTTTTTGAACTTGCTTTCAATCAAAGGGCTGTGACAATTGAAAATATGTGCACTTAAACAATTGCATTTCTGAGGGGAAGAACCCTTTAATGAATAAGGGGAGATAAACCCTTCAATGAATAAGGCGGGGGGGGGGGGCGGCTTTAGAACGCTGGTTGGAATAAACCTGTTTTGTTTCCATGATGTTTCCATCAGGTTTATTCCGTCGATAGTGCTTCGTAAATATTGATAAAAAGCCTTCCCTGCACACTACTGAGGTGTAGTATCTAAAGTATCTAAAATATTGCTTGCATGAAGCCTCAGGGCATTAGACTTGCAGTCGGGAGGTTGTAAGTTCGAGTCCTGGCCGGGCATATCCGAAGACTTTAAAACGGAACCTACTGCTGTTGTGCTTGGTGCTCACTGCTCACCATAAGCATTGGAGTAGGGAAAACAAATGAGCGAGCCACTACAGTGGAAAAAGGGCCGTTGCCCTCTCTGCTTGAACCAATCGGTTGGAAACTGGGCCGTAAAACTCCATCTAATTCCACCCATTGGCTTACTGACTTTGCGACCAAGAATTTGAACTAAGGGCTGAAAATTGTTCGCGGAGACTGAGCGGGTTGTGGCCATCAGTTGCTGCGAAACGTAAGGAATGCTAAGTCGAAAGTGCCTATATCAGATCGCTGGAAGGGGCAGGCAGCATTAGACAGCCCTCATTACTGCATATAGTGAAACGAATATCAAAATGCTAAAAATATGTATATAAAAAACATGGCTTGATGAGCAGCGTATGAAGCAAACGTTTGAACAAAGGGCCTCCCAGAATGCAAGAAATGGCCCTAAAAAGTTAAAATGTTGGCATATTTTTTTCACTTCAGAATAATTCGCAAACTGCAAAGTCAGAAAGTGATTAGAAAGTTACTAAAGAATGCTTTGCCCCGAAAAATTAGATTTTGCCCGACAGACTATCTAAGAAGAACGCCACCATTGGTTGGCGCGGAGCGCAGAGAAAATTGTGAAAAAAGCGACTCCTCAAAAAGTCGAAATATTGTGTTTTCATGCTTGTGGAAAGTATCCAAACAGTCTTAACGTTTAGCTTTTGTTTGCAATAGTAAAAAAATTCAACAACTTGCTAAATGATCAGAAAATTACCATATAAAATGTACCACTGTCATTAAATGGTCTTGAATCATTTTGCGGGAAATCTATACAACGGAATTGTCACTTAGCATGCAGTGTTCGTGCCATTCCGAAATTCTCGGGAGGGGGTTCTGACCCGGCAGGCTACCGTCCTGGACGGAATAGACGAATTAGAACAACCAAGTGATAGTTGGATTTAGTCGCCAAAAACTGGGGTCCATCAGCTTTCATATATCAAACTCTTTGTTTCCTGTATCATGGATGGCTGTACACTCAACTACTTCTTGATTCCCTCAGTTTCATTAGAACTGCGTGTAGATAATAAAATAAGACAATTGAAGGCCGAAGAACCCCACCAATGGCCGGCCCGCTTAACCAGCTGCTCGGATTCTTTGGTTATCTGCTCATAGGATAGCGAATTTCTCCAAATGCAGTCATACATCGTTCCTATTGCATATGTAATGTTTAGTAGCATTTTATACAGGCTGGTACAATTTGCAGCGAAGGCACAGCAACGAGAGGCACGTAAATCACATGGCTTCATGCTGGGTGAAGGCCCCCTAAATCGAGAAATTTAGCATCACAATGCTCTTGGTCACATGATTTCACAACTTTTTCAGGTCCCATTTCTGATAGCAACATCAGTTCGCGAACCCAATTAAAGGTCAAGGGCCGTCCTCCCAAAATTATTTTGCGGCAACAGGTAAACATCACAGTTTTGTTCTTGTTTCTCATAAAAACATCTTTCATCGTATTTTATGCCTTCAATATTGCACATTTAAGGTAAACCAAGAAGTTACTTCTAGTAAATTTCACATTTTATAAGAAAATATGTCACATGACTCTTAACCACAAACCATGAAAAAGGACAGTCTACTACGCTACTTCAAGTTGGGGTGACTGCTCTTGCCCTTAAATGTATCCCCTAAACAAATTCACCCCACAGTTTCTGCTCCATGTTTGACGGGAAAGTTCGGCGAATGACATAATGGTACTTACCTTTTGACAACCCCACGTTAGGTGAGTTGCTGCACTAATTGGGGTTGCCACCTCAAGATTGGGAAACCATCACGTAGTCTCTAGATTGAGGGAAATTACCACCAAAACCACAAAGTGTTCACTATATATATATATATATATATATATATATATATATATATATATATATATATATATATATATATATATATATATATATATATATATATATTTATATATATATATATATATATATATATATATATATATATATATATATATATATATATATATATATATATATATATATATATATATATATATATATATATATATATATATATATATATATATATATATATAGTCCAATGCAGTGCAAAATGCTTCGGACGCTAAATGTTGGGAACTGAAAGATAAAATTTAAAGAGATTTAGCGGGAACGGCTGCAACCCCTTCAATCACACTTGCGCATAGTTATAAATCGTAGCCTAGGTACCGTCAAATTTCGGATGATCAATCCGAACTGTAATAGTTCTGTAAGTTTCATTAAACGGGTGTGCAAATTGCTTTTGTGTCACGCCTCCTTGAAAAGGGGCGTCAGTGACAAATGTTTCTCGTCCCCCACATCGGGCAAAATATTGCAAAACATAGTTCAGTAAGGTGAAGACATGTATATGCTCAGAACATTTTATCCCCACTCCATTCTGTCCATAGAACGGTTACATAATAAGGGATAATCATTTTGGAACTTGAGCTTTTGGGGTTTTTGCTAAGGCTAGGAACCAGACCTATTTGGGCCTCACATGGGTAAGCCCAAATAGAATCTTTTAATTTTGCACCCTGGATCACAAGGGCCAATATGGGTAGTCCACATGCCCGATGGATATTAAAGGATTGACCCACATTTTCCTCACGCATCATGGGCATTGGAACGGTCACATATGGGTCACATGAGACAATAAGATGGCCATGTGGACCTCATATTTATCTCAGATGACCTTTACTAAAGGGCAAGAAATGCGGGGTCCGGTAAGGGTTTCTTGTTGGTTTGTGTGTTTGTTACGTTGTACCCTAACCCGGTTAAGACTGTTTGGAAGGGGTGGCTTGTTCTAGGTTTATAAATTTCTCTCCGTACTGGATCCTTCGTCATCTTACACTCTAAAAATTAAATGAGTAAAATTTCACCCGATTCAAGAGTGAAAGTTATAAAGTTCACTCCAAAAGAGCGAAAATTCACTCAAAGAATAGTGAAATTCACTTCAAAAGAACGAAGTTTCACTTTCGATAGAGTGCCAACAGGTACCACTCTTAAAAAGAGTGATCCCTGGAGGCACTCGTTGTGGAGTGAAATTTCACTCTTCTTACCTTAGGATACCTTAGGAACCTCAGTGGACGCAGGTCTCAAAGACCTCAATGCCGCATCAGCTTCACCTTCTGTACCCTCGACAACTGATGAAGAAAAAGCAAGCTATGGGCAGATGAGTGACTGCCATACTAGCCAATTAACTAACATACAAATCAGCTTCATAGTTATACACAATCTCTTGGCCAGCCCAAAACCTATCCAAAACCTTCTCAAATTTGAAAACTCTTGCAACTGAAACTGCGTTTTCAGGAAGGCTATTTCAAAACTAAATTTTCTAATATTGAGCAATATTCTAATATTGATCAATTCTTTGAGCGAATTGACACCTTTCATTCTATTAGAGAATGACTAAGTTCACTCTACGCTGTTTTTAGAGTGTAGTTACCCTTTGAAGGTAACTGAGAAGAAACTTCAAAGTCTTCAATGGGATCATTGATTTGGCATTTGAAACATTTTTCTTATTCACTCACACTTAGATCAATTAAAAGCAAATGAGATTGGACAAGAAGATGTGCCAATTTCCCCAATCACTATCTGTGCTTTGTGAATCATATGCATTTTTTGTATTGTCACAGTGCTTTTTTTCTATTTTTTCATATATGTACATCTTTTATGTATCTTTTTATCATTTTACATTAATTTGTGTGATTAAATTTGTATTGTGTGACTCTGACACCTCTTTGTACGTATCAAGAGCAATAAACTGGAACTATCATTAATCGGAAAGAAATTGAAATTTCTTCCGGTAAAGTAATTCTCTTGTACTACAAGGAACTCATGCACGATTAGAGGCTTGTACACAATCTGTAGAGTTTTGGAAGACTTGAAAGAACACGGAAATTAATTCAATGAACCTCGAGTTCCGGTTCATAATCAATGGAAATTAACATGCCTGACCAGATACGTCGATCCGGTTTTGGATTGGGGGCAAAATTTTGCAACAGCCGGAACCATGGATCATGCCCCTGACGGACCGGATTCCTTTAATTTAACTTTAAAGGACTCAAGTCCAGACTCGGGCTTGAGTCCCTGTAGTTACAGTAGTTAGATGTAGTTTTACGGCCCAGATTCCAACAAATTGGTTGAAGTCGATCCGGCCACGGCCTTTTTTCCAGTTGTGGCTCATTGGCTTTTTTCCCCAGGCTACTCCATTGCTTATGTTGCACCAAGCACATCGCAAACGGTTCCGTTTTTAAAGTCTTCGGTATGAACCGGCCAGGACTCGAACTCCGGACCTCCCGACTGCAAGTCGGGTGCTCTAACCACTAGACCATGCATTCGGTTCAGTGGCGGAGCTAGGGATTTCGGTCACAGGGGGCAAAAATGGTCGACAGGGGCGCTTCGAAGGAGTACGGTAAATACCCTTAGCCTCAGTACGATCGAAGCCACGGCTTTTTAGACTTTCATGTAATTTTCCGCACCTGGTAGAAGACTACTTTGCCATTACTCCTCGGCAAGTTTTTGTACTAAAACATGTTTAAATTTTCTGTCCATGGGCCTCCGCAGAAGAAAATTCGGGGGAAAAAAATTCTTTTAGGGGGAAAAGCTCCGTGTCACCATGGGTTGGCGCGGAGGGCAAGAAAATTTCGTCCCAAAATGCCTGTCAGATCGTTGGAAATGGCATTACTTATAAAGCCTATTAACCTCATATTAATAGGAAAAACACTGAGTGAACTGTTAAGAAATGTTGATGTTAATATTTCCTCGTCTTTCTCTTTATGTTTTCTTCGTTTTTTCAGTTTTTTTTTTATTTTCCAGGGGAGGGCAAGTTCCCCCTTGCCTCTACCTGCAGACCCGCATGTTTCTATCCCTCTCTTTCACATTCTAGTATGAAAGAGGTCATTATATGTTGTGTTATTGTCAGGTCTCAAATTAGGATTTTAATGTAATAATGTGCTACTTTGTGAAGATAAAGATTAAACCTTCCAATTAGCAAGCAATCTTACAGGGGAAAAAAGTTATGAAAATTAATCACCGTTAGGTGTACATTAATGGTATCTGGAAGTCAAGATACGTACACAAAGAAACATTAATTGAAGTATTTTAAATCATGTGACCACTCTGAAATAGCCATTAAGCAAGTACACTGCAAGGAATAGCCAAGAAAAAAGGTCTGATTGGCTTTCTAGATACAGAGTTCATAATAAATAAAAGTAGCCTAAAATAAGTAGATGCAAATTTCTGGCCTTTGAGACCACGAAAGTACAGAAATAAGCATTTTTATGGGATTATCGTGCAACGTCAGAAATAGACATTTATCATGAGAAAGGTCACTTGAAGAAAAGCAAAATGGAAACTGCTCATTAAAACTCTTAAACCATTACCACTATGAAAACAGTTTTATTTTATCTTAACCTGAATGTTTTCTTCAAATGATTTTGACAAATGCTGTGGAAGCTATTTTGGTATTTTTATAAACTCTTTTTATTATATATATTGACTACACCTTTTTTGCAATACAGCATAATATGAAACTTTGAGCAGGACATTGAATTATAGAATCACTCTTCAATATCGACTGGTTATTACTGGCGTGTTTACTTGAGCGATTTTTTATGCCGATAAAGAGAAAGATAAATTTTGAAACTGAGGTACAAGTTCAAAATATAGTAACCCTGTCATTAACTCATGTTTAAGTCTAGTTTTCAAGGAGGCTTCTACATGCACCCCGAGTGGCGATGCACTAAAAGTGTGCTAAATTTTAGCGTTTCCCAAGGTCAGAAAAGTTAACTGCTATAACTGAATCAGTACATGGAAGTACTACCTCGGAGGTAGTACTTCCATGATCTGCAGATCTAGAAGTCCTAATCTGCTAATGGTAAGTGTATAATACGGTGGTTTCAACTTCGACTGTGCGTGTCGAACGCTAGAAATTCATTTGCCAATCCACTGCTGACAGACTGCCTCACCAAGGGGTCAATGAGTGAAACTTTGGAATATACACGACTCAAGCCTGGGGACCCGGGAAGGCTCTATACTGTTCACGATCCAGCAACCCATAGTCGCTACCAGAGCTTAGACGGTTAAGTTCCAAAACAACTTCCGGAGAGAAAAAGTTTGGACCCTCTCCCCTTCAGTACAGACTCCCGATGAATCTCGCTTGTGAAAGAAACGTCCGTATTCGGTGCTAGGCTATGTCATGGCGAACCTCACTTACGAACCTTACTGCAAATGATTGGGCTAGCTTATTTTACCTTAACGGGGAGGCTTAAGCAAAATATTAATTTTCACACGTGAAAGAAGAACTAAATCTTCTCAGTGTGGTGAAATTTCCATTCAAATCGGACATGTATTCAGGGGTGGCGCAAGGATTTGCCCGACAGGGAGCATTTTAAAGCCCCGAAAAGGCTATGACTTAGACCCGGCGAGACTTGACTTGGCAGAATGTGAGGCGCGCGTAGCGCGCCAAAATTTTGAGCTCACTTTTAACAAATACTTAAAATTCTGGAGTTTATTTTGAAGAAAAATGTAAAATTTTTGGAAGAAATTTGGCTTTTGCAAAGACCATCAAGAAGTTGGGGTGTTTAATAAAGACTCTATATGTCCTTCATATGGCCACTATCAAAAACTTTACTTTTTACACGCGCCAGCTGAAATTCTGTTGGTGTTATGCATTTAATCGTTTTTGGACTAGCCTACGTGCTAGGGTCTTAAGACAAGACTAGAAGTTTGCCCGAGAAGTTTTTCCTTTTTATGAACGAAGATTTGAAAATTAAGAGCTTATTATATCGCAGAAATTTTGGAATTTAATAAAAGAAAATTTAGATTTTTGGTAAGGTCATAATGTAAGATTTGCGTTCTTTATTAAGTGATATGCCTTTTAAGAGCCAAATTAAGTAGAATGTCGGTTGATTAACAGACTTGGCTTTGGTAATGTGTTGTGCTGAGTATCCGTCAAAATTGGAAAGTTTTGCCACTGTTAACAATCTGAAGCTTACATTGGGGATAAATTGTGATTTTATGACGGATGTGGGGGGTTTTATGGAAGAGTCCTTCTCATAAGAAAAATCAAGTAGGGTGATCCGTAGTTTTGTAAAGGTTACTGAATATTATCAGGCAGATTAAGGCACTCGGACCATATTGCGGAAATAGTTTGGCTTTCCATATATTTGAATTTTTACATTTTATATATTGAAATAGTCGCACGGGAGCGTTCCACATTGGGAGGGGCAGGATTCTTTTTTGTTTTGTCCGAAAATGTAAATCTGCCCGAAAGAATATCTAAAAAGCGCACAGATATTTTTGACAGCAAGGAAAGGTATTTTCAGGGCTGGTAACTAGAAACACAATAGTTATTATTTTGAGCTTTTTCTCGCAATAAATATTAACTTTACAATACTTCCCCAAAACGAAGAATAATATGCAAGCATGCATTGTTCTGTGAAGTAATTTGTTTGACCCGGGAGTTGCTAGCAACTCCCTGGTTTGACCACAATACGATCTAAGCTGGTCGAGCGCCACCACCTGTTAGCGCCGCACTTACAGAAAGGTGTTAAAAATATCTAACCCAGGCTTCCTTAATTAAATTTTCTGAAGCACCACATTGCTAAATGTTACTGATACAATGCGCAACTGATCGTCGTCCTGGGGGAGGGGTGGCGCCCTTCCCTTTTGAAAATTTTTGCCTTTTCAGAAGGGGCTTTCATGCAAAATGGGGCAAAATTTGTTCAATTGTCCCGGTCAAAATTTTTCACAGACTTCGCAGTTTTTGTCGATTCACCGGAAACGGTGAATCGACAAAGCAGTGACTCAAGGTACGTTCACACATGTCTGGCAACGGCAACGGCAACGGCAAAATGTCCCACACAATAGAAAGTGAAAGACTGTTCACACCAGCACTACAACGGCAAAACGACAATCCGGTAAAAATGCGTCCGGCAAAAAAGTAATCACACATGCAACGATTCAAAGCCATTTGCCGTACGGCAAAAAGTTCTGCCAACTTCAATGTATGCAATCACCAACCAGTGACGGGCGGGAGGCAACGGTACCGGGTAGGGACGTTCTGTGATAACCCCCCCCCCCCAAAAAAAAAAACAATGCACAAATTATTTGGATGCGTACAACTACATGATGTCTCGAAGATCTGACTTATCTGCCCAGAATATAGGAAAACTGGTCATTCTACTTTGCCCGACCTGACTTCTCAGACTTAGACTATAGCCTAATGCAGTAGCGTGGGAAGCAATATGAAAGTGGGGCGGAACAATTTTGGACTATGCACCTCACCCTACCCCATTGACCAAAAGGTACACTTTTGATGCTGATATTTCGCTTTTTCTACGAGCAAGAACGATTTTTTAAATAAAAATTTAAATGCCATACTATTTTTTTCAAATGAAACTGCGCACTGAAAAATGTGAAATTATTCGTTTTTGCCAGCCATGCTAAAATGGACAAGTATTCCAATATATATATATGCCCTCTGCAACAGTGCGACAGTGGCTTAGGTGGACTTTCTCCGGGGGGGGGGGGGGGGGGCAAGCACCCACATTTTCTGATAACACTGTCACAAAAGTATTTGGCTCAAGTTCTGTTCAGAATTTTAGTGTCAAATTTAATTATTCTGCTGTAACCATCTTCTCCTCTTCCGCCCTTTCTTCCGATCTATTTGGTACGCTATTGCCATTAAAAAAATCAGCTTCTCATCAATGTCAGCCATGTTCAATAATCAGATAATGGAACAAATTTGTCAGCTTCAAATTTCCGGCAGTATCATCCGGTAACATTTGTTCCGTATGCAGCAATAATTTTTGCCGTCATATGTGAATAGAACCGGATTGCCGTTGCCGTTGTCGCTGCCGGTATATGTGAACGCACCTTGAATGTAATCAGTGACGGTGATTTTACTTTCTTGTGAGAACAAAGAGGACGTTATTATATTCTTGTCGGTATGTGACATCAGTTTGTGGGAGGGACTAGATTTAGACAGAACGATTCTTGTAAAAAAGTTATGAAAAGGTTAATTTTCCAATATTCTGTCAGCATTTCTTTCCGCCACTCCAAAACATAAGTTGCGCGTGCGTCGCTATTTGAGGAAGCCTGATCTAGCCCCTCAGACAGGCCGAAATGGCGTTTCCCAGAATTGTAACTAGAAAAGATTCAGTCGCTATTTCGAGCTTTCCTTTAAAATGAAAGATTTACTTCGATAGAAAAAAATCCAACTTCCTAAGTGATGAGAAAATTACCAGATAAAAGGTACTGCTACAATTAGATGTAATGTTTTTGCCTCTTTTCGGGGGAAACTATGATGCAACAGAATTGAAAGCATTCTAATCAGTGGCGTAGCCACGGGGGGCACGTGCCCCCCACAGCAAAGTTGTGTCCCCAGGTGCCCCCATCCCACTGCAATCTGCCCCGCTTAACATGTTGTGAGCATGAGCACTTACATTTTATCTGCTGAAATGATAGAAAGGTGAGTGGCCAATTTCTTTGAACTACCGGCAGCCTTTCACTTGCCCTCCCTGGTCTCGCTTCGTGGCACTGTATGCATACACCGGTAACTAAGAACGCGTTAATCAGCCACGAGTGTGTATCCTTTGTAAAGAACTATGCTGCGGTCTCACAAAATCACGGTGAGTCAGGTCAAAATGCTTATTGCAGCTTGGGTATACATATGCACTCAATGGTGCTCGGGGGCTCTTCGTGTGTTAAGTCTCATCTAGCTCCCAAAACCCTCTCAATGTGAGACATGAATGCAACCTGAATACTGTCAAAAGTTTACAAACTTGTCCGTTTTCAAAGAGCAGTTATGAGGGAAAATTGGAAAATTGAAAATTAGGCCCACATAGGCTGCACATACTGTCTGTATCGTCTTCACGTAGGTTTTCACCTAGCTGGTACACTTAGTACGAATGATGATAGCTTTAACGCTTCAGCTATGCTATCAATTGAAAAGAAGTTCGTAAGAGAAAATTCAAATTTTAATCAACTTGTAACTGAAACGTTTCCTCATCTCAAAGAAAGACGAATGCATTGTCATAGCCACGGGAACCTCGAGCCAGTTGTAAGACTAAATTCAATGAAATTGTGGTGAAGTTTGCAGTCAGTTTAATGCTCATCAAAAGCCATGTGAAGGCAGAGAATTGCTTCGTTCTTTAACCTCAATTTTGTAAATATCGCGGAGCTTCCGGGGGCTTCGCCCCCTGGACCCCCACCGGGGCGTTGCCCCTGGACCCACCAGGGGCCTTAAGGCGGGTCCCTGGACCCCACGCCGTAGGCGGGAGCGCTTCGCGCTCCCACGGCGCCTTGCGCGCCGTTGGTTTATTACCACCAATACCAATTTGCCCCTCCATGGATTTAGACCATGCACGTGCCGCCACTCAGGGCTGTCAGTCAGACTCAACAAAATGTAGTTCTGATAGTCTCACCACAGTTATCCCTTAGTTATATGATGTGTCCCCATAAAAAGTCCATGCCCCCAGTGCCCCGCCCCCTGGTGAAAAAATCCTGGCTATACGCCGCCCCACTGAGAATTTCTAATGTTCTTTTTTACTCTAATAGGATTCTTGATTGTATTCAATTGCAATATCTACTAAATAGTACACGAAATTTTCTACGTGACTGCCCGAACTCCAGACTATACATGATTTTACTTCCAACGTATTTGAAAATATGTCACACTACTGTTTATAATTATGTGTAGCTCAAAACAGCATGGCCGATTTTCATTACCGTTGCTAGAATTCGACTGTCGGGGACTCGGGGCAAACCAGACGGAAGACCATTTGGGCACTTCATGCACAACAACAATCACTGGTCCGTTTTTGTAAGGAAAAATCGGACTTCTTTCCATATCACATAGTCTACAGTACAGTTGGTTCAGCTATAGTGTGGTGAACTGGAGTGTCATTCAAATATTTATAGCAAATATTTATAATATCCTAATACTGTATACTTTTATGCTAAAAATTGAAAAAGTTTTCAATCAAAACAAAAAATTCAATAATGATACTTTTATACCAAAAAAATGATCTTTGTAAAGCACACTAACACTTCAAAGCACAGGTAATAATCTAGCTAGATGGAGATCAGTCTTATAAGAAAAAAAAACTTTTTGACCAGTTCCAACAAAAAAGTTTTCCTACTACTACTTTCCTACCTAGTTTTCCTAACATTAACCTCATATCTCTTATAATCAAAACCTCTTGGTGAAGAGCACAACTTTTGAAGTTTGAGAGCTACTGGCATCCTCTTTGGAATCTTAAAGGCATATTTTCATCATCCCAAACAGTTCCAATTCTCCCAACCTACTTACTAGTTCTAGCCCCTCCCACATTTATCTAAAACTCATCTTTATCCAGACACAATCCTAGTTTATTGCTTCATGGCTTGTCCCAGTGGCCATACAAGTCCATAATGTGTGATCAAGACAGTCGCAGTGCCCATGCTGTGTAATTTAGCTATGATGCATTGTTTGAATGTGATGCCAATCAAAGAGCTGTACCAATTGAGAGTTTTGATATATGCATACTGAAACTGTACGTAGTTTAGGGTGACGAATGACTGCCTTTAATCAACTGTAAATAAACTTCTCCATTGCAAGACAATGGCTGGGCAAACATCTTAGTCAGACCAGACAAGATCATCTCAACAGTTACCCTATGCTTGACTTAACACAGGCTTGAAGCCAAAGACAAAATAGCAGACTAAAACACACACAATTGCATGGTGGGGGAAAAGGAGTATAAAACAATGGGCAGAAAAGAAACTCTTCTTTTGCACAACTTTTTGACCACTTTTTAGAGAAACAATAACTAAACTATCAGATTATCACGTTAAAATTCTGACTGTAATCTTACAAAAATATGCTCTACAAGATGTTATGATCAAAATGTACTAACTCTACCAAACATGGCCATGCTGAATAGGATTTTGGCTTACAGCTAGCAACCGGCTAGTGTTACAATATCTGAACATATTATGTTTTGAGATACAGTGGATAAAAATTAATTCATAAAAACTTTAAGATCTTCCAGTAACTTCAGTCCTTGTAGTTTGTTTTCATTAACTTATTATCATTATTATTTTTAGGCCTCCCCGACGAAAACGACGACCTTTCCCGTCAGGGGGGAGGGGGAGGGGTGGGGCAGTGTTCCCCCGACGAGAGGCAACGGCATACCTTAATCCACACTTGGTACGCACCTGCCCGCGGCCCTTAGGCGACGGGAGATACCCTTCCACCGGCTAAGTTATACTTTACACATCCCCTTTCCTACGACCATCAATCTGCCTTCCCGTTTGATTATTAGTCAGTGAAAAGTTTAATTGCATTGGCCAAGTTCTTTGTGCCATTCTGCGATGACCCTGAATTCGAAAGAAAGAAAAGCATCCTTTACACTTCAGAAAAGTGCTTCGTCACAATGAAGTTGATCATCACGTACATGGAAAAGCCAACTGTGACCTCTTTTCATAACAATCGACGTCACACTTTCGTCTCTGGTATTTCCACTTCTTACTAGATCAATATCACTATCTTAGAAAAGGATTGATAAGCATAATCATGATCATGTCGAGGAAGACTATAATTAACTATTATCTATTTTTGTCAATAAAGAATAAGGTTGTACATTTTTTAATCCATTTTTGCCTTTTTCTTGATTCATTTTATCTCTTTCTTCCAGTTTTACACCCGAACTCATGTACTTAAAAGGCGATTTATGTACAAGGCATTGGAATGCTTTCGACAATACTTGGAACATTTATGTATGATAATTATGAAAAGTGGAAGGGGAAAACCTCCGCTTATCGATCTTTGTAAGCAACATGTACACTGTACAAAAACAACGTATGTGACAAGATTCGCGACCCACTATTGTGCTACATCTCGTTCGCGTACGTACTGTAGTGCATGCATACATAGTGCAGTACAGCAGCTAATATAGAATTCGAACGCAACGTTAGTTGAATCAGTTTACAAGGAAGTGAATCGATCGAGCAAAATAAACCAACATGGTGAAGCCACAGCTTAATTTAGATAAGAAAGATGAGCCCAAGAAACCTGATGGGAGTCTTGTTAAAGTTGTGACGGTGAGTGCTCATTTGCAGGCCGACTAGCTGGAGCAATAATGAAATGGTCCTAGCACTAACACTAACAGTTAATCTAATCAGTGTAACGTTAGGCTACATAGTACATTAGCCCTTGAACAGGACCCAGCATTACGTTCCTATGCTATACACTTCATTTCTGGGCCCTTGCCCAGTATACACAAAAACACAGCTTACTTGCCTACTCACGCGTGAGTAGGCATCCCTCACGTCCCCAAAAAGATACCTTTTCTCACCAAACTTTCCACAGATGATCTTTGTCATCACATTCACCTTCCACACAAGTCTGTTAACGAAATAAGACCAGTAAGAGGGAAATTTTGGCTGGATAATTCTGCGAGTAACGTTAAGCCTGTGCAGATTAATTTTTCAGTCGCAGAAGTCAGTGTTTGTCATGTGATCTCATATAAAACGTGGAAACCTACGCAGTGACTGTGTACAATTTCGTAATGTACAGAGAGCTTACTATATGACGTACAAGTATTGACTAGCCGCGCTTACTAATTGGTCTTCGACTAGCTTGTCTAGCGGAAGTCCTTCTTATCATGCAACACAGTAGCAGACGATCATGATGTCGATGTTACTGCGAAGGATGGCACCACATTTTTCCTTGTTTTGCTATGAATTTACTGGTATTAAACATTCCAGAAGGTATAAGTGGTATTTAAGAATGCTCAAAATCATTATATTAATTCAAATCTGTTCTATGAACCATACCATCGTAATTAGAGCTCGGTTTGTTGTTTTAGCTTAAAATGTTGTTACCTTTGTACATATAGGCCAGTGACCATAGTAAGGAGTGACTACAAGGAGCGGATTATATGGTCACGTTCAGTGACTAGGCTACAAAGTACATGCACTGTATGCCTGTGTTGCCATTATTTGATCACAGGCAAAGGCAGACCACTCACACTCACAGAATGTAATTTATTAAAAGGTAAGCAAATCGGTTATCCTAAATAACTCTAAAAACATGGATGCACAACGGAAGATCCATGTTCGTTGGGGATACACCATGTTTAGCGTGTCCACACGAAAAAATTAGAAAGATAATTACAATTCAAAAATTGCACCATAAAATGTGGTGTATTTAGCTAGAAAGAACAAAACAAAAATCATGTAAATCGGTTAACGGACAGCTGAGATATGAATTTTTTTGTAATATATTCTGTAAGCCGTTCCGGCGACATTAGCCACCATTTATTACTGTAGAACAGTGTCGCAGAATGTGCAATGTTTACGATCCTTTCACAGGCTTCATTCATAACTCTTAGCCAATCACAGCCGATAATTCCAAAACGTCACGCACACACCCTCTCCCTATGTATTTAACTTGTACGCTCTGGCTAAGAAATCGTACTCAGCACTTTGTAAGAAATAACACATTTTCGGAATGAGCTGGGTCGTTTTCAACAGATACTTTAGTACTTCAGCATTTCGGAAAGATCAAACAACATAACATCGTTTGAATGAAATGCTATGACGCTTTCAACGTTACGAAATCTCAAAAAATCTATTTGTAAGCCATCATGACGATGCGAAGAAGAAAGCCTAGGCCTAACTAGTGTTGTAGGTGCCAACAGATAAGCTTCTGAAAACTAGGTGGTAATTAATCGCTATTTTCGGGATGAGCTGGGTGGTTAAATTGAGTCAATCTTATATCATTCGAAAGAAAATAAAACAGAGATTCTTAATCTGTATAAATGAAATCGTTTAATTTACAAAATGATGATAAAAAAATGAAATTTACTGTGTACTTACGTTTAAAACGTCTCTATATCCCGCCAAAATGAGAGTTTTGTGATTAAAAGAGTAGCTAAGAGACTATGAATATTCAAATTATTAGGATATATTACTTTCCTACGACATCTGCCGTTAGGAACCACTTAATTAACCATTTTTGAAAGGGTACCGTAAAATAGCGTTAGGGCAAATTTTACCTGCTTGAGAGAGTTTGGAGGTACGCATGCTCTATGGTATTTCACACAGTGTTTCTAAAGCAGCAACACGAAACCAGCAGTGGTCTCAAAAATACTCCATTTTTCGGAAGATTACCACCCAACTGGACAAATTGTGCATGACATTTGATTTGTATGTTTATTTTTTAGTGTATGAGGTGCATGTGGAAGCATGAATGGAAGGTTTAAGGTGAGATTTTGAAACAGTTCTGTGTATAGGATTGTTCGTCAGATTACGTCGTCGCTGTGTCAGCGTATGTGTGGACAGGCTGCCATTCCAAACACACAGTTTGGAGCATCTAACGTTAGGCCTAGGGTAGCCTAGGCCTAGGCTAGCTAGTGGCTTACCAGTCGAAATGTCCGGGGTCTGTTAGCTTCCGCCCTCGGTATAGTTTCTACCCGTTACTTTCCGCCCCTAAAAATCTCGGGGAGAAAGTAATGTTCAAACTAACATGTGTTGAAAATAACTTTTAATTTCAAATTCAAGTACAAGACAACAATGAAATTTGTAGATAGGGGCCTAGGCCAAAAACTTTTTCAGCATCCTCATCGCAACGATTATAGGCCTATGACCAGGCTTGGGGTAATCGTAATCAGTAATTGTAATCGATTGCAATCGATTACCCATTTTGAAGTAGTTGTAATCGCAATCGATTACTTTTGTGAAAATCGCAAAGTAATTGCAATCGTAATCAATTACAATGGCAAAGTAATCGCAATCATAGTTTCATTTCTGATTACATTGAAGTTGAATTGAACAAAGAAGTAAAGTAACTAAACAATTGTTTCAGTTCTTGGTTTTTCTGTTGGAATGACAAAAGTTAATTGTCCCTCTTTCTTAGATGTTCCAGCTTAAAATGAGTGAGAAGTGCATGGGTTCATTAATCTCTACTTTGGGAGGACTTGGTTCTGTTCAGGCTTATCTAGAGCAATGTCCATGGCCTTTTTTCCAGTTGTGAGCACTGGATTGTTTTGCCTACTACATTGTTTATGTGGGGAGAAAATGTAATCACGATCGCAATCATGATTACATTGCTATGTAATCGCAATCGTAATCAATTACTTTCAATTTTAGCTGTTATCGTAATCATAATCGCAATCGTAAAATATGAAGTAATCGCAATTGTAATCGCCCCATGCCTGCCTATGACCTTTTTTCTTAACATGAAGTCAAGTCACGGACTTGTGTTTTTTTATGTATAAGTAGTCCGCTTGTCTATAGGTACTGTAGGCTTATGCTGAATGTTTGTGTGAACAATTGTTCACAGCACTGATTACCGTATACCTGTACATAAGTACGTATTGGAATACTAAAGTCTACAGTGAGAATGTTGCTTGGAAAGATGTTAACCTGGCAGTAACAGATGTTGCATTGAATAGTAAAAGACATCGATGAAGTTTGTAACTTAAAGGAGAAATTGATGTAACCTTCATTTGACAAAAGTATCACTGATACCACCTTTCATTCCATTACTTTCCCCCTCCCAAAAAGATGTTTTCTGCTAAAAATAAAAGGGGCGGAAAACACATTTGAGGGGTGGAAAGTAGCGAGGGCAGAGACTAACTGTACCCAGACGAATAAATCCCCGTACCAAAATGTCCCCGTCGTTGGTCAAAACGTCCCCGTTGTGTATTTTAAAATGAAGTGAGTTGTTTAGTTTAGTTAAGAAACAATTCAAGTTGTTTGTAAATTTGGTAAGAACTTGAAAGTATATTATGCATTGTGAAACTGCATAGTCCTAACATCCAAAACAAAAGTTGCTTAGGCCTAATTAGGCCTAATTGATTTAAATAAATTTATTTCATATGTATGTATACAATTTTCTCAATTAAATTAATAGAGAATTGATATCTATTTTAGACTGTTCCTGAATCCATCCTTCCACTGGTATTCCTTTTTCTTACTCATCTCTCATGTTTCCGTCTTACATTAAAAACTTTGACTGGACATGTGAGTTCTGTATGCGGGGATGTTTTGGTCTACCTCATATAATATGAAGGGGACTTTTTGGTAAAAAGCTGAGATGTTGTGGTAGCAAAAAAGTGGGAAAGTTTTGGTCTGGGGACTTTTCGACTGGATACTATCCTACTCTTTATGATTTACAGTAGGCCTGGGCCTAAGACGTGGCTAGAAGTAACAATGTCAGGCACTCAGCAGAAGAAACTCAACACCTAGAGAGCAAACCTGGCCTGCCTTACTGTACCTCTAAAGACTCTTTAGTCATGTTATAAGTTAAAGTTGAAACTTGAACCTCAAACAGTATCCATCAGTTCCTCAGATACAATTTTATTTAATATCACCTCAAAATGGTAAAGAGGAGGCATCAGTTTCTTTTTCATTTCCCATGATTTTAATCCTGCACTGACATTCATACAGTACATTGAGTTAAAACTAACAGAAAATGATCTGTCAGATGTGATGACCTGACGTCGGACTGAATTAGTGATCATAAGCCACTGTATGGATAAGGCTGTCTATTGTATGATTGGGTGACCGTCAAGTACGTGGGCCTGTGGAGTGCGCACCTGCATTAAGGCAATGTAAAAATCTTGAAGTGACAGAGCTCTTAGGTGTGCATTGGACAGTACACTAATCATACTTTGTAGTCTTCCATCTGGGAAGAATTTTATTTTCCCAGCAAAATTACAAAATTTATGCTCGGGCTAGAGAAAATATTTAGACCTGTACAGTAGCCCTGGAGTAAAATTACATCAGAGGAAGTGAGTAGGATTTCCCACAATTCTCTCCCCATTTTGATGGACATAAATGAGTAGGCCTAATTTCCTCTAGAATGCCAAAATTTTCAGTATAACATTTGAAGTTACATTTATGACCTTTAGGCCTTCAAATTGCATTACAAGGGTCTTAAAGCAAGCTTATGTCTCCCTGAATCTTCTTGGAACTTCATGCACCACAGCATCAAGTTTTATTTGGGATTCAGACTTATATTAGCAGTAGGCCTGTCCCTTTTTGTGTTTCTGGCAGAATCCTTGAGCAGGTAAAACCATGTGTTACATCTTCAACAAACATTTAAAGTAGAACATACATTTATTTAGGATTTCATTCAGTACAGTACCTTGTCTCTTGCTCTCAATTGCAGGAGTGGCCACTAAAAGCCGCATTTTAAGCCCTCATGCCAAATTATGCCATTATATACCTCCTCCTAACAGAACTTCCTTCCCTACGACAAAGGGCTTTCACTCCTTTGCAGTTATTATTGGCCTGCCTGTCTTGAAGGATGAGACTAGACAGACATGTGCAGCATTCATTGTGTTGGTCCAACCTGTCCTCCAAAAATCAATATTCCTATGGGCAACAGAAAGATACACTACTGTGTAACTTACTTGGTTGGTTAAGATCATGCTTAAAAAGAGCAGGGTGAGATTTGTCTTATACCCCATACGATTGCACGCTTGCAACACCGCATCCCTATGATCTGTGTTTATAGACCTGTACGCTACTATACTGTGAATGTTTAGCTCCACTCATGTAGAATTTGAATAATGCGAATGCTATACTTTCTTACATAATTGTGTGTCCTGGATTTTATGCTATCAAACACAGTACATTGATTCATGGACAGATGTTGTGATTGGTCACGGTATGGATAAGACTGTCAAGTCTCAGATTACAGTTCTGTCATCTTCGTGGATTAATTTCTTTAAAATATTTACAACATTCTCATTCAAAAAGTTAAAAAAAAAATGTAGTATAAAAAAAAAAAATAGTAGTATACTGTAATTTCAAAGTGCATCCCTTTAACTTTGCACTGAGACTGACAAGTCCTATCCAACTAAAAAGAAATTAAATCATAAAATGTGCAATACATGTGATTGTACTGTATGTTGAGAACTTAAAAGACCCAGTTCTCTCACCCCAAACATTACCAATTCTCCTAACCTTCTTCCTGAAGCCCCTCCCACAATTGTCTGAAATTTATCCTCATCCAGATACAATCTCAGTTTATTGCTGCAAGGTGAGTATAGAGAAATAAAACCCTTTCAGTACCCCTCATGCTGTGTAATATAAGCTCTGGTACTCTGCATAGTTTGAACTAGCTGTCAATCAAATAGCTGAGCCAATTTAGAATTTTGGTACCCGTGTACCAAAATTGTAGTTTGGGGTGAGAGGTTTGGCCCTTTAAATAAAAATCATCAACAATGAAGTACAGCATAAAAAGGGAATAAGCGCTACATTAAAAGAAAAAAGAAATTGTGTTAAACCTGCTGTAGAACAAGGACCATGATTATGGAAAACTGAAAAATTATTCTCAGGTCTGGAAAAGTTTTCAAATTTGGGACAACTCTGAAATCTCAGAAAAGTTACTGTTAAACTTTTAAAAACTGACATTGTTCCTTTCAAAATGCAAATTTCACTTGTATTGTAGGCCTATTTTACTTGTAAAATGAAATTTAATATGCTCTCCACCTTAAATTTTCTGTGATATTTGAAAAGATGTAGACCTGTCAGTTTTAATGTAAAGCTTTCCTCCGAATTTATAACAGGCAGCCTTACCTGGCCAAAAGCAAATCACTGTTCACAGGGCTTGATTTTTGTGGTCATAAGTAGAGTTGGACAGTATACTGGTATTGATGTGAAAACAGGTACCAGAGGTACAGATAATACTGTAAAAAAACGAAGATATTTGTTGTGTTTCTAATACCAGTTCTTGAATAAATACTGGTACTCGAAAAAATTACCCTGGAAAGGTTGACGTAGGAATCAGGAGTATTAATTACAATTGTACATGACTGTAAAGAAATATGGTAAACAAAGTCAAAGCAGAGGTTTCTGCATGGTAATAATGCAATCATATGCCCAGCTGCATCAAAGTACAGGATAACAGGGGTGCCATGCACAGTTTACAGTAGGTTCCTTCCCACCTGACTTTCCTTCCGGAGATTTGAGAACTGGTACTACCTCAATACCGGCTCTATGAGCTTACAGTACCGGTACCAATATTTTAAGGGTACAGCCCAACCCTAGTCATCAGATTGTATGGGACAAACACAGTAAAATTCCATGCAGACAACAAAACATTAAAGGTCCGTTGTCCAATGGACAACTATATTTCTCTATGATTGGAGAAGTATTCTGTGCTGCACTGCTGCTGAATGATCAACTCTTTCAACTTCTCCCATCATACCATATTTCAGACTTCAAGTGTTTCTGTCTCTCAAACATCACATCTTTCTATTCTTCGAGACCAAGAATACTCTAATGAACCCAAAGATTGTTTTGTACTGTAATTGTGGAGAAGAAGTTTCAGACACAAATTTCTCTGTGGACATCTAAAATTAAAGAAATTGAGGCCTGGTTTAATAAATTGATTTATTGATATGACTACTGGTGCAGGAGATCTGTTTCGTACTGTAGACCTGTACGGTATGTTAAAATACAGATGGCATTGTCAAATGCTGTCTGTGAAGGGATTTTAATATTTACAACATCATGGTGGTGTTACAATATTTACTTAACACTGTTTCCTATTGGAGCTCTATACTGTACTGTACCACTCGGCAAGTGTACTGTACCATACAGATTCACTGAACATTTCTGTTGTCTGATTATACAATATACAGACTTAGTGTAGATCAATAACAAAGTTGGTGTTTGTGCAAACAGTAGTTGTATGTCTTTGCTTGAATATCCAACCATGCTGTACTAAAGGCCCCTACAGTATTTTCATTACTGTAGTTTTTTGTGTAAAATTTGATTGTTTGTTCTGTTAAACTTACTGTACCTAAAGCTGACATCTAGTGTTCATACTGTACAGCAGAACTTGTTCTGTACTGTATCTTATAAATAATTTCATGCTATTTGTAAAGCTCTTTTCAAATATACCCAGAGTGTTGTACAAAGAAAAGATTAAAAGAAATTTCAAAGTATGCTAAAAGTTACACAGCAAGTCAATTTGATAACCTTCTGTATAATACTGTAAACTGCGGTTACATCACTTTGTTCCGACATCTCTGCTGCATGTTCGGACAAAACCTCACCAAAGAACTGTAAACTTTTTGCCAAAACATATTTTCATCGGTGCCAAAGTACACCCTTATACAGTAACCCATGTTATGAAATCAAGGAATTATCCATTGCTCCCCAAAAAGAATTTGTGGTTGGGGAAAATTGCTATACTGAACATTTTAAAATTTGTAGCCTTGGTACACTTACAGTCATGTTGGTACAGTACATGTACAGCTGTAGAAGGTCCATGCAGTTCTTTGTTAAAATGAAGGCTCTTGTTACTTGTTTGTAATTCTTCATTTTGCATTTCTGTGGCCAAATTGAAGTAATTTCCACTTCAGTCTTCTGAAAGTTACAGTAGCAAAAGTTTTGAAGTATGAATTTCAGTAATTCAAGTACAGTAATTGGAAACAAGAGAGTAAACCCAAAGCATACTGTACTACTGCATACACAGTGCACTTTTATAGACTTACAGTATATGTTACTGATATCTACTGTCTATTTTGAACCAGTGGTTTACATAGTCAGCCAAAATTTTCTGTGTGAAAAATTTGTCAAACAAACAAAGTAAATGTCTCACACAGTATGCACACACACACCAGGGCTGTCACTAGTGTGCGTATTTGCGTATCGTGCGTATTTACATGGTCAAATACGCATCAAAACAGTAATGTAAAGAGTCAAATACGCATTCAAATATGAATGAAAAGAGTATGCATACTCTTTCAGTTTTAGTGTTGAGGTCATATACGCATCGCAGAAATACCCTGTGCATTTTTGTATCCACTTCTTTCAGTTTGTAGGAAAGTGTAAGCCAGTAAATTTACGACAAATAAGGATGCTATTTGAACAGTGCAAATCCGTTCACGATCTTCATAACGTACACATTAGGGAGTTACATGTACTTAACTTTGCAGTTGACCACATGTTCGTACTACGTTACATAGGCGTATGTCGCGCCTTCCAAGCCAAGGTACCGTGTTCTGTGTTTATCTAATTAATGAGCCCACCAAATGTACACGATAGCATCATTCGGTAAATCCATACACATTGCACATGCCACAGTCATCACAAGTAAGATGGTTATGCCACGCAGGCAATCCTTGAGCATCAACTTTTACAGTTTTAGTATGAGCTTGATGGATCGCCACAGGTCTCGATCAAAACCTTAATAGTATCAACTTAAAATGACTTCGAAAAATTATATGAACCATTGTTACTATTACTATGATAGTGTTTGGCATTGGTGATTACATTCACAAAGTTTTTGACTTGCAAAAAGAAGAGCTTTTAGTCCCGAAATACATTGGTCAATCTCTTATGTGAGCTACTACTCTCTGCACACACTTTGTACTGTACAGACAGTACTCTCATTTTCAGACGGAAGCAAGATCGATCGTCAAAAGTGTTGCAAATGAACCAGTTGGTCAAAGGTGCCAGAAATATTTACTTGACATGTGCAAAAGACCTTTAGATTACAACTCCAAATAAATTTGCAAGCATTAGATCGAAGGTTATTTCACTTGGGCAATTTTCTTTTGAGTGGCCTGTCACTTTGACCATTGCCTAACATACAATATATATGTAGGCTAGGCTGCACTTAGAACTCATCCTTCAGGCTCAAGATGGGTAGTCCATCAGTGATACCCTTACTGTTGTAAAGCTTCATGAGTGCAGGGGCTTACATTTTCTCCGTGGTAAGTTTCTTCCAAAATGTAGACACGTTGTTTTATTTCTGAACTCACACGTTGGCACGCATAGAAAGTCTATCTGATTTATCAACAGTCTACATGTCAACTGTGCTTGTCAAACCTAATACACTGATATTTTAATAAATTTTGACCATACGCTATATATTACTGTTACAGGAAGGTAAACAAAATGATGACTCCAAGTCAATCCAAACTGAATGGAATTGCTGGAACCCAACGCCAGATGTCATTCATATAAATTTCCTAAGCCATGGGGGGAGGGAGGGAAATCATGGGGAAATCATGGATAACCCCCAGAAAAATTTGGTTTTGGCCCCCTCCCCTCCCAACATTTTAAGATGTTTAATAATTAACGTCCTTTACATGAGGGTTTCTCACCTGCATTAGGTTGTGCACTATAGTACAGTATTATAGTTTACACATTGATATTTTTTATTTTATACGGAAGGACCTGACAGACAATTCTGGCTGGCTGTCAAATACCCTTTCAAAATCTTGACTGGCAGTCAAATACCCTTTCAAAATTTTGACTGGCAGTCAAATACCCTTTCAGATTTTGACTAGCAGTCAGATACTCTTTGTGGTAAAAAATTAATGAAAGCCCTGCACACACACACACACACAAAACACACACACGCAAAAATAAAACTAAAAAAGAAAAAATAAATAAAAAATAAAAGCAAACTTTGTACGGTATTTTAAAAATACAGTGGCTGAGAGGGGACACCACCCCCCACCAAAAAAAAAAAAAATTCATGCAGTATGTGTGTCATGTTCATGATCAGAGGTTTGTGATGCAAGGGCGTGTATCAAACTTTAACATGTTGCATCTGAGAAACCTTATTGGTAGCTTGTAACTGTCAAAAAGGTGAGCATGTTTTCAACTCAGCAATGTGAGTTTGACCTTGGTTGACCCACAGCATTGATCAATTAGTTTTTCATTAGGAACCATAATAAAACCACAAGTCTGTCATGAATGTCATTGCAGGATGGTCCGTAATCCTCAACCAGTTGACCAAAATGCCCCATTCATCATGACCCTTATTCTCTTTGTGTACTCCAGTGGAAATTCCTTTGTGCCAGGTATTTGCTTAATGTGCCTTCCTTTTACACAGTATACTCTTGCTGGCCTTTTTGTAAGATTTGTGGTGAGAGGTATGGAGGATGTGAGATAAGATAAGGTTTGGAGTTTTACGCCCAGTTTGCAACCTGTTAATTCAAGTCAAGTTGGCCACCGCCTTTTTTCCAGTCGTGGCTCACTGGCTTGTTTTCCCTACTCCATTGTTTAATCCTGCACAATGGCAGTACAGTACTGTAGGTTCCAGAGCAGCTGCCACTCTGAAGTGTCAGCTCCCTGGGCTGACCTTTTCAGGGCTCAGAGGGCACAACTTACTGTGTGTACAATCTTTGCTTTATTTAGTTTGCATAGCATCAGTGTATTGTAATTTAAAACTTACACGTACTGTACACCACACCTAATGTCACAGTCTAACTGTACTGTACAGCCTCCACTGGACAGTAATGCACAGTATATAGTACCTCTCAAATCGAAAAAAAATAATCCAAAGTGGAGGCAGACTCCCTCCCTCCAGTAAGATGCTCACTCTTCCAATGCTGTGCTGTCATTTAGAATGGAATTATATCAGGACAGGGGTGGGAGATTGTTTCCCCATTCATGTTGTTTTTGGGATTATCAATTGACAATGTTGAGGAAGGGAATTAATTTCCTCATTTGAATTTGCTGTGCCATGTGTGGCTATTTCTGAATGATCTTTGCACAGTGTTCACAGCAATGTGGTGCCTTCTTTCAGCTGCACCTTCAAACAGAGCTGTATAGTTTCTGTTGAAAGCAGAATTTGTGTGACATAGTTAGGGTAAGGCGGTATACCAGCACTAGAGGTACAGGTAATAAAAATACTGAAGATATTTGGTGTGTTTCTAATACCTTTTCTTGAAAAAGTACTGGTACTTGAAAGAATTACCCTGGAAAGGTTGAGATAGGAAACTGGAGTATTAATTACGATTGTGCATGACTGTAAAGAAATGTGAACAGATTCAAAGCAGAGGTTTCTGCACGGTAATAATGCAATCATATGCCCAGCTGCATCAAAATACAGGATAACAGGTGCTGTTCACAGTTTAGGTTCCTTCCCACCTGACTTTCCTACCCGAGATTTGAGAACCGGTACTGTTTCAATACTGGTTCTGTGAGCTTTACAGTACCGCACCAATATTTTCATGGTATGGCCAAACCTTAGACATAGGCTACCTGTACACATTCACTCGTTATGGAACATACAGGTCAGTAATAAAATGCTTTAAAGGACAAGATTAGTTGCCTCAAACTTAATTTGAAGCAACAGCTGAATCTCACAATTTTCTTTTTATTTCGCCTCAAAGTAGCCTACAGTATCTTGCAAAATATTTTAGGACTTCAATATTACATCAATGTAAACCAATCAGTTACTTCCTAATCAGTTTCACATTTGAGAAGAAAAAAATATTGTCATGTCAGTTTCTAGAGCCAATCATGGAACAGTACAGACCACTACTGTACACTACTTCAAGTTGGAGAAACTGCTCTTGCCCTTTAAGACCAAGTTTACTGCATTTATCATGGCACCACTGCAAATTGCATTGTTTACTAATTGTCACTCACAGTAAGTCCTTGAAAATTAGCTAATTTTAATATTTCACTATACAGTAGCATACTGTACCCCTACTGCAACTACAGTACTGTACGTGTACAGTATGCTGGATGACATTGCTTTCACTTCGTATGAAAAATAAGATGAAGTTGCTGGTATAATTCAGCCAAATAAAGATAATAAAATAAAACTTCTGTACCTGTACAGCTTGAAAGGATATTGGTTTGATGGTGTCATTTGCTGTACAGTAGCTGTGAGATGCCAAATGTTCATGAAAAGATAGTCATTAAGTAAGGTACTGTAAGATGAAGTTACTGCCCAGTTTCTAACCAGTTGGTTAAGTTACAGTACTGTAGGCTGGCCATGGCCTTTTTCTGGTGTGGCTCACTGGCCTGTTTTCTCTTACAAGTACTATACATAGTATGCTGAACAACACCAAGTACTGTACATAGTGTGCTGAACAACACCAAGTGCTGTACATAGTATGCCAAACAACACCAAGTACAATGGGATTATGGCAGCAGTTTCATTTTTAAAATCTTCAAACTGGCCAGGAGTTATTATAGCCACTGTACAAGTACTGTAACCTGATGGTATATCACCCGAAAATGATTTTAAAATGGCTCCGAAGTTGCTAGCTTCGTGGGTGGTTCTGGTACTTATATTCCTCACAATGGTAAATGCAAAAGTTTGGGTTTGTGAAAGCTAGAATACTGTAGTTCTGGTGTTCGCTTTTTATTAAAATACAGTAAGTTGAGCTTCCAGTATGTAGTTCAGTCAAATTAAGAAAATGTTATTTAAAGAAACTGTGGCAGCGGTTTTGGTGGCTTCATTCTATTGTCCTAATAAACCAATTGGTTGAAAACTGGTTTGCAAAACTAATCTAATGTCCCATTCCATTTATGGGAGAACAGTCAGATTTTTGTTTGTTTGCTGATGTAAATCAAGTAGATTGAAGTGATTTTAACAAATGATGATCCAATTACATTGAGTTAAATCAATTTATTTTATTAAACTGACGAGTAATGGTTAATTTGTTATTGTATGATGAAAAAAAAATGAAATCACTTCGCCGTATTTAATTTTTAAGGGGGAGACTGCTCAAGTGATATGATCTTGAGTTCAAGATGTCAGTTCCTGAAGCTGCAGGTTGTACAGTAATAGTATACTGTAGGCCTAGTACTGCATAATTCTCAAGAAAATTATTTTGGATACTTTATTGTACATTACTATCCATCTATGGCTTGGTAGCACTCTATATTTTGCACAGTTACTGTAGTGCCTGTCTTTTGTTGAAAGCTTTCATGATCCAAATATAGACTGCTGCTTTTTAAGATCCAAATATAGACCCCTGCTTTTCCATGAAAAGATTCAGTCACAATTTTCCCAAATGCTATCCTTTGTAAAGTATTATACTACTGTATACATGTACCTGAATGTTTGAAAGAAATGAGAAAGATCTAATAAATGACTACCATTACAGTACAGTACCATTGAAATTTTCTTTGCATCAATGCACTCATATTTGAAAATCAATATTGTACTATTCCGGCTGGCAAGCTGATAGGCTGATAGCTTTGGTGGTCTCTTTGAGTGTGAAGTGTTTGTTGGAGATGTCTGCAAATTGGTAAAGTCATTGCCAGTAGGTCTTGAACCTGATTGTAAAATCTGGCATCGTCATGGCAACATACTGTTTATATAAATATGTTGCTTGGAAATGCAAAATCTGACAATGTCAGTACTGCAGTGTACAGTGCAAGACTGTACATTACTGTATACTACATCACAGTACTGTTTTTTTTTTTGTACTGTATATTTTGTTTTCAAATTTGGATATGGTGGATAAACTGTACCGTATGTAGTGCCTACTGCACAGTCCATACCTGTACCATCATCTCTAGTTCTGAAAAAAAGTACCTAGGAGTCTTTGCTAAGTGACAAAGTGTATTTTGGTGCCGACAAAAAAGGAACTTTGGCGCTGATAGTGATGTACTTTGACTCCTATGAAAACATACTTTGGCATGAATAAAAATATAATTTGGCCCCAGTGAAAATGTACTTGTGCACCGACAAAGTGCATGTACAGGACTCAGGGGTGGCCATTTTATCAGAATATAGAGACGTTGGAACCTAGAGACATCAGAACATAGAAATGTGACCTTGCTGTACAGCGATTGCAGGATTCCCGCTTTCAATTCTCAAATCCCCCCCAAAAATATTTGTCTGTGGGAAATCACTACACTGTTTCCTACAGTATGTACCATCTGAAATCTGTCTAAAATACTTTGACATACAGTACCTCCCAAGTGACCTGCATTTCAGGGGTTTGGCGCGCATTTGGACACCCAAACCTGCTGACTTGCCCAACACTCTGAAAAACCGGCATTTTAAATCTCCGAAGTATTCTTAGTAAGAGAACCACAAAAATTAACAAATAATTCAGCTTACCCATAACTACAAATTCAGTAAATCTTATCTCACAGCTCATACAACTGCTTGCGCTGCTATACAATGTATAGGCCTAGGTACACTGGTACAGGTACGTACGGTAAGCTTGCTGTCCCAACATTGTTATCGGCTAACCTTCACAGCATGTATGGAATATATTCCTGTCACTGCCTGAATAGTGTAATAACGTCGTTCAAGGCCACGTTCAATAGCGAAAATAAATAACCACTTCGCGGGTTATAGGTGGGGCTTGTTTCAGAGTTCCCGAAAGTTCTTAACTGTCTTGACAGGTCTTGACGTTCTTTGCTAGGCCTATGTTTTCATGGCTAGAATACCATGGGAAATGTATACGAAGATATTGGAAATTACCTACAGCATTGTACGACTGCCCGTGCCACACCGAGTTGACGTTTGAAAACTGTGCTGGTACTGCACCAAAATTTACCTCAAAAATTACTATTAAATATTGTGATTAGGAGAGGTTTTAGTCATTGCGCATTTGTGAGTATTAGCATAACATTATTTTGAAAAATCTCTCAATACAATATTTTTCTAGGTTACTGCAAAAAATTTAGTACTGCACTGAACTTTTTTGGTGGTGACCTAACGATTGTGTTGATTGATTTGCCAAAAAAGTGTCACCATTTTGTGTGTAAACACTTCTAAAATTTAAAAATTTTCGAAAAAGGCAGGGGGACACCCCCTCCCCTTATACCCCTCCTTCAGGCTGGCAATCCACCAACGGACAGATCAGTTGGACCCACATCTAGCCTCTCGGAACTTGGGAGCTATGCTTTGGGGAAGGGGCAAAATGCCCACATGTGGGTACGTGCACATACAGTGTACTTCTACAATCCTCGACAAAAATGATGGGACAAAACAAGCAATGTACCGAACACCATCCCCCCACTCCCCCATTCAATGTTGCGGCAGCCCAAGGCATCCTGAAACTTCAACATTGATACGGGGAGCGGGTTTGTCCCATGTACTTTTGTCGAGGATTGTAGCTCTAATGTAAGCACTACTGTACAGCTTGTATACTGTAGTCCTGGCATGTAAATAATGCTCCTGCTGGCAGTATAGTTTATCAATTGACAATTATTGTGTACTGTACTGTACATCACAGGCACAGTGTACCGTAGGATAACATGCAGTTATTACACATTACTACAAGAACCTGTATGTACTGAAGGGAAATTTTTAATTGTCATGACTGTTATATATATACAGTACTGTACTGTGTAAGTACAGTATATAATAGTCAGTATGTGTAAGTCAAATCACAACTTAAACAAAAATTGTGAAATGTTGAGAATTACAGTAGAATGTCTTTGAAGCACAAGGGGTGGACACAGTATAGCTTCCAAGTTCCAAGAAGGTAGATGCAAGTCCATCTCAGACCAGCTTCCCATCAACTGGTCGATAACCCTTTTGAGGCCGAGGAACGAATGTGTCATACCTTTTTTGACTATTTGGGAATTTGAGAGACATGTCTACAATACTGTTCTGTACAGATGTTGGCACATGCCCTAGAATAGGATCAACAGGAAGGAGTTGACTTTCACACTCTGCCTATATGTTCACCATATTTACACTGAAAGTTGTCTTGTGAGGCACACTGGTTCGAAAATTTGCTATTTTTGCGATTGGCAAACTTATCCAGGATTTCCTGTGCTGAAATGCCTTGTGATAGATGATACAAAGTTCTTACATTACTACTTAAATAAAATTATAGCATGAAAAATTCCCAAGGCTCACATATGCAGTACATTGTACTACATGTACAGTAGACTGTACATGTACGTTAGTTACACAGATCAGTATTTATTGTACTGTACAACACCTCTTCCATAATCATCAAGTGGTTTAATAGCCTTCAGTGCATACTGTTGCTGAGTACTCACCAGACTTAATTGCAGCTGGGAGGTCAGCAGTTCTACTCCTGTAGGGGCCATACAGAAGACACTTTAAATGGAGCCTAGATACTGTATTGCCATTTTGCACTTGGTGGTCAGAATTTATAAGCACTGAAGTAGGAAAACATACATGAAGAGAACTAGGTGAAATGGAGCCCTGGATGATTTAGTTTTGACTAGGGCTCACATTGGTCACAATTACCTAACCCATTCCTACTGTACTTACTTAACATGAATGAAATTCTGTACCATTTGTTGTTTACCCTGTGAGTTTGCTGTCATGGTCAGTCACATTCTCATTGACTAGTATGAATACTGTACTCCCATATTTGCCAAAAATAGAACATTGACCTTAAAAAAGTATTTGTTCAGACACATTCTTCCTATAAGCGCTCCCAAGGAAATTAGGCCTAAATTTTGTAAAAATTTTTGGCATCCCAAATTTGCAAAACATTTTAGTGGAAATTACCCCTGCTAAATTACGATTTTAGGTGATTTTGAGCAACATTGCACCTTTTTTCTTTTCTTGGTGACCCTATATAACATTTATGTTGCTGTGTTGGAAAATCCCATCTTAACTAAACTCAAATACACTTTAAGCAGACTTTCTTCAACACGCTAGTGGAGTATGTACACATACACAAAGGTAATGTTAAGTATAAATTACCGTAAGGTACAGCACTGGTACCTCTGAGTGACAGAAGTCTTTTAAAGAGGCTGCTTGAGTTGGTTTATGATTCAACAACTTTTACCAAGCCCGTTTTCTCCATATAATGGCGACAAATGATCAAATCTAGACAACACCCATATTTTACATAAAAAAACTGTTTTATGAGTGAGTACTTAACAGTTTAATTGTACCTCTCAAAATTTTGTGACCAGACACTTTTTCAAAATTATGCACTTAACACTGTTACGAGCTGGGACACTACAAAATTCAAAATTTCAACTTTTCCTGCAATTACCATAGGAAACTTCAGCATACTTGTTTCACTAAGCATTATTTTTAACCCATTAACACTTGAGTCTCATTAATGCATCGATGTCAACTCAATAAGCCTCTTTAACATTACTCCAAAGCAATCTTTCATTTGATAGGGCAGTTTTTCTGCTGTTCAGGTGTACATTTAATATGTATGAAAGAAATCAGTAGTATGGAATTTCAACTCCTTGACTTTTGGGATTTTTCTGGATGGATGTGATTGTACTGTATAGGTTCTCCTTATGCCTATGGATTGTCAATAAATTTTGCTGAATTATTATCCATTTTTTCAGGTTTGTAGTTGAGCCTTGAGGTACCTTCTAAAAACGTCAAAGAAAATGTTTTAAAGTGTTTTCTAGTTCACACATTACAGTGTACTGCATGCATTTGGAATTGCTTTTACATTTTAGTAGTGACCGTAAACTAGATGTTGTTTTATTTCGTACTTAGGAAGGGTGCCCTTTTCCAGAATGTCACTAAGACCTTTTTCAAAAGCAATTTTATCTCCTAAAAGTAATCTTGGTATGAAAGATTTTAATTCCGGCATGTAGCAATTAGGGGGTTTAAATGGCTATGGGAAAAGTAAATGAGTTACCTACCCTTGGCTGTGCAGATTTACTGTAGGCTATGGATTAGGATTGGATAAGGGTATACGTGTAATATGGATTAGGACAGGATATGGATTAAGGTATGGTTAGGATTTAACAGTTAGTTAAGTTCTGGGATCTCTGGACTAAGGATCAGTGGATTGGACCAACCTCACATTGCCTACTGTATATGAACAAATTAAATTTAACCTGTTCATTATTATACTGAACTTTATAGAAAATGGGGTACTATGTTAAGCATATAGTCACTGCACAGTAGCTAGGCCTACTGTACCCTGCATGACTGTAGAGTACTGTACAGCTAGTGTAGAGTTGAAATTAACTCAAGTTTTGCAGGATCTATGTCAGTACATTCCCAGGGTTCCCTGTTTCTGAGGTTCATTGTCCCCATATTTTGAAAATTTAGGAACTCCTAGGAATATCAAACCCCCATGAATAACAAAACCTTGTAATCATCGCCAAATCATCCAGATTATACGAATACAGAACATGGAACTTGGGAACATGAAACTCAGGCAGGCATCTAGCCAGGGAGAGTTTTGGTGTCATGGGGGTGGGGGGGGGGAGGTTGGGGCACGATATGAGGAAAAAAAATCTACTTCGCCCCTCTACTTACCTCCTATTCACACGTGATATGAGGGAAAAGTCTAAGGATATAGAGAAAAAAATGCTATTTTAGTTGTTTTTAGCATTGCAAGGTTGGGCCTAGAAGGGGTTCTAACCCCCAAACCCTCCCTGTGGATACACCTTTGAACTCAGGGAACAACAACTGTAGGGAGACAAATTGCAGACCTATATAATGCTGTTTATTGGCATTACAACATACAGTACATACTTTTGCTTTGAATATAACTTCCTGGTGGACAAATACATACAGTTTATACACACTTTAGAATAAAGACAGGCTGGGAACAGGATATTCCAAGTCCTACAGGTCTACAGTTTACTGTACAGACATAAAATGCAGGAACTTCATGCATGATCACCTCCATTCTTTAAGAGTAGATGGTATACAACTGACAGCAACAAAGTAAATCTTAATCTCCTTTTAAAAGGGTCCCGTTTGACGTGGTTACAAAACAAAAAGATCTAAACTGTTATACCATTCAGATGCCCAAGGTAAACTGCATTGTGTTGTACAGTTAGGTCAAGGACTATATGTCAATGGAAAGTACACAGGTCAGATATATTGTTGGTTTTCGTTCATCTGTTGGAATTATAGCCTATATCAAGACATTATTTGTTGTGATTAAGTCTTAAAAGAAATCAAAACTGAATTTGAAACAGTTCCCAAAGAGATAATTAAATTATGGCTTGACCCTGCATTTAAGCAATTGAGTAGGAAAACCCAGCCAGTGAGCCACAACTGGAGAAAGGGCCTGCCAGACTTAACCCAATTGGTTAGAAATTGAGCTTTACAACCTTAGCTACTTAGTTACTGTAGTCAGGTAGATGGAGTTTAACAACCCAGTTTCCAACCTATTGGATGGAGTCAAGCTGGCCATGCACAGCCTTTTTTTCCAGTTGCAGCTCACTGGCTTGTTTTCCCTACTCCAGTGCTTGTGGGAAGCATCCTGCACAACAGCAATAGGTTCCAATTTTAGTGTATTTGGTATGGCTTGACCTGGGAATCAAACCCAGGCCACCCACATGAGTGGTGGATGCCCTACCGTTGAACCAAAAACCGTTGCTAACTGACTCCCCAAACAACCAATAGATACTGTATGTATGCCATAGCCTTTTTGTCCCCTCTTTAATTAATTTAAAGTGTACCTCCATATAATATAACACTGCATGAAAAATGAATTCAAGCAGTTCAACTCCCATCTTCATAGGACATCCCTGACCTGAGAAATAAAATGTTGTTCACTCAATTTTAATAAGAAAGTACATAGCACAATAATTTGTGGTGTCATCATTGTTCTACTCCAATTACAGTCTTTACCTTTGTTTTTGTAAAAGCCACTGAACCTTGTGCCAATATTTGATATTAATCTTACCATTATGTGATGATGGGATGAAATGAGACCTCACATCACAATTGGTATGCTGGGAAAAAAGGAAGCTTTGAAGGTCATGTGCGGACATTTACATGTAAAGGGCAAGAGTAGTCACCCCAACTTGAAGTACTGTAGTGTAGTAGACTATGCTGTTTCATGATTGGCTGTTGAGAGTCATGTGACAACAATTTTTCTCTTCAAAATGCCAAATTTACTGGAAATAACTGCTTGGTTCCCCTCGGATATGCAATATTGAAGTTTATAAAATATCATGAAAGATACTTTGAAGAGATATAAGAAGAAAATTGTGATATTGGGCTGTTGCTTCAAAATAAGTTTGAGGGGACTACTTTTGACCTAAAATATCATCGAAGTCGGGGAAACAAAGCAGGTCATGGGAGTTGTACAACGAGAAGGTAACAATTTATTGCACAATGGACTATTTTGATGTAATGAATAAATTTCAACATTCGATACAGTACAGTATCTCAGCAATGCATGAACAAGCTATGAGAATTTGAGTTGAATGCATAAATTTCATTTTGCAACCTCATTAAGAAATTCTAAACGTGAAGTACTGTGCACTTTGGCTTCCCTTCTGGCATTCTTATTCTCCCTTAAAACTCGTTAGATACAGATCTATTACATTACAGTGCTTGATAAAGGTTAAATACATTTTCAAAAGAGGTAAAAGTATTTCTCTCATCAAAAGTTACCGTTCCTCAAAGCTTCAAATATATACAGTAAACATTTAGTTGCTCAATGTAGAATACAGTACATTGAGAAACAAATAGAAAGAATTCAAAACTTTGGGCTTCTTTTAGTACCCAATTTTTTTTCTTTGGTAGAATTAGAAGGCACGATTGTCCATGTTAAAATGATTTGCATACAGTAGGCTTGAGTCATCAAAACCAATTTCACAGAAACGTGAGTATTCACTTCAGAGAGTGAACATTCAATAGGTCTAGATGTAGTCCTTCCGTTTAGATATTGTAGATTTACCAACTTTAACCCTTTACCGTTGTTTGGGTCCTTTTGGACTCATGCGGAGGGCACGGCTGTCACCCATCTTTACTGTCTCACTTGGAGCTCGCAACTGCGAGTATAGCTACCTGAAAGTTCGGCCACAACAACAAGAGAGACAATAGTTTAAGGTCATAGGGTCCATAGCCTACGGAGGCTGATGCAGGGCATGCTCCGTTCCCTTTTCCGCCCACTCCAGAGGTGCGCAAATATGCCCTGATTGGAGCACAACGGTAAAGGGTTAAGAAAGTCAACAAACCAAAGTATACACCAACATTAAAATGCATGATTCTACACTAATTTGATAAGGCCATGGCTGCATAATTACAGTACTGTACATAGGTACAGTATTCCCTGGGAAACCAAAAAGTCCTGCAAAGGCGGTCAATTTTCACCCCAAACTACAAAATTATTATACTGTACTGTAATGTAAATTTTCAATTGTCATCTAGCTCTTTGAATTTATGGCAAATAAAAAAAAAAAACAACTGTGTATTGCAAAGTTAACACAGCCTGTTAAGTACTGATTAGGGCTACAGTATAGGTAGCTTTTAGGCCTACTGCATATTTTGCACGCTCCTCAAAGTACAGTATGTGAAAATAAACCAACCCGAGCAGCTTGCACTGTACAAAGCATTGGTTAAGATAGGCTCTCCCCATATTGCCCCAGATCTAAGTTCGCTTTGCCTAACTGTAAACTGTATTATTTGCATTGTTTTAATTGGAAGTTATCAACCTCAGGTCTGGTTTTCGTACTAATAATCCCCAAGGCTACCGTATTTTTGGCTTTGAAAAATGAAAATTACACTACAGTATTTTAAGTCCAACAGGTTGGCAGGCCTTGTTTCCTGTGCAATTTTGTCTGTGGGCCTCATAAACTGAGGGGAAAATCACTCAATCACTCACCACCTTATACTGTAGTATCAACTCAGTTTTACTGCAAAGTGTAGGCTGTACGATGGCAACAAATTAGCGAACCAACATGGTGTTCTACAGGGAATACCCTAGGGTTAAGAATGGGTGGAATTTCACCCTTTCCCAAAGTTTTTGGACAGATTTCAGATGGTACGAATAGAGAGCAGTGTAGTTATTTCCTGCACACTAATATTTTACTGAGGGGGTAAGTTTAATTAAAGGTCAAGAGCAGTCCCCTCCAAAGTTATTTCACAGCAAGAGCTAATATATCACAATTTTCCTCTTACTGTATTTCTCATCAAGGACAATTTAGCAAAACATAATCCAACTGTAGTGGCTAATACTTATTTGCTGCTACTGTCTAAAACCATGTCAAGTTAAAAGTGTACCTCAAGTCCAAAAAAAAAAAATAAAAAAATTCTTATTTAAGAGCAGGAAAAAAGATTTTAAACCATTCCAACTTCCATCTTCATAGGACATTCCTGAGCTGAGATATAAAATGTTGAAATTTATTCACCTAAAACAAATTGGACCATTGCACAATAATTTGTTACTTTCTTGTTGTACAACTCACATAAACTCCTTTGTTTCTCTTTAAAATTAAAAATGTTTTTATGACCTTAGGCACGTACTTCTTGTTTGCTTGCAATAGCATGTTGCACAGAGAGGGCTTATAAATTACTGTACTGTACATCACCCCAAGAGAGTGAGAGAGCTATCGCACCTTGGTACAAGGTGCAGTAACTTTCAGAAAAACAAAGAAATGCAAATATTGTAATTTGAATAGTGCAACAATGACGTCACAAATTATTGCGCAAAATACCTTTTTTAGTTGAGTGAATAAACATCAACATTTTATATCTCAGCTCAGGAACGTCCTATGAAGATGGGAGTTGGACTGTTAGAATTCATTTTTTAGCTCTTTAATATGTATTTTTTAATTTTTTAACTTGAGGTACACTTGAATGCCTGCATTTATAATCAAAAATCTGTTCCCTTTTTCTTCCACAGATTGCTGAGGAGCCAGCCCCTCTCAATCCTGAGCCTATTTACAGTCCACCCCACCCCAGGAGAGGGGGTCGTGCCTGCAAGTGCTTAAGCCTTTGCTTTCTGATTGGGTTCCTTTTCCTTCTGACGTTCTTGTGCATTGGATACTTTGTCCATCGCCGTTACGCTGGAGTGAGTATGAAAGTTATTACCAACACACCAACATGAATGTTTTGTTTACTTGTATGTCAAAGAGTGCCAGCTAGTAAAAGTTACAAATAAAGTTTGAAAATGGTTCAAGTTTAACTCCAGTTTCAAATACGGTTCAATGGTTCTAAACCTCCTCTCAAGCCTTCTTTAATGACAGGTGGGAATACCTTGGGTGTTTTCAGAGTTCATAAAGGTCCCAGAAATCCTGGTTGAGTCACAGAAAAGTGAAATTTGCATTTCTAGACCTAAAAGTCAGAGAAAATGAGCAATTTTTCAAAAGGTCTTGAAAAAGTCACAGAATTTTAAAGTGGACTAGCAGTGTTGTTTCAGTATTCACAATGTTCAGATACATTGCTGTATTTTGTGGGTAAAGGATGGAAGTATGGTACTTGATTGTGTTAAAGTTTCTGGAAATGTCAGTCAAGGTTCTTGAAAGTCATGGAAAATTCATGGAAGTCTACCAAAAAAAAATGGCACAATTTATTTTGCTTTGCTCATGTTTTGCCCTAATAGACCAACTGGCATTGCCTGAATTGGGAGGGTGAGTGCCCCCCCCTCCGCACCCTTGCTTTGTATGCCTATGTCTATTGGGGTCCTCACCTACCTCCTATCACCTTGTTTACCATAAATGTGAGCTGGGCAAAATGAAATAAGAAGTTACAGGATATATGGCACCCTCTGCTGGTAGGGTTACCACAGTTAATACCATTAGTTCGTCAAATGTTAAGTATGGTTTAAATGGTGTACTGTACACATGGTAATAGGAGGTAGTCCCCCCCCCCCCCCTCCTTCACAGACTCCCAAACCAGGGAGTTTTGGGTATTTTGTCATATTGAATGTGTTTGAACCCTATCATTGTACTGTACTGTACAACCTGCAATCCTGGTATTTGAGGACAGAAGTGCAAAGAACAGTCCTGCTTGCAGGGATGTCTGAATAAGTGTGACTGTCCTTTAGTTTTGTATATTTCTGATTCGATCAAAATTCTCTTGTCTTCTTGACGTTCAACACATACACTGTCCTCTCAACCAGAGTGGAGCTGTACAGTAGATATATTGTCAACATTAAATATGTTCTCAGCAGGAATATCTATTTAAATGGGGTCACCAACTTTATTTGGAAATCTATGGCTATTCCCAACTATGGTATGTTTGGACACGGTTAGGGTTAGATGTAGTTTTACGGCCCAGTTTCCAACCTATTGGTTCAAATCGAGCCAGTCACCGCCTTTTTTCCAATTGTGGCTCACTGTCTTGTTTCCCTATTCCATTGCTTGTGCGGAGCATCACACACAACAGCAATAGGTTCCTTTTTAAGAGTCTTTGGTATGACTCGACCTGGGAAGCAAACCCGGGCCCTCTGCATGAGAGGCGGATGCTCTACTGTTAGACCAAACACAAAGTCTGTTTGGGCAGGTAGAACTTTACATATAACATATCCTCTTTAAAAAAAAAGCGAAAAAAAAAATTCACTGTAAACGACTTCATTGTTACTTCTTTCTTAGTCATATGGATGGTGTGGAGTTGGCTACTATGATGATTGGGACTATGCTTACTATGATGACTTGGTTTCTGAAGGACAGTATTACTCCAGCTACGAGTGGAAGAACAACCCAGAAAAGATACCATATGGTGATGATATGCTGGTGGGTATCTGTGGGTATCTTGTGTTTGTGTCATTTCACAGACTGAGCTCCTGAGCTCACTATGCCATGTTATACCCGATACTGAATTCTCTAGTAAAAACCTCAGAGTGGCGGTGTTTTGATGTAAACAACACTGAGTCAAACACTGCAGTATAAGATAATGGCACTTTGTTTAAGTCCACCTGGTCACACCAGCTCATCTCATATTAGATGTGCTTCGCACCAAGACAAAGGGCTATTCTTCTGCAAACTGAGATGCTTACTCATTGCCAAGTGAACTGTGGGATAATTAATCAAAACCTAAGTATGAAAAGTTTCCCGAAAGAATTGAGAAATATTGCTTCAGATGTGGGCAGTCCAAAATAACCTTCAAGGGATGGGTTCAGGGGAGGGAGAAGAGATATATACTTGATAAATTACAAGCCAAGAGCGAAGTTTGCGGTCATAACTACTGAATGAATTTAAGGTATGGATGAGCTTTGATGGCTCACTATTTGTAATCAGTTTTTGTGAGTTGGGCTGAACTTGGCCTTGAGGTGTTGTTTAAAGGAAACAAATGAACAGTTACGTAATCTGTAATAGTTGGGCTGGCTGAAGTTGTTATCTTCAGAGTTATTGAACCTGAAATGTGATCTTTAGGGAATATTTCGGAAATACATGAAATTGAAGTACAAACCAGGGGCAGAAAATGAAAGACACATGAATTACAATTTCTAATTGGTTCCTTGCGTTAGCAAAAGGAACCTATGTAGTCAGGTTGGCGTGTGTGTGTGTGTGTGTGTCTGTGACGCTAGCCTTGGTACGCTGTAACTCAACAAGGGAAAGTTGGATTAAACTTGGTATATAGAAGTGCCGTAGTTTGAAGGTGTGCCCTATCGTTTTTGGTGGAGGTCAAAGGTCATTTGGGGTCACCAGAGGTCAAAAACTAAAAACCTTCTCAACATGATATTTCAAGGTAGGAAACTTGGATAGATGTCATACTTAGTGTGTGGGTGTGTTATTGTGTAAGGATGAAATCTGATATGTTTGGTGAAGGTCAAGGGGTCATCTGGGGTCACCAGGGGTCAAACACTGAAAAACGTGTTAACATAGTATTTTAAGGTAAAAAGGACAGATTTCAAACCAATCTGTGTTTGGTTAAGGTCAAAGGTCATCAAGGTCACTGGAGGTCAGCCACTGGAAATGTTATTTAGAAAATGTTGTAGCTAGGTAAAGATAGGTTCAATAGATTTTTTATCAACCTGGTTTTGCATGCTTACACATCCAAACACCTTACAAGTTTGGCCTTTACATTCGTTCAGTAATGATTACTTCGGGTTGTACACAGATTTTGGATCGTTCAAAGTTGTAAGAGGGCAATAACTGAAATCTGTAGATTTCAATGAGCACAGGTCACACTGCATTAAACTGGTCTCTCTGCCAGTGGAAGCAATGCATGGGTTATACAGTATGTCTCTTTAATACTGCTGTGCTCTGTGGGGTAACGTAATCCCCATTCTATTATCACACCCCATTAATCACTTGCTTTAGGCTGAACTGCTGAATAAACCCTGTTTTCTGTGTAGAGATAGCAAACAGGACAAATGGTAGATTGTTTTAAAGTAATAGCAAGTTTTATTTGAGAGCAGGTAAAAATAACTTATGAGAGAAGTACAAGGGGTGTTTTTCTCTCTCTAACCACATTGTGTATTGTTTACTGGTGATAATATCAAGTTTGATTACAAGCATAAATACATATGGAGATGAGGAAATGTTTTTGAAGGATCACCAAACATTATACAAGTTGAATGTAAGTAAGGCCACAAAAATTTAATCATTGATATCATGTAATATAAGTACTAAAATACCCCTTGTGAAGATGTTACAAACATTGAGCATGAGCTTTCGCTTCTCTCTATTTGGAAGACTGGCTGTGTACTAGTTCTTATAATATCCAGCAAGGAACCACAGTGCCCATTGGGCTCTTGTTATATTGTCATATTAACTTATGAGACATGCAAAAAGCAATCAGTTATACAAAGAAAGGTTCTGGTTTGCAAGGCGATGAAAATGGACGGCTTTGAATACTTGCAAAATGTGGTTGGCAAGAAAATCATAAGAAAATACAATGGTATAATTTTCATAGTAACTAATATCAATGGAACCCTTACACCCTTACAAAAAAATGTGAGGCAATTAGTTCCAAATTTGCAGGTTTTCACATGTTTTTTCCAGGGGTTATCACGGTCTTTGCATGAAAACCTGTGTTTTCCCTTGACATTGACGCAGAGATTCAAACAACAAACAGCTTATTAAACAAAGTAGCCTAATTGCAAAGTTTTTCTTCGGGTGTAACTTAAGGCTGTGAAAATAGTGAATGAGACTCAGTAACCTGTACACTACGATCCGGTTTAAGTGACGCGACGAAATGATTCAATGAAAGTCACGCCTGTGTTGTCACTGCGATGAATAGAAAGGTCGACCGGATAAATGACCTATTAGGAGGTCCAGTGTCTTCTACTTAATCATAGGGAGTAAAGAGTGTATCTTGGCCAAAAAGTTCCTAACAATTTGTACCAAAGGTATCATTGAAGTTTGCAAATGGAAGAGACAAAGCTTTAAAAGTAATTTTAAACAAAATTTTTGTGGAAGTATTGATGTACAAATCCAAATAAATGTTAGCCTCTGTGCAAGAAACACGGCAATATTTTACTTTGCTCTCCGTTGATATAAGGTCACAACCACTAACTGACCTGAATGCATGCATTGTGCATGCTATTACGTAACTGCGATCGAAAAGCCGGCCCGACGTGTGACCTTTTAGACGGTACAATGGCTGCACTTACGTAATAGGGAGTAAAGCTGTATCGTGAACTAAAAAATACCTCACAATTCTTAGCGAGAGAATCAAAGTACCATTTATCATGGATAACGAATATTCAAATTAAAATTCTAAGCAAAAGTGTTAACAAAGTCCTGATTTATAAATGTCAGTCACTTTGTAAAGACATGACAATATTTGACTATGCCCTGCTATCAAGTAATGTACAACCGCTTAGCGAAACAAAGCTTTATAAAGATTGCTACATTTTACAGAAGGTACACATATTTCTGACGGCCCCATGTGACATTTTCGAGATGAAATTTGATGTCTATGCAATTAGGCAATCAAAAATTATAAATATACCAGATGAAAGTCACAGTATTCTTTCAAAAAGGAACAAACAGCCACACATTGCAATATATTTTTGGTGTCCAGCAATGCCATTCACACAGCTGTCCCTCTTAACAATGATCTACCCTAGCAAAAACCAACCCCGATGATCCAAAATGAAGACAGTCTTTGGCTTGGTACTATTCTGCTGAAAACAAGGCAAAACAAAGAAATAAATTTCAATCGTTGAGCTTACAAATCATAGCCTGAGCCAACACTAAAATGCACGATCCTACACATGTTTTGCAAAAGTGTTGTCTGCATGAGTCCAAAGGATTTCCCTTTCGGGAAACCAAAACCATCTACTGTAACAGATAGCATATGAATGAGTTGAGTCCAGCGGAAAATTCAAACTCAGTGCCCTCTGGAGAGAATGTGTCATGCATACTGTACTGTAGGGGTACTGTATGTGCTTGGTTTTGCCCTTTGGCCCTTTGCCAGAGAGTCAAAGAAACTTTGGAAAAATTACTGTATACTGTTATCAGGGATTCTGCCAGAAGTTCAAAAAGGGGGTTGGGGGAATTATTACTGGCAAACCCCAATTCCAAATTCATGGTACTTTTGGTCAATGTTAAAGGTAGGTTCAGAGGTGAAAGCTTGCTTCAAGGCCTCTATAAAGAACAATCTGATGGGGTGAAAGGCTATTTTTTTTATGTAAGCTCAAATTTTGCTGCAAAGCAGTCCTCTTCTTAAGAAACCAAGTTACTGACATAGTTTTTATTTTGTGAAAATGGAAGGGGAGGGGATTTGACCCTCTTTCTTCTGGAAAGAGGGGGGCAGGGACAAATCTTCCCATACTCTCCCCCTCCACCCTGACAGGCACAGTGGTAAATTTTACACTTTTACACTTATCTGGCCTTGATAACTAATTACCTTCTGAAACCAAAAAGTTAAGGAAAATAGCAAAGGGCCCTAAAAGACAGAGCTAAACAAACAATGAAGACCATTCAGCATCATTCGACTGTAGATGGGCTGATCATTTGTAGTTATTGGTTTCGATGATAAGAGAAACCAATGCAATTATGATGGCATGCGTGTGTATGTATGTATGTATGTATGTATGTGTGTGTGCATGTGTGTGTATGTGTGTGTGTTTGTGACACTTTGCTTGTTAACACGATATCTCAAGATAGGAATATGTGACAGTTTTCAAACTTGATACATTGATACCCCATATTGAGAGGAAGAACCCTATTGTTTTTGGTGGAGGGCAAAGGTCACCTGGGGTCACCAGGGGTCAAAGTCTGAAAACCTTGTTAACACAATATCTCAAGATAGGAAGCTTGGATAGATTTCATCTTTGGGTATGTGGATGTGTTATAATCAGTAAATGGTCCCTATTGTTTTTGGGGTAGTTCAAAGGTCATCTGGGGTCACCAGGGGTCAATGCCTGAAAATCTCGTTAACATGATATCTCAAGGTAGAAAGCTTGAATAGATTTCATATTTAATATGTGGATGTGTTATGGTCGGGATATGGTCCCTATTGTTTTTGGTGCAGGCCAAAGGTCATCTGGGGTCCCTAGGGGTCGAAGAATGAAAGCCTTGTTAAGGCAATATCTAAGCGGAGCACCAACATCAAAATTTTGGACCTTACAAATACTGCAGATGGCTGAAAACGACAATTGGTGAGCGTTCTAAGCTGTATGTATCCAGCCCTGAAACAGGAATTTCATGTCTGTAATTTTTGGTTTCGATGATAAGAGAAACCAATGCAATCATGATGGTGTGCGTGTGTATGTATGTATGTGTGTGTGTGTGCATGTGTGTGTGTATGTGTGTGTGTTTGTGACACTTTGCTTGTTAACACGATATCTCAAGATAGAAATGTGTGACAGTTTTCAAACTTGATACATAGATACCCCATATTAAGAGGAAGAACCCTATTTTTTTGGTGGAGGTCAAAGGTCACGTGGGGTCACCAGGGGTCAAAGTCTGAAAACCTTGTTAACACAATATCTCAAGTTAGGAAGCTTGGATAGATTTCATCTTTGATTATGTGGATGTGTTATAGTCAGTAAATGGTCCCTTTTGTTTTTGGGGTAGTTCAAAGGTCATCTGGGGTCACCAGGGGTCAATGCCTGAAAATCTCGTTAACATGATATCTCAAGGTAGAAAGCTTGAATAGATTTCATACAGTATGTAATATGTGGATGTGTTATGGTCAGGATATGGTCCCTGCAGTTTTTGGTGTAGGCCAAAGGTCGTCTGGGGTCCCCAGGGGTCGAAGTATGAAAGCCTTGTTAAGGCAATATCTCAAGGTGGGAAACTTGGATTGATTTCATATGTAGTATGTAGATGCGTTATAGTCAGTAAATGGTCCCTATTGTTTTAGGCGGAGGTCAAAGGTCATCTGGGGTTACCAGGGGTCAAAGTCTGAAAATTTTGTTAACACATATCTCAAGATACATAGGAAACTTGGATAGATTTCATATTTAATATGTGGATGCGTTATGGTCAGGAGATAGTCCCTATTGTTTTTGGTTGGGGTCAAAGGTCATCTGGGGTCACCTGGGATCAAAGTCTGAAAATCTCGTAAACACGATATTTCAAGATAGGAAGCTTGGATAGATTTCATATTTGGTATGTGGATGCATTATAGTCAGTAGATGGTCCCTAGTGTTTTTGGTGAAGGTCAAAGGTCATCTGGGGTCATCAGGGGTCAAAGTATGAAATCTTGTAAATGCCATATCTCAGGGTAGGAAACTTGGATAGATTTCATATTTGGGTATGTGGATGCGTTAAAGTCAGTAGATGGTCCTTATTGTTTTTGGCGTAGGTCAAAGGTCATCTGGGGTCACCAGGGGTCAAAGTCTGAAAACCTTGTTTATGTGATATCTCAGGTTAGGTAGCTTTGATAGATTTCATATTTGTTATGTGGATGGGTTATAGTCAGGAAATGGTACGTAATGTTTTTGATGGAGGTCAAAGGTCATCTGGGGTTACTGCTGGTCCAAGTCTGAAAATCCTGCTTATGCAATATCTCAAGATAGAAAACTTGCATAGATTTCATATTTGGGTATGTGAATGCATTGTGGTTAGAAGATAGTCCCCATAGTTTTTGGCAGAGATGAAAGGTCATCAGGGGTCAAAGCCTGGAAACTTTTTTAAATGTGATCTCTCAAGATAGCTGTTTGTACATTTGTCTCACTGTTGTTTGTCATTCTAGCTATGTATGGCCTTTCGAGGTCAAAATGTCATCAGTAATGACAAAATTATTTTTTGAACATGCTAGTATAACATTTGAATGAGAAGATAATGGCGCATGATGGCACTCTTTGAAACGGAACATTTATGTATGATCGAAACCTCAATGCATTTTTGCATTCTGGTTGGTTAGGTACTGTAGTTATAGGTGAGGTACTGTAAGTAGGGCTAATAGGTTTAAAGACAAACTGATATTTATATGTTTTCATTCATAAGGTTCATTGCTCGTAAGGTTTGGCATTCATAAAAGTTAATGATAAAAAAGGTAGTGTAGATCATGAACAGCACCAGGATATTTTGATAGGGAGGGCAAAGCTTCTTTTCTCTTTCTTTTCACATTTTCTTGCCAATATAGCAGCCATTGTCTCCCCTGCCACCCCAGATGCTGCCCCTGTCTCTTGGTTGACATTGCTGCAAGAAAGAACATGAAGCCACCATTGACCCTTTTCCAAATAGTAATTACAAAGGATTGTGGGACAGGTTTTAGGTCTGCATAATTTTTGTCAATGACATTTTACTGTAGGAAAACATAATACATGCCGACATCCTATCCCACAATCCTTTGTAATAGCTATTTGGAAAAGTGTGTGTTTGTGGCATATTTTTTTAAATGGCTAAAACAGTCAGCCCAAACTTACTTTGAAATAACAGCCAGATCTCAAAAATTTCTTCATGAAACAGTATTACAGGAATAGACCTATTTCCAAGTAGCAATTACAATGAATTGTGTACGTCAGTTTTCACCATAGTAAAATGCCATGGACAAAAATGACAAACACCAAAACTCTATCCCACAATCCTTTGTAATTGCTATTTGGAAACAGGTCTATTAGAGAGTCAAGGTAAACCAGTTTGTAACTCACCTAAATTTCATAATATATTGAGATATATATTGTCACATGACCTCCAAGGGCCAATCATGAAGGGTTAATAGGCTACAGTACTACAGTATAGGAAAATGAATTGGGGTGAAGGCAATTCCTCTTTAAACTGTGCTAATGTTTTGCTCAAATTTGGGTGCTTACTCGTCTCAATTGAGAGAGACATGCAGTATTTTACTTAAGATAAAATTGTTACATAATTATCCATGAAATACCTGTTGTTTTTTGAGCAGAGGCCACCACGCCCAACTGGACCCCCTCTGGCACGGTTTTTGGAAGAGGGTGTCAAGATCGATATAACTCTGCAGATTGTCCGTATCAATCACCCTGGTGATGAAATGCGCTCTATGTCTGGTGTAGATGTCGTGCATGACTTCAAAGCAGTAAGTTTTATTATCACTTCTTGTATTTGTACCAGTGGCATGCACAACACTACAGTAGAAGTTAGCTGTTCGAGCCAGGGAGTTGGGAAGGTGGAAACTTCACACTTGTTACAGTATGTACATAACTGCAGGTTTGCTGTACCCTTGATGGAGAATACTGAAAGGGCTAGGTGTCAGCTTAAACTTAGATTAAAATTTGGGATAGTGTGACCAGGGCAGGAAAAAAATGTTTGATAACCAGCAACTGAGTAAAATGTCCCCAAACCCTCCCTATATTTTCATGTGTAGAAAAGGGAACTTCCCCTCCAGTGGTCAAAATTTCCCTGGAAATGCCCAAATTTTCTGTGAAAGAGCCACCTGGCTTCCCAACTTTTCCACCCATGCTTGTGAAATTTCTTCTTTCTAGGAAGGATAACATTTTCTTGAACACCAATTATCAATCTATCAATCTATCCTCTTTGTGCCAAGTGGCACATAAGGCCTTCACGCTCTTTCTCCAAAAAACTCTATCCCTTGCCTGAAACCTTGCTTCATCCCAAGTTCTCCACCCAAACTCCTTTCTTTCAATTTCTACTGTTCTTCTCCATGTTGTTTTAGGTCTTCCAACTCTCCTTCTTCCTTCAGGTTTCAATGTCAATGCAGTCATACAGTAGCTTTCCTTATCTTTCTCAATGTGACCCAACCAATTCCATCTTCTTCTTTTCACTTCTAAGCTGATCTTCTTCACTCTAGTTACCTCATTTAATTCATCACCGAAGATGACATTTGGCCAAAATATTTGCATAATTCTTTTAAGGCACTGGTATTGAAATGAGTCCAGCTTCTTTTCATCACTTCTGTTCATTTTCCAGGTTTTGCAACCATAAAGCAAAACTGGTCTTACAATGGTTTTGTACAGCTTAATTTTTGTTTTCCTGCTAAACTGCTTTGACTTCCACATTTTGTTTAACTTTGTGAAAGCCAATCAGCCTTTATTAATTCTACCTTTCATATCGTTCCCTGCACCTCCTTCTTTGCTCACGTTTGCCCCTAGGTAAGTAAATTCCTCCACATCCTCTATGATCCTTTTGTTAATTTAACAGCTTCATAACTCCTAGAGTTTAGTCTCATGACTTTTGTCTTCTTGTCATTTAATTTTAGACCAATTTTGATTGCCAATTTTGATATATTGTCAGTTTTACTCTGCATGTGGGAGTGGTTGGATGAAAGCAAGGCAATGTGATCTGCAAAGTCAAGATCTTCTAGCTTTGACATCATCTTCCATCTCACCCCTGTGTTGTTTCCCTGTGTAGTCTTTCTCATCACCCAATGTATCACGAGAAAGAATAAGAACCCAGACATCACACAACCCTACTTTACACCTGTCTCAACATAGAACCAATTAGTTATTTTTCCATCCTGAACAGGAATTATGACACACATGAATTAAAGCCTGAGTGCATCCAGGGATGGCATCTAGGGATCGCATCTAGGGATGGCATCTAGGGATGGCATCTAGGGATGGCATCTAGGGATGGCATCCAGGGATGGCATCCAGGGATGGCATTAATGCCTACTTATACATTTTCCTATTCAAATGTGCAGGTTCACAGGTCCATTGACCCCAACCCTGTAAATTCAACAATATTTTTATTTGAAAGGCAGGAAAGAAACCAAATTTTATTTTTCATTACTGCAACTCCAGATGAAGTGGAGTAGCCTAACGTCAGCCCATTTATCCATTACCATGAGTCCACTAGACTTTCATTTCCAATGGAGTGGAGGATCAGGTGCATAGCCAGGATTGTGCCATGGGGGAGGGGGGGGGGGTTGGTGTCATGAAGGGTTTGGGGCACAAAAGGAGGGGAAAAATTGCTATTTTAGGGGTATTTTGCATTGCCAGCTTGGGTCAAGGGGGTTGCCCCCGAAAGGGCCACGCCACTGTGAAGGATAATTACTTGTATGAATGCAGAGCTGCCAGATGTTCCTGTTCAGGATGAACAATTTCGCTTTTTTGCATCAAAATTTGCTGTGTTCCGATTTTCCAACGTCGTTTTCTGATTTTCAGTATCACTGGAATGATGATCATGTACAATGTTTTCATTTTTTGTTTCTTGAAAAAGTGAGAAAATAGGGGTTGTGTAAGTGTGTTCTTATTAAAGTGTACAATCGGCTAAGGTCCTCAATGTTAAGTTGGTTTTGAAATCTGACAGGCTGAATGTAGGCACTGAAGATTTTGGCATGGAATTAACTTATCTGTTTCTACCCACAGGGGTAGAAACAGGATTGGAGGAGGGTTATTCCACATGACAGAGCTAATTAGTCATGTCTGCCTTTCAGAAGTGATGAAAAATATTAAAATTTTGAATTTGCATGTTTGCTGGATTTTAATGCATGGTTCCCACAAAGTAGGGAAAATGGGTGTTTGTTTTGGAAAAATTGCCAAATTGAAATTTTACATTTTCTGTAGTCAGGGTTTGGACGGGTGCTTGAAAAGCTTGAAAGTACTTGAATTTGAAAAAACACTTTTCAAGGCCTTGAAAGTGTTTGAAATTTTGCTTTCTGGCAGCCAGGTCCTTGAAAGGTGCTTGAATTTCATACATCATAGTCCATTTCATTTCAGTCTGTACCCATTTCAAAATATTTCTTTGTAGATCATAAAAGAAAATTTAGAAAGATAAAATAAGCAATTCACGGAAAGTTAAGACTCACAATACACATTAGTCTACTGAGTTGGATTTAATTAGTCTTACCTTGCCTCTGTACTGAGAAGAAAATGTTAACTTCAGAATCATATCACCTCAACATATTGGATCGGAAAATTATGAAACCTCTAAATAATCAAGCAGTGAAACTTTTGGAAATTTTTAATTTATACAAGCAAAATGTTTGACTCCCCAAAGAGAGATTTTAGACCAGAAAATTTTTGTTGGCTTGCACATCTACTGTACACTATAGCATTTTACAGGTAAACGTTCAGTGTACAGACTGTAATATGCCAATTGCTCAATAACAGGAATGATCATTGTGAGATCCAAACTGTTGTAAATGGTCAAAAAGATAGTCTAAATATGAATCTGGCATGTGCTAAAGAGTCTCAAATAACAACCTGAAGTATTTTTGTTAGCTTGAGTGGGAAGGTTTATTCCCACCAGGCAATTTTCTCAATGGGCATGTCACTGAACAGAAAGGTCACTGATGCATGTGCAGGTATAAACTTTAAACTCTTACATTGTTGAAATTCAACTAAGCTACTTGGAATTTAATGAAACCTAAAATATGATTTCCTTCTATTTTACAGAACATCTCAGCATACTTGATCTCAGAAGAATGCTATCTGCGTCCCCTCAACTACGACTCGACTCTCAACCCTCAGGAGTTCCAAGATTTGATGGAGGTATGGCAGACTACAGACTATGGTTTCACACCCTCTTTACTGTAGTGACGGTCAAGAAGCACTTATCACAGAGTCACAAACTAGTTCCAAAATACTCCAAACTAAAAAAAAAAATTAAAAAACTAAACGCACTTACACTACTAATTCAGTTTTGTTGGAGAAGACCGACTAGCTGAACAGACATGAAGTGGACGCATTGCTTATGAAACTCCATGAAGTTATAAAATGCAATCAGTTCACAGTTTCATTTGCATACTCCTCACAGTCACACAAAAAACAGTAAGTGGGGTGGTGATATAGGCAGAGGTGCCAACTCTCCTTGATTCTCAGGGAGGTTCCCTGAAAATTCAAGGATTTTTGTCCATTCCAACTAGCAAATATGACAACCTCCCTGATTCAAGAAAGTTTTTTCCCCATTGAGTTGTGTGTAATTCTAAAAAATCTCCCTGATTCCTGTGTGAAACCTCCCTGATTTCTGGATGTAAATGTTGCCATCTCTGTATAGGGATTCAGTTTTTGAGAAATATTAATTTGGGTTAAAATATGTTGTCAAAAATGTCAAAAATATATGTTAAAGAGCATGCAAAATAATTTCTAACAGTCTAACTCCCATCTTCATAGGACATTCATAAGCTGAGATATAAAATGTTAAAGTTTATTCACTCAACTTTGAATAGTGGTGTATTGTGCAATAATTTATGATGTCATTGTTGTACTATTCAAATTACAATCTTTGTATTTCTTGATTTTTCTGAAAGTTACTGCACCTTGTACCAAGGTGTGATAGAACTCTTACTCTTATTGAGTGATGTATTAATTAAGCCTTCTCTCTCTCTGCAACATTCTATGCAAACAAACAGGAAGTGTTCAAAGTCATGAAATGTTTTCACTTTTAAAGGGAAACAATGCAGGTTACGTGAGTTGAACAACACGAAAATCACAAATTTCGACCAATTTTTTTAAGTGAATAAAAATCAACATTTTATATCTCAGCTCAGGAAGGTCCTAAGAAGATGGGAGTTGGACTGTTAGAATTCATTTTTCATGCTGTTTAATAAATATTTTTAAATATTTTGACTTGAGATACAGTTTAATAAAACAGCACAACTAACATACACTTTTTTTTGACGAGTGTAATTTGTAGTGTACCTGGAGAATCTAAAACTGATGACCTGGTTGTCTTGAGGAAAAGTTGGGTATCTCTGCTATTTACACTTACCATCCAGTAACACATTTTCCACATTCGGGAAACTCTAATTGGTCTCTGCTCTTTGATTGAAATTTGAAAGATGCCCAATAGCTCACAATACATATTATGCACAGAGAGTGTGATAATTTCATTTTTGAAGGTGAAATACAGTCACCCCATCATGACAACATGACTCTTAAACGTAATCTGACAATAATTTTTTTTCCTCAGACTTGCAATTGGCTAGGATTAACTGCCTGGTTCACCTTGAATATGCATTATTGCAGTCCTAAAATATTATGAAAGATACTTCAGAAAAAGAAATAAGAAAATTGTTAGATTTAGCTGTTGTTTCAAAATAAGTTGGTGGACAGACTGCTCTTCCCATTTAAGCCATTTATGTGCAGCAGGTGTTACATTTAGTATGAAACGTGCTTTATGTCAGCACAAGGAGAGAGAATTATCTATGCAATTATCGATTGTGTGATGCACCCTTTGACCCTTGCATAAGATCGGTCAGTGTTTGTGAGGAGTGAGAAAACTTTTTGTTCATTGAGGGACATATTTGTCACACAATTGATCCAACATTTCATAGATTTGATTCAAGTTTGTTGAAGAATATGACCTAGTTATGTTGTGCATCTGAGACTGATTTCATACATTTTAAGAACACTGACACATCTCTGTGTCATTATTTGACAGAACATGACACACATTTGACTCACCCATGCCTAAGGGGTTAGCAGATGTGTCTTACAGTATAGAAGAATCCAATTAGTGCTTGTTTTTAGTTACTGTAGGCAGCCATTAGTGGGGTCCATCAGCCTTTAATAGTCTTCATTTACTGTCTATGGGAATTTCAAATCCTCATACTCATTGAAGTTGAGAAAATCAAGATACACTTCCCTGTACAACCATCCATTGAACAGGTAAGGAAGGAAATATAAAGATTAAACGTGATGGACCCCAGAAATGACCGACTGAAATCAGGCCATCACAAGCTGTCTGGATTCGTCTATAAACACTGGTGTAAATGAGGCTGGAAGTGATGGAGTTGAGAGAAGTGGAACTGCTGGTGGGAGGAGAAGTTAGTTAGTTAGTTAATAGTTAGGTGGAGTTTTACGGCCCAGTTTCCAACCTATTGGTTCAAGTCGAGCAGGCCATGGCCTTTTTCCAGTTGTGGCTCACTGGCTTGTTTTCCCTACTCTATTGCATATGCAGAGCATCACAAATAATGGCAGTAGGTTCCCTTTTTAAGAGTCAACTGCTAGGGGGAGGAGAGGAGTTGTCCCTTGATATTGAAATACAGTTACCCCTACAGTAGTTGAACTGTGTAGTAGACTCTCTTTTTGTTGCATGAATTTCTCTACAGGGGTTTTTCACATGACGTCATAATACTCCCCAGCGGCCATGTTGGAGTACATGTTAGTACGTAATAAACCACACAGGATGCGCTTGCTCACTGAATGTGTACACACCGTGCATACCAAAGTGCACATTGTGCAGTGCATTCTGCACAAAGCCATGTGCATTTGGCTTGATTGTCCTCCAGCATTGCGGTTCTGTGATGTAATTGTAATTGACATTGTTAATTAGTTGATCTGTTTCATGTGTAATTGTCTTACAGACTGAGGCCTTCAAGGACCAGCATTTCCCCTTCCGCAGTGAGTTGTACACTGTGAACCCTGAGAAAGTGTATAATTTGGAAGACATTAGCCCAAGCATTGAAGGACTCTGTGACGGCATAGATTCCTATTACATTCAAAGTGTCCCAGCTGAACAGTGGAGTGCTTTCTGGCCGACTGCTAGAGCTGTAAGTATACGCACCAGAATTTACCCAACTTGTAAATGCCCAATTCTGTTTTGAATTGAATGTTCTTTATTTTGGAGCCATTTCTTCTTTTTAAATGTCAATTTCTGCTGTGTAATTCAAACTGCATCATCATCTTAACTTTAAACAAGTGACCGCACAAAAACATAGTGTATGTAGCATTGCATGTGACAACTCGGGACAGACGTGTTGAAAAGTGATCTTGTGAATGTGACCATTTCCAAGTTGAGATTGTTGGACACGACTAGTGTATGGCTGTTTCTTATGTTGTCCAACCTTAGTGCAGTTGAAATCATCAGTGTGCATGCCTGGTATGAATGCTTGACAGGAATGCTATAGAGATAAAAGATTTTTAAATGTTTACAGGTAGAAAGGGTTGTGGAGTCTTACTGACAAATCAGTTGACTCCATGCACGTTATGCTAGCCGTACACTACATGACTTTGCACACCGCAATTCAACTCGACCGTTGCTACAACTGTAATTGGCAATGATAAGACCAGTTTTAAGTCGCCCCTACTTCAGTCAGGAAGGACCAACATGTCCGTGCGACTGAAAACAGGTCTTGCAAGTGCCGATCACAGTCTTACGCGCCCGCACATTACACAACTGTTGGAGACCCTGCCATCGAGTTGAGTTGCGTTGTGCAAAGTATCGTAATTGTGCGGCTAGCTTTACTCTTTAAGAAATAGTGACAGAATACTGCAGTTGCCTATGGTTCTCTAATTCCTCAGTTTAATTTTTTTTTTCTCCAATTGGATTGATTTGATAGAAACAGGTAGTGGAAGGCAGGAAAGGGAGACCTTGTGATGTTGAAAGTTTTTGTTGATGTATTTACCCTTTTGCTATGGGAGGGGGTCCATCCCATCATACTGAGCTATGTATTATATTATGTATACACAATATGTATGTACCAGTTCCACGAAATGGTAAGTTTTTTGTATGGATGCTGCCGTATTTATGCTCTCTTTACCCCAAGAGGATACATATGTATAAATATCCCCTCTTCAAGCCAGTTCCATGTCCAAAACTCAGTTACACACCATGGATTTATGAGGGGAAGAGTCATTTTTCTAACTGGCCAGTATGGGCAGGTGGGCAAAGGAAATACATAAGTGACCTGGCCAGTACTGCCAGTTAGATAAATGACTCTGCCCTAATGAGGTACTCCAGGACACAGTTGAATGCTATGGTCTGAGAGCAAAACCACACTTATGAAAGTGATGGTAAATTATGGTTTCTCAGCGAAACCATGCGTAGCAAAGAGATTAAGATAGGATTATTTTTTGTAGAAACTGAGCAAATAGTTGCAAGTTGTAGAAGGAGGGTGCATACTACACTAAGCTTAAATCTTAGTGTCAGCAAACCAAAACGAAAATTAGAATTTCAGTTTAGTTTTACGGCAAATTAAAATGCAAATTTTTACTCCTTAAAGTTATTAAAGATTCCTCCTTTTTAGGATGGATTAAAAGAATGATGTCACTAAATTTTTGTGTATTTAAACTCAAATTTTTGAACAAGTGTAGTTGTTGCAGTATAGGTTTACAATGATTATTACCACAACCCAATAAAGTGAAGACACTGCATACAGATGATACAGATGTGTCATTGTTTATCCAGGAAGTCCCTATAATTGGGTCATCTTTTGTTTTCATTGTGTCACTGAAGCAGAAGTTATGAAAAATATTGGATTTTGAGGTTTGGCGCACTCAATGCCTAGTGTCAATTCATGAATCAATTGCTGGTTAGGATTTCTGTTTAAAGGGGAAGTGCAGTAACTCCAACTTATATAGGTAAACAGTGGATATATTTTTCCTTTCAATTGTGAAATCAAATTCACTACTACTTGGTGTACCTTGGCTAAGTCGTAAACTGTTGTGACAGATACTTTGAAGAGAAATAAGAAGAAATTAGTGGGATTTGATGTCTTTAAACGGATACAAAGCAACATTACCTAAATCTAAAGTGCAACACTCTCCAGCTATCATGTGCAGAATGTTATATGCTGGTTTATTAACAAACATGAGTTGAAGGTATGGATAGAGTGTAGACCATGAATGTGTTAAAAACAAATTAAAAACTGAACAGGTCATTACATCAGAAGCATTGAAAGACTGCAGCAATTGGTGTCCTAGTTTGTTAGATGTGTATATGTGCATAGCTCCCAAAGTTAGGAATCTTACTCTGCACTCAAATTGGCTTGCTACAACTCCTTATTTCACTTCCTTACATTTTGCAGATTGTAAGGGATCACTTAAGTTCCAGTAGTGACGATGATTCAAGTGAGGAAGGGAGAGGACACGGAGGACGTCATGGAGGACGTCATCATGGAGGACACAGTGATGACAGTGACAGCAGCAGTGAAGAAGGACATCGTCGTGGAAGGCTCGGTAAGCATCAGGATTTTTGTTGGACATTAAATTTTCATGTCTCAATAATAGTAATAAATCTTTAAGGTCAGTTGTTTCACAATGGTAAGTCACTATGAATGCGGGAGATGCTTATGGCTCATGAAGTAGATCTTTAGGTTGGGTGATCAAACTTTGTGTCTGGCCAGTACAGGTGTGTAAACTATACACTGGTGTTGGATGCAACATTACTTTGACAGGCCTTGAATTTTGAGGTATGTGAGTGAGATTTCACACCAGCAGTTGGCCGAAAGCACTGTTAGGAGTGTGATTTTTCATACACACCATCAAATAATTTAGCATTCACATTTTGCACAGCAGTTTTGAAGATTTTTGAGGTCTTTCCCACATTGTTTGTGAAAATACAAGAGTTATACATGCAAAAAATTGCTACATAATTTTTTATTTGTGTAGCAACTTGGCCTGTTTGTGTAGCAAATTGCGATGCGATACTGGATAAATTATTCACTGCACAAAGATATTAAAAATACTGGGAACTCTAATAAATTAGAGTTAAATGAAAGAGTACACCTACCACACCCCTTAATTATCAGAGGGAAAACAATTTGCAGCACATCCAGAAAGTTTAAAACTCAAAGCTTGCTTTGACCGGGTCAGGAATCAAACCCCAGACTTCTTGGTTACTAACCTTAATTGCTTCAAAAACCACTGCTTTTATTGACTTGGCCACAAACACATGGTTTAAGTTATACTTCATTTTAGTTTCAAACATTATTTTGATCATACTGTAGTTAGTTAGATACACCTTCACGGCTCAGTTTCCAACCTTTTGGTTCAAGTCAAGCTGGCTAAGGCACTTTTTTCCAGTTGTAGTTCACTGGCTTGTTTTCCCTACTCCATTGCTTATGTGGAGCATCGCACAGAATGCCAGTAGGTTCCATTTTTAGAGTCTTTGGTATGACTGGACCTGGGAATAGAACACGGGCCATCTGCTTGAGAGGCCGATGCTCTTACAGTTAGACCAAACATGTGGTACTGTAATACAAAACATTTCTTTGAATTGTCCTTTAACTAGGGTTGGGCGGTACCGTGAAAATATTGATACCGGTATTGTTAAACACACAGATTTGGTATGATTGGGTATTGAGGCAGTACTAGTTCTCAACTCTTGGGCTGGGAAGTCAGGTGGGAAGAAACCCTAAGACACGCATGGCCCCCATGTTATCCTGCACATTAATGCATGTGGGTATTTAATTGGGTTAATTATTGTGCAGGAACCTCTGCTCTAAATGTTTGTGTAAATATTTTCATCCTCCACACATCCTAACAGTTATTTTTGTCAGCGAATACAATGAGTACTGGTAATTTTTTCAAGTACTGGTGTTTTCTCAAGAACTGGTATTAGTAACATACCAAATATCTTCGGTATTTTCATCACCTCTACCTCTAGTACTGGTATTGACATCAGTACCGGTGTACCGCCCAACCCTACCTCTAAGCATGATAGTCAGTTTGAGAACAAAACTTTGTGGTGAAAAAACCATTGTAATACCCTGAAAAATGAGTAAGTGGCCTTTTGTGCAATGACCTGAGTATAACCTGAGATTTCCATGGACAAGACAATGGGAACTTTTCTTTTTTTCATCGGGAGGATGGTGGTGATTTCAGACAAAGGATCAATGATTCCAAGGTACCCTCCTTCAAGTAAAATACAAATGGGTGTCACAAATACATTTGTTTGAAGCTCTATTCAGGACATGGTAAAAAAAATTAATTATGTACTTATGTAATAATTATTATGTTGGAACGTAATATTCTTAGTTACGTATGTTATAATACTACAAACGTATGTAATAAATTTTTTTCCCCATGTCCTAAATGGAGCTTTGTACATTTGAAACGACTTATTTAAAAATTTTGTACCTTTGAAACTGGCTAAACTGACCTATGTTTGTTTGTGGAAGTGGGAATTCCCCTCTTGCAATTTACTGTGGGGAATTTTCAGAAGAGATGAGGGCACCCTTCATCTTAAAGGCATGTTCTGGTAGCTTTTTGCCTCTGTCTTGTAAGAAAAGCAAAAATATTCCACACCATTTCCTTCAAACCCTATCTCAATACCATTTTACTAACTCAAGATATCTCACTTTAAAGATTGATTATTTCTGTTAAAAAATACCTCTGCTCTTCAACAAATCCATAGAAAGTTATGTAATGTGGGCACAATGCTTCAAATTCCTTTTGTTTTTCTTTATAATTGAATATCCTGTTTGTCCTTGAAATTTGATACTGTCGGAATGTTTGAATATCTTTCCCTGTAGATCTTACATTACCCTTCAACATATGTAGAGCGCAACCAACAATGTTCCTTGATATTGTCTGCAGCGGCATCATTATTATAAATAAATTGAATGCAGCGTCAAATTAATGTGCCACAATGACATCACAGATTTCCCATGATGCATCAGATCCCCCCAAAAATTTGCAGTATTTTAAAAATTTGTATCTTCCAAGTGCTATAAGCTATTGAAATGCAGTTTTCACCTTTTGAAAGAGAAAATTTTTCTGTTTATTTTGAAGTTAACGAATTTTGTCTCCAGAACATGCCTTTAATTTGAACTCTGCATCTGTCTGCGTTTTACTCTTATGTAGGTGGCAGCTATACACCCTTTCATCCATATTAGGGCTCACTTTCAGGTGTGTGACTTCATATGCATGGTGCTTATAATTCATCAGTCTTCATTAGCCAATTAAAAGGTCCAGAATTTGAGAAATATTAATTTGTCCAACTCCCATTGCCTGGCTTGTTCCGTTGCTGAGCTATTAAGTGTTCAAATTTGTTCACTTGAATCTGAGCAGCCCAGTGTGCAATTATTTGTGATAATCTGGTTGTTCAGTTCTTGCCATTTTGATTTTTTAAAACCATTGATGTTAGGGTGGTAGTCAGTGTAAGGCAAGTAGATGTTGGTAATATCCATCTGTAGGACTTCTATACTGTAGCTAGTGAGTCAACTCTCTCATTTCCTTGTATGCTCCCGTGACTAGGAACCCACACAAGCACAATTGATTTTTGTAGTTGAACCGAGTTCAAGTACTAAGCTTCATGGAGAGCTGTTGCCAACGGGTGTACTGCCTTTTAGTGCTAAAAGGCTCGAGAGCGAGTCTGTGAACACAATAAACTGGTTGTTGTCCGATGTGTCAATCAGATGGTATGCCATCTTTAGTACCTGGAGTTTGGCAGTAAATATTGATGCATCATCTGGTAGTCTGATTTGCAAGGATGTGTCATGACTTGAGGCTGTGGCCGCAACCCTGTTCGTGGTGTTGCATCCATCAGTATAGATCACCTGATACTGTTGATATTTATGTCTAAGCTCATCCAAGCTGGCACAGAAAACAAGATCATATTTTGTATTTTTTAAGTACTTCCTTAAGCCGAGATAAACAGTTGATTCTTCCAATTTCCAGGGGGGAATGGGGAGTAGTTAAACTGTGTGACAGATTCGGGGTTGCACACATGCAACACAGCTCTCCCAATGCGAAGAGCAGATGAAGGGATAGCTGATGGTTTCCTCACATAAAAGTCACTACACTTGTGACTGAAGGTTGTCTCGAAGGTCGGGTTGTGGTCGTCGCACCTTAGTGTAAGGGCAAACTGGATTGACAATTTATTCCACCGTAAATATAGGGGTGGCTCATTCCCTTCAGGGTAAAGACTCTGCGTTGGGGAGGTAAGGAAAACTACCAGGCAGATCCTAAGACCTTGGTTATGAATAGGGAGGAGTTTCCTGAGGTATGACTCAGGTGCAGAGCTGTAAACAACACAACCATAATCAAGTTTGGACCTTTATAGGGATCTGTAAAGTCAGAGCAAAATGGGACGATCAGCTTCCTACTCCCAGTCCATCTTCGAGGCAACCTTCAACAGGTTGAATGCTCCCTGGCACTTTTGCCTGAGATGGTCAATGTGGCCCCTGAAGTTGAACTTACAAGGCCAAGAAATTTAATCTGGGGAATAACTGGGATGTGAATTCCATTCAAGTTTTATTCTAGTAGAGTAACAAAGAAATATAAATATATATATAACGCTGGATCGACCTGTTCGGTGAAATTGGTATACCGGGAGAAAATAAGAACAATAAAATACATAAGATTGTATTTCCCCTATTGGTCCTGAGATAAACATGCACATTATTTCAATTGTCTGTAAATCCTTAGTGTAAATGGATAGATGTACCTAAGTTGGTCAACATCAAAGTAATTGCATAGACATTATGTGGTAAATCGGACATGCGTATAGAGTTACACATTCCCATATAAAACAGTGTGTAAAACATTAAGGCGAAACTGTTTTTTTGCCAAGGGTCGAGTTCTCCCAACAGTCGCGTTTTCTCATCCTATATTTCGCCTAAATCAATATTTATGGAAATATATATATATATATTACATCACAAGTTATTGTGTGATTTTCCCAAATAAATTCCAACATTTTATTCCTCAGCAAAGGAATTTCCTGTGGTAGTATGATTGCATCATTTCAATTCATTTTCAATGCTTTCTTATATTTATACAAATTTTGAGGGTTTCAAACGTAAGGTGCACTGTATTTCTTCTAGCTTTTATAACATAAGTTCTGTTTTTCCTTCGGCATTCACACTTTTATACAACTTAAAAGTTAGTTTTATCCTTTTTGCTATGAATTTCTTCCTCATGTTTTATTCTATTTGACGACAGGTCTGAGAGGCTACATGGAGAATTTCCATACTTTTGATGGCAAGAGTGTGACAGACATGCATGTGTTCCAATACCACAAACTGGAAGGACTGTCCCAGGAAAATCAGGACAAACTGGCTGAAGTTGGTGGAGGATTCATGCCATGAATTGATCAGGAATCACCCGCTGATTCCCTCTCATATCTTTTCACATCTCTAAGGGGCCATTCGTAGAATTGGGTTAATATTTCCCTCACATAAATGTCAAATTCCCTCCTAGCACTGCCGATTGAAGTTTTCTGTGTGGGTGTAGTTCATGTTCTTCCCAGTTTCGTTACAGTTGGAGCGTAGTACTTTGTTTTACAGCATCTCCTATTCTAAAAGTTAATTATACGTACATCAAAGTAACAGCCAGTTATTTTATTTGTTGGATTTCGATGTGTACTTAGCATGTGAACAATATTGCTTCATTAGATACATAAGTCATGTAAAGCAACTGGTAAAAGAAAGGGAGTCTTAAAATATTGTTCAAGTTTCAGGTATAATGCAAGGGGAAAAGGTTGAAACTTGATCAGTGTTTCTATTTTAAGGATGTAAATGGAACAAAATATTTCCCCTGCCCCCTTCCCAACTCATTCACCCCTCCCTTTTCCTTACTCCGAATGGCTCCTTCAAAAATTTCGTTCAATATTACTGTAAGCACTTAAAGTCTGTTAGACATTTCAACACGCATTCATCTCGTAAACGTAGTCATTTTCTTTCAAGTTTTTCATTGGTGGTTGTGTTATACCATAATCTTTTGTTTTTTGGCTTTCTTAAAAAGATATTGGACTGGCATTTGTATGTATGACCACTTGAGGGAATCACCCAAAAATCAGTCCTATTGGGGACCTTTTGCAGGATTTCCACAGACATGCACTTCTGATCATCATTTATGTTTGCTTTGAAATGTCTCTTATAGCAGTTAATGGATTATTGGGACTGCCATTTATCAAATCTTTGATCTCCTCTTTTGACATTTGGTGAGTCTTTTATGTGTCAACCTTTCTCATAATATCAATTCCATGTTTTGTGTTGCATTTTATGCCTTTATTCAAAGCAAAATAATTGCAAATGATTGTGACCATGGTTGCATGGGATGGACCGCTGTGGAGGCTGCAGTCCCCAATTGGCTTAATTCTTGCTGAATTTTGCAGACTTGGTGCCTCAGTTTGACAGAGATTATACCCTGGTTGGAGATCTGGAGTGGAGCAAAAAGTCACACCTTGCCCCAGTCAAGAGAGGAAGTGTCCTGTTAGTCCATGGCACTAGTTCACTGGTATTCACAGCGTGATAAAGTTGAATAAGTAACTAATTGAACCCTCAAGTGGTCTTAATACATACATTTGTAAAACAGACTTGCAGTGAGTATAATTGAAACAGCTCTGAATATGATGACAAAATGCATATGTTTGTTGAGATCACACACAAACTCTGATCATACAAAATCTGATAGTGAGTTTGAGAATGACTGCATAAACTCTGATCTTACAAACTCTGATTGTGAGTTTGAGACAGACTTCATAAACTCTGATCATACAAAATCTGATTGTGAGTTTGGGTACAATTACATATTAGCTCCAATAATAAGTTTGCATTACAAGTACATGAGCTGTGATCATGAGTTTGAGTACAAGTACGTAAGGTTTGGTAATGAGTTAGCATTACAAGTACATCAGCTGTGGTAATGAGTTTGAGTACAAGTACGTAAGATTTGGTATTGACTTTGTATTACAAGTACAGAGCTGTGATAATGTGTTAGAGTACAAGTAAGTAAGGTTTGTGATGAGTTTGAATCCAATTACATAAGCTCTGATGATAAATTTGAGGTTCAATCCTATGTGTGGAGAGAATGAAATTAATAAAAAGTTCATAACCTCTGTTTATATGTTTGAGTTTGACAACAAGCACCTTAACTCATACAAAGAAAGAATGAGTTAGCAGGAGTTCAATTGTGTTTTAGCTGAGATTTACAGTTTAAGTACTGCATACAACACATAAACTCTGATCATGAATTTGAAGTGAAAATTCCTTACCGTATCCATGATGATAAATTGAGTTCAAGATCATAGTCTCAGGTCATGAACATGCATACAAGTAGGTAGGCTCTGTTTGTGAGTTTTATGTGCAAGACTTTTTTTTAGCTAAGATCATGAGTTGAGTACAAGTGCTTAAACTCTTATCATGACTGTGAAAGCAGTACCTCACAGCTCAGAATCATGACTAAGAGTGAAGTAGTTTTGATCCTGAGTATGAGGTACCATCCTGAGTTTGAAAACAAGCATTTATAGAAGCCCTGATCATGAAAATAAGATTCCATGCTCAAGTGCATTATATCAGATTACAAGTTTGACCAAAATTAAAGAAAAAAAAACCTTTATCAGTACGAACTTATCAGCTGTAATAATTTGCACAAAGTGTTAGGGCTATGCAATCTAAAGCTATGAGTTCAAACAGTTTTTGCGAGTTCATGATCAAAAGTTCATTTTGATATGTTTGTTCATCTTCGGAGCGTTCCACAAAACCACAGTCGGCAAAGTCATGCTCATGAGCAACAGTACAAGGTACTGACTGCAAGCCTGTTAGAACGGAATAGATTGGACTGTAAATATATATCTGACACATGGTCTTTCGTTAAATGTTAGTCTAAGATGTATATGCGTATCAAATTACTTTAAGTACTTTTCACTTTTTAAAAGTAAAGTTAATTAACACAAAGGGTAACTAAAACTTTTTAAAAAGTTGTTTGTTTTATTTTAGAATGGCATAAATGATTTCTGTGACATATTGCATAGATAATTATAATTAATGCACAACACATGACTTCAGCTATGTAGAACTTCTTTTGTTCATTCAAGAGTGGCATAAATGATTTCTGTGGCATATTTCATAGTAAATTAGACCTTATGCACAACATAGCTTTAGCTGTGGAACTTTTTTGTTCATTCCAGAATGGCATAAATATTTCTTTGGCATATAGCTGTATCAAGATTGCTCACTTCAAAACAACAATGACAACCATGGCTGGAAAAAACCAGCAATTTGGGAATGTCATTGCAGGGAAATTTTGGTATTTGGAGGGAAATTTGACTACTTTTGCATGTAAACATGTGAAGTCTTTGGGAAATTTTGATTTGCTTGCTGGGAAATTTGATTTGCTTGCAGGGAAATTTACATTTTTTCCAGCCCTGATGACAACGGAACTTTTTGGCATGTAAGGTTAATATTAAAAGTATGTTTTGCCACCACTTTCTTTTTCTTCCTTTTTATTTTTTTGATGTTAATTTTTGAAGAGGTCTTTATAAAGATGTGGACTCATATAGTTGGCTGGTTTCTTGTTAATGGAATGAAATATCAATTGATGAACTTTCTGTGTCAACGTGTTGGATGAGAAAAAGCCGAGTCTTACTTTCATAGCTGTAGAACTACCCCCACGTCCCTCTGCCCAAGTTTCAACCATTATTGTTTTGGTCAGGCAAGGCTGATCTAACAGTTGTTATTTAAGCCATTGTGGACAGGATTGGACTTTCCAAGCCTCATCCCCCGCCCCCTCCTTCACCACATCAACAACAAATATGTGAAAATTAGCATCATTTCAATCAAAAGAATAGTCATGGGAACTTTCAGCCTTCCTTTTCAAAATTTCTGAATTAAGGGGGAGGGAGAGGGGAGGGGGATGCTTTTTTCAGGTTAAAAAACTCGATGGTTGCTACACATGCAGACTAGTTTACAGGAAATGGTGATATAACAGCCTTGGTTGGTCCTTAGCGTCATGTGTGTCTTGCTTTAGGTGAAGTCACAGAGGAGAGAGATGATGGCAGAGTGTGAGGAAGATGTGTTACTTAGTACAAAGAGATTGTAAAGAGAGTTAAATATATCCTTAAAGCATTTTATTTGTTAAAGTAGTTTATTATTAAGTAGTTTATTATCATGTCTTTTTATCTATTAGTATTACATTGACTCAGCATGAAATTTTAAGAGGACTGCCAATCCCAGAGGTTGTGAAAAAAACCGAGAACAAGTTTATGAATAGTGTGATCTGTGTGCTTCAAGTATCGATCACTTCACTGCACGAGCATTGTACATTTATGTTAACCACCAGTGTGATTGCAAATATAGTTAATCTGTTGTGATTGTAAAGTGAGTTCAAGGTTACTTATGATTTTAAATTTGAGAACATTTATGAATCTAGCTTGAGCTGTGTACATCAAACGTCAATGTGAGTTCAGTTTAGTGTAATATTGATAACACTCATTTTGTCACCTGTACAGAATACTGCAGTTATCACAAATATTGGTTCAGATTGGCTTTCAAATCAAAGGCAAAACGAAAAACGATCAACACTGACCCAGGTATTGTCTTCATATAAAGAAGGAAACAAAATACAGAAAAGATGCTTTAACAATATGTCAAGTGACATTACTATAGAGTAATCTGAATATAACTGTTGAAACGGTGAAATATCATATCATTTTAGTAATCCTCTTTTGTCCTTTGCTGTTTCTGAAGAAGATTACATCTCCTGTGGTGAAGATTTTTTAAGAAATGACAATAGCAACTTAAATGCTTTAAGGTTTGTGAGGCTCTATGTCAATGAAATATTTTTCTATCACTGCATTAATAAATATTAGTATACTTAATACCTGTAAAGACAGTGTGTGATTTCTTTTCTTGGTGTATCTTCTTAAAACTTAACACATGGCAAGGATTGTGATTTGTCCTCTGAACTGGAGGGGGGTTGGGGGCAGGGCATAACTTCATGTGGAATCACTGTGTGATAAATCACAGTCAATAGGTGATTTCTCACAAAGTGGAGGACATATTCATGACCGTATGGAATGGGGGCCAGTGGGCAGTCCCCCTCCCCATTGGCCAAGGCCTTGCTTAATTGGGCAGACACCTGTGCCTCAATGGGGCAGAGATTTAACCTGGTTGGGGATCTGGAAGTGGGCGAACAGTCGCCTGTCCCGTCTGAGAGAAATGGACCCGTATGGCCATGCACATGTCCCACCTGGGATCACTACCCGTTGTAAATGATGTTAATGGAGACATAAATCATGCTTTCTTGACATCAGTTGTTAATTGGAAATTGTGCATTAGGGGTAAATGGTGAGGCCCTGAGGGATCAGTAATTCTGCCCCTTTGCTGATTTGGATTTGATCACATGCCATTTTAGATCACCCTAAAAGATGTTAGAATGAATATTGAAAATGAATATTGGAATAAACAAGGAAATTTTATAAGGACCCATCCTAAAATCGAGACGTGACATCCTGATGAAAAAAGTGGAGATCGGTACCTCCTCGTGATTTTCAAAACTTTTTCTGCACCCGCTCAGTGCGGATTTGATTGAAGAATCTGCGCAAAGGCGTCGTGCCAATAGAGACCGGGAGGGGGAGGTACCCCCCCTCCCCAATTTTTTGAGAATGTGAAAGAAATTTTCCCGAGAATGCATTTTAAAATGGTAGATGCGCACTGTTTAACAAGGTGTTTATTGATTGGTTGTCGCCATTGTATTGTATCGATTGTATTCTTTGTTAGGGTTAGGGATTAAGTTAGGGTTTAGGCTATCGTTAGCCAGTAAGGACTTTTCTGGTTAAACAGTGCGCATCGCCCCTTTTAAAACCCGTAACACGTCGAGGCTCTATGCAAAGTTGACCGTTTTTGAAAAAGTAGCGCAATATTAACCCTGCTGTTAGAGCAAGGAGTGGTTCGTTCATTTTTGGGGGGCTAAGGCGTTTCTCGGGGCCGTTGATTCTCACACATTCAGCTTCCGAGTCACGTACTTCAGCGTAATCTGAAGCTCTTACCATGAAACACTCCATCTAGTAAAAACGTCCTCTGAACAAAACGCAAACGCCGATTTGTCATACAGATGTGGATTTCTTTGCTTTAACAAGTGACAATTGCGGCTGCTGTCTATACCTTAAATATTATCTCCAACCATTTCTCCGGGCATAATTTTAACATCAATCTGACAGAACTCACATGCATGCATTCCATAAGTTTCCCATGCAATTAAGTCTGCATGCCAGAGTTGCCAAAGCTTTCATGCGGTATACCTGGTCATGGCTTTTTGCCGAGTTGAGACAGAGAGAGTATCTCGCAGACTATTTTTTTCAAGAAATGTGAAAATGTAACTTTATATGAAACAAACCGCGGTCCTTATAGGGAATCGATTTTGACTGTTTTAACCCTTTACCGTTGTTTGGGTCCTTTTGGACCCATACGGAGAGCGCGACTGTCACCCATCTTTACTGTTTCACGCGGAACTCGAAACTGCGAAAATTCGGCCCCAACAACAATAGTTTAAGGTCACGGGGTCAATAACCTACGGAAGATGATGCGGGGAGTGCTACGTCCGCTTTTCCCCCCACTCCCGAGGCGCGCAAATATGCCCCGGTTGGAGCACAACGGTAATTGGGTTAATCTAAAGTATCCGCAGCACTGGTCTGTGCACACACGCAGAGAGAGCGGCATCAGCGTTGCAGTAAGCACACTCCGCATGCTTATGTTAACCCTTTATCGTTGTTTGGGTCCTTTTGGACCCATACGGAGAGCGCGGCTGTCACCCATCTTTACTGTTTCACGCGGAGCTCGAAATATGCCCCGGTTGGAGCACAACGGCAAAGGGTTAATTGTTGTTGGCACGTCTCTTTGCTTCTTATGAAATTGGAATCGAAAATATTGTCGGGAAAGGCCATATACCAACCTTCATCAGACGTATGTTATTTGTATAAGGCCTTACTGAACACAGAATTGACAATTCTCCCCGAGATTTCACGGAATTTAGCGAGTAATTTTCTTTGCTCCAGATGTGCGTGAATATGCAAGTGAGTTTGAGCTTTTTCTCGTCAAAACCATGTGAAAAGTGTCTCCATTTACTTATGTATTGTGACAACCCTTCACGGTAAAATCATAAAATCCCAACGTAACTCTCTCTATCTCTCAAGGGGAGGGGGTTCTTTTTTTGATCGACTGCAGATCCCACTCCAGGGAAGAAATTCTATTCGACTGAGGCACCGAATGATTTCCCCGATTCAACAACGTTTTGGCTATTTGGGGGAGGGGCTACAACCCCCGGCCACCCAGGCTGCTCGTACGGCCATGCATCTTAAGAAAAAAACTTCAAGAGGAAAACTGTCAAACATTTTGCATCTTCAATTGCTTACTGTTATAAGCGGAAAATACGGAGGCCGCGCATGCACTCGCTATAATGAAACAGAAAATGCCGGAATTTGGTTATGCCCTAAACGGAACTTTACCTGTTTACAGACTTTGGAACTAAGTTGAAACCCCGAATTTTGAAAGTTAAACCCCAGCAGAGATCTTTGAAGACGATGTATCAGAAGCCCTTTGTTTTGCTGTTTGGCTAAATGTTTGTAGCCCTATGTGTTTCAAAAATTAACTTATTTCCACATAAGATCTGAAAATACATGCCGTGAGATAATGGCTGAAACCGCCGTGAGCTTTCTTACGTCGGGCCGCACTTTAGTCAAGAGCACCCTGTATTTTGCTCCAGAATTGTTCTATTATTCGTCCAACTAAATCTAACATAAATGGCTGCAAGCATTATGAGTGGTTTTGAACTGCATGACATACGTCCTTCGTTAAACTGAAAGACGAAGAAGGATGATGTGTAGTTAGTTGAGTTTATTTCGGACATTCAAACATCACACGCTTTTTAATTTACCACGTTCATGCATCGGTAAACTTAATGGAAGGAGTGCGTTCTTACCCCGTGTCCAGCTTAGACTCACGACAAAACCGCGTGAGTTGGCATTGATGGAAATTGAGACTTCTGTTTTAGTAAAAATGTGTCTGCTAATTATAGCGTGATGCCTTTGTGGTTTTGTCCGTCCGTTTTGAGTTGTCTATTTGATACTGTGTTTGTTTCTACGCGCGTTTTAAAAAGAAAATCGCAACGTGATGCCTGACTTCCGCAGTAAAGCTTTCGATTTCCATTTAACACGACTTTTCTAATGCCAAAGAAAACACAAATTTATGCAATTCTCTACTGTTATTAGCCTGATATGCTCCTTCAGTGATGAGGGATAACCTGATCTTGCATCTATCTTTGCAGAGATATATCATCACCAAACAGCCTTCGGAATCCGAGGCAGAATTCGAACAAAGGTGACCATGTGTTTGGTCTAACGGTACGAACATCCCCCTCACACGCGTACGGCCCGGGCTCTATTCCCAGGTCTAGTCATATCAAATACTCTAAAAATGAAACCTACTACCGTTGTGAGTGATCCTCTGCATGAGCAATGGAGCTAGTAGGGAAACAAGCCAGTGAGCCACAACTGGAAAAGAGACCGCGGTCAGCTCGACTTGAACCAATAGGTTGGAAACTGTGCCGTAAAGCTTAATCTAACTAACTTTAACCGATCGTCTGGTTTCAAGTTGACGGGTTTACCGATGGATTGGCTTATGTCGGACGGTTATTTACTGCCCCCATCAGGACCAGTGCATCAGTTGTTCGGCTGTGGTACAGATTCCTACGGAAGCGTAGAAGGGCCATTCAAAAGAAAGAAAAAGTCTCTCAGCAAAATGACAATTTTCGTAGAATTGACATTTTGACGACTATAATTAAGTCTTCAAAATGTCGAAAATCTAAAATTTGGCGTTTTAATCAAATTGTCAAAACGTTAAAATTCCGAAAGTTGTCATTTTGCCGAGTTAAAAAATCTCGACAAAATGACAATATTCAGAAAATTGTCACTTTGCTGAGTTAGAACATCTCGTCAAAGTAGCAAAATTCGGAAAATTGTCACTTTGCCGAATTAGATCATCTCGTCAAAATGGCAAAATTCAGAAAAATGACATTTTGACGAGTTTAAACATCTCGTCAAAATCGTAAAATTCAGAAAAATGTCATTTTGGCGAATTAGAATTTCTCGTCAAAATGGCAAAATTCGAAAAATTGTCATTTTGCTGAGTTAGATCATCTCGTCAAAACGGCAATATTCAGAAAAATGTCAGTTTGCCGGGTAAGAACTTTTCGTCAAAATGGCAAAATTCAGAAATTGTCATCTTGCCGAGTTAGATCATCTAGTATATAAACGGCGAAATTCTATGGAAGCGTTAAGGTGCCATCAAATTAAGAACTTGGTCACCGCATTATCTTTACATTTTGTAACAAAATGATGAAATGTTTACTTATTATCTTAACATTTTGCAGACAATGGTGAAATGCAAACTTACAATATTTCAACAATTCAAAATTTCACAGAAAATTGATGAATTAGGTATTTAACGAATGTTATTAATTCCTCGTTTTGCAGAAAATTGATGAATTACTCATGTATACCAAATTTTTTGTATCATAGTTGTTCTTTTCCCAATTTGGTGAGTTTATGGTACAATCACGAGTGCAGGCGCTTTACGAACAAAAAGAAGAAATATGTTAACAGTGTTATCTGACCCCTATCAGTGGCGGATGCAGGGGGTGGGAGCGAAGGGAACCTGCCACCTGGAAAATCATGTGTCCTCGTGTGCCAAAAAGCATTTTTTCCTCTGTAGTCAGAGTGTGACTGAGAAAATTTTTTAAGATTTGATTCTTCTTTTGACGAGAAAAGGCAGTAATTTTCATGCTCATCAAATGAAATAATCGCAAAAACATCTGGAAATTCCGTCTGTCTGATGGGTTGCTTTTTTCAAAAATTTCTGCACACTTCCAACTAAGCCAATTGAACATGAAGGTAACGCACACTGCTGAGGTAACCGTTTAGGCAGAATTACAGTAGGCCTACATCTCTCCTTAAGAGAATCACATTTACCTGCCCATCAACTACTTTCTCTTTCCAGTTTCAGTTCCACTTCTTTTAAATGTTAGCCGGATCTGCTCTTGGTGGTAGTTTCACTAGATTTGTTAAAAATAACATTTTACTTCGATTTGCCCTTAGAGTAATTTTTAGACGAGCTTAAAACTTTCAACACTTTCAACACTCATTTTCTTCAACTGCAATGAATGCATTCTGTGAGAGTGCAAGTAGTCCATGTTCATGTTTGGCCCAAGGGAAAACTTGACAATAACTATATAGAGTTCTGCGACTTATATTTCTGTGGGTTGAAAAACCCACTTCATGCATCAATCAAATTCACAACACTAAACACATGTGGCGCTGACTGACTCCAATTTGATGAGTAGGGCCACCTGGGCCGTACGGGACGGGGCAGGTTAGGGGGCTGCCACCCGCAAATGACCATTACCTTGCTGAATCGGGCAGACTTCGGTGCCTCAGTCAGGCAGAGATTATGCTCTGGTTGGGCATCTGGAGTCGGGGAAAAAACACCATTCCCGAGGAGAAAGAGTCGGGTACGGCCATGTGAGCCACATTAGAAAAATACTTGGATTAAGTTAAGTCATTAATTCTATATTTGGCATATGGTGATGGCCGCATGGCACTCTTTTCTCAGGGGTGACTTTTTATCCTATTCCAAATCCCCAACCACGGTATAACCTCTTTCCTACTGAGGAACCAAAGTCTGCCCGATTAAGCAAGGTTTTGGCAAATTTTGGGGACTGTAGCCCCCGGCCCCCATCCCATACGGACATGCATAGGATAAAATAAAATATGTGCAAATCAATGACGAAGCACTTTTGGTGCTACATGTCATTTTTGGAGCATTAGGTAATAAAATTATGTTAAAAGTATTCATTGGACAGTTTATTTTTCTATGTAATATGTACATTCGGTCTCGTCTCGGTCTTGGACTTTGTCTGTCTCGGTCTCGGTCTGTCTCGAATTCTGCCCTGGTCTCGACACCGTCTGGTCTCGGTCTTGGATATGCTGGTCTCGACTAAAACACTGGTTCAGGAAATCTGCTTCTAAAAGGATAATTAAATCCCAGTTGTTGTTTTTGTCTTAAACCAAGCCCGGATTTGTATAGCATTCAAGTAAAAACTATGACAAACTTTAGATTTGTAGCTGTGCGTTCAATTTTAAGGGCGTTTAGACTTTGCTAGCCCGCGGGGCGGACGACTTTTTTCGTCCAGCTCATCGTTATGAAAAAATCTGAGGGGCGACCTCCTAAAGGGGGATGCAGCCACAGAGGCGCTACGCAGGTTGCCACACCTTGTACACATATCAAACTAGAAGCATAGCAAGAGGGGAAGGGGCAAAGTGCCCCGGAAAAAAGTCAAAGGTAAAATCGTTGAGACAGTAAAATGAAAGACAGAGATTGCCCCAACCCCAGATTCGAATTTGAGGGGCTCTCTGAAGTCTGGAAGTTTTACCCCCGCCTTCTACCTCAAGAGGTCAGATTGACCCAAACACACAGATATACAGAAATTTTTCGTTATGAAAACATGTGTATTAGTTTTAATGACGGGGCATATTATTCTACCTCTGTAAATTGTGGAAATAGGAATCTAAAGCAGATCCGTAATCCGTCATTTTTCTGCAAATTAACAATATGCTAAATTTATCACTTGCAATAAGTGAGTAATTCAGTGCAAAAGTGTTGAATTGTTGAAATATTGTACACTTGCATTTTATCACTTTTCTGCAAAATGTTAAGATAATAAGACTCATTTCATCATTTTGTTGCAAAATGTTTAAATAATGCGATGACTAAGTTCGTAATTTTATGGCACCTTAACGTTTCCATAGAATTTCGCCCTGAAGGTTATAACTAGGCGAAATGGCAATTTTCCAAATTTTGCCGTTTTGACAAGTTGTTTTTTCTAGGCAAAATGTCATATTTTCCGAATTTTGCCATTTCGACGAGATGTTCTAACTCGGCAAAGTGGCAATTTTCCGAATTTTGCCATTTTGACAACATGCTGATACTAGGCAAAATGACAATTTTCAGAATTTTGCAATTCTGACGAGATGTTCTATTTCGGCAAAAGGACAATTTTCGGAATTTTGCCATTTTGACAACATGTTCTTACTCGGCGAAATAACAATTTTCGGAACTTTGTCATTTTGACGAGATGTTGTTTGGTCGGCAAAATTTCAATTTTCCGAATTTTGCCATTTTGACAAGATGTTTTATCTTGTCAAGATGACAATTTTCCAAATTTTGCCATTTTAAGGGGTCCATTGAGTCGTCAAAATGTCAATTTTACGAAAATTGTCACTTTGCCAAGACGGTTCTTTTTTCTTTTGAATGGCCCTTCTACGCTTCCGTAGATTCCTTGTCCAACATGCCTTTTGAAGTCAGCAGTCAGAATATACAGTTAAAGGTGACTGTGAGTGCAGTGCCATTGCTTTCAAAGTCAAATGCCGAGGCCTTTGAAACTTGAGATATCGGTTTTTCACACGGTGATAGGCGTCGCATAACCTCACCTTGGCTATTGGGGCAATGAGCTTTGTTTAAAATTGGCTAACAGTATAACCAGGGGTAACCAGACTTTTCATTCTAGGGGGATCTGGGGGAACAACAATTTTGTAGGGTCGCACTGATAAACTGCACTCATGGCGCCATAGGAGTGGGGTCCAGGGACGAAGCCCCCGGAAGCTCCTATATAGGTTTAAGCATGTTTGTGAGGTATTAAAATTGCTTTTTTAAGGATAATTTTATTGACTTAACACTGCTTTAAAATTACCTCAAGGGTAATATCCAGTAAGACTTTGGGTAAAAAATGAACTGAATCTTAAAAAAATGTCATAGTCACAGTCTGACTACAGAAGACATCGCTTTTTGAAAATTTCAAATCTCAGTTGGTGGGGGGAGAGGGGGGGGGGGAACACGGGTGCACACAATTTTCAGGGGGCATGTTCCTCCATGACCCAACCCTCTTGGCGATGCCACTGAGTATAACGATAAACCCTAAGCTTAACAAAGAATGCATTATTGTTAATGATTACAGTGGTAACAGCCAATCAAGAAATTCTGTCCCAAAGGACCAACCCTCTCATCCCAAACTACAGTTCTTATAGGGGTTTACCGAATTCTTGATTCGTTCAGCTTTTTGATTGACAGCTAATTCAAATCAGTGGCGTAGAAAGCAACGTGGGGGGGGGGGTGCGGAGGGTGGGGGAGCAATTTTTAGGCCATGCACCTCACCTTACCCCATCGACAAAAACTAAGGTACATTTTCATGCCAATTTTTTCGCTTTTTCTACCAAAAACCCGATTTTTTAAAAAATAAAACATGTATGCTCTAATTTTTTTCAACAGAAACTGGACACAGAAGTTAGAAGTCTTCGTTTTCCCGGACATGCTACAGTACTAGACAACAATTCCAGTATATATCTATGCCCTCTGCAAACTTAGAAACATTGATAACATTTAACCCTTTACCGTTGTGCTCCGATCGGGGCATATTTGCGCGCCTCGGGAGCGGGCGGAAAAGCGGACGTAGCCCGCCCTGCATCGGCTTCCGTAGGCCGTTGACCCCGTGACCTTAAACTATTGTCTCTCTCGTTGTTGTGGCCGAATTTTCGGGTAGTTACTCGCAGTTTCGAGCTCCGCGTGAAACAGTGAAGATGAGTGACAGCCGAGCTCTCCGCATGGGTCCAAAAGGACCCACACAACGGTAAAGGGTTAATTCTTCAAGTTACAAAAGAATCCATCTACTCATAGACAGTTCAACTGACAGGTTTGAAAGGTATATATGATGAAAGGTGTATGAGGGCATTTGAGTACAGCAGGCAAATGACTCCTAGCTTTAAGTCTTGCCCAAAAGACTACCTAAGCGAAGCGCCACCGTCAGTTGACGCCGAGCGTAGAGAAAATGTTGAAAAATCGGACCCCTCAGACAGTCGAAAATCCCATTTTTTAGGCTTGTAAGTAGTAGCTGAGCACCAGGGAGGTAAAATGGTTTCTTTCGGGAAAAAGGACAAGCACCCAAATTTTCCGAGTTTTCTTTGTAATGTGAACACCTTTGTATTAGGAACGCAATTTGCGGCGCGCGAAGCTCGCCGAAATTCTTGCCATTTTGAAACAAACATTTGTGGATATGGAGATTGTATTGCAGAAATTTTGGGATTCTGGATTTCTTGTATAGGGAAATTTGAAAAGAATTTGCACTTTCTATGTTGGCAAATCCAGTGGCGTAGCTAGGTTTTTTTTCCAGGGCGGGGGGGGGGGGGTGCAAAGGCATGAAATTTCCCCAAAACTTTTCCCGGTCGATGTGTATGTATTTCATGTAAAATAGGAAAATTTACAAATAAAACAACGTTATCATGTAATTATGTAATATTACCTGTATTTTAATCTTAGAGTATAACATGGAGCGATTAGAGGTAACAACTCTTAATATATTTATTTTGGTCAACAATATTTGGTTTATTTGTAATTGTATGTACCAACGCAGTGGCTTACGCAGAATCTCACTGAAGGGGAGGGGGCATGCAGTATGTTGATAAAATAGGTTTAAAAAAATCGCGACATATTCGGGAAGCTGGTAAAAAGCCTTTCCATTATGGCCTTGTCTGATAATCTTAACCAGCATTTTGCCAGTGGCGTAGCTAGGATTTTTTCCAGGGGGGCAAACGTATGGAATTTCCCCAAAACTTTTCCCGGTCAATGTGTATGTATTTCATATAAAATATGCAAACTTACAAGTAGAACAACATAACCATGTCATTTTGTAATATTACCTGCATTTTAATCTTGAAGTAAAACATAGAGCAATCGGAAATAACAAAGTATATTATTTTGGTAAACAATATCTGGTTTATTTGTATGTACTAACGTAGTGGCCTACGCAGGATTTCTCTGGAGGGGGAGGGGCATGCTGTATGGTCTAAGGGGAGGGGTGTCCGGAAATTTTTTGACGTTTTCAAGGAGCCTAGATGCAAAATGGTGCAAGATTTTCGACTTTGACAGGAACAATGTTAAAAGTTGAATCGTGGTGGTTCATGAGGATAAAACTGAAACTTTTGTGTCTTGACATGCATTTCCTTATGCCATTTATGCTACCTTATGAAGAAAAACTTGTCATTAAATTTGCACACTTTTAGGAGTCAAAATAACAGAGCATTGATCGGTATTTGTGGTTTTTCTTGGCCACAAAATGTTATTCTGTCATAGAGATCATCTAAGCGGAGCGCCACCATTGGTTGGCGCGGAGCGTAGAGAAAATTTGGAAAAATCAGACCCCTTAGATGGCCGGAAATAGCATTTTCCAGCCTAATACGAAGAATCTAGCCAGTCGCTTTCTTCTTTTGTCGTTTGCAATAAAATGGTCACTTCAAAATATGTTCTTAAACTGCAAAGTGATCAGAGAGTTAAGAGCTAATTTTACCCCAAAAATGTAATTTTGCCCAAAAGACCGAACGAAGCGCCACCATTGGTTGGCGCGGAGCGTAAAGAAAATTTCGAAAAATCAGACCCCTCAAGTGGTCAAAATAGCGTATTTATACTTGTAAAGAGAATCTAAACATGTAGTCTTTTTTATCAATGCCACCAGTGGGAAACAGAATCTACCTTTTTAAGTAAAAATTGAAATTTGACAGAATTTGCGTAGGTCTATTTGTAGGAATTAAAAAAAGGTTGGCATCACTGAAAGACCTTGCAGGGACAATCCTTCCCTTCGAAAATTTCTGAAAAATTGGGTGTCCTTATAAGCAATCTGGTGCCACATTTGCTATCTTTTGAAGTAAAATCTGTGTTAATAAAGTTAGACTACGTATTTTTAAGAACAAAGAAAAAATGGCATCTGTGAGGGGGGGGGGGGGTGGCATGGCCCAATGGTCTCCCCTTCGCACGCCACTAAGGAGGCCTAATAGTGGCTCGATCACACAGGATATCCTGTTAGAAAAGCAGTCTGTTAAGTGTAGAAGGCTACAAGGTACTCATTGTCCATTTATTGTTACACTCAATGTGAGCAGAAAGCTATTTTCCCGAACTAGCTTGTAAGCCTCCAAGGATTAGGCTAAGTAACAAAATCTAAGTGTGCCAAACGGATCCCGTTAATTCTAATTTCTAGATTAACTTTACTTGAAGTTTATCGTTGGCCATGGATTGTTTCAGCCCCATCCATCGTTATATACACAGAGTAAAATCGTACAGCTACTGCTACCTCGTAGAAGAACATATATAACAACCTCGGGGTCTACGGTAGTGACTTGTCAGTTTTCACATCCTTTTACTGAATTCCCAAATATCACCTGAATAACAGCTTCCTATGCACTGAAATGCACTGATCATAACCCCCGTGCGTATACAAGCACAAGAGAACATTCAATCTGCTACGCGGCGAGGACATTTCTGTGGAACGCGAATTGGGCCGGTTCCAGCGACACTGACGAAATGTGAGTTAATTGGTTGCATGAAAATACGAATTACGTATGAGAAATGTCTCACAATTTCTTATTCTAACTAAAATTTTGAGAAATTTTTGTAATAATAATAAGATTCATCAAATTTCCCCATTTTCATCAAATTTCCCCAAAATTTTTTCCGGGGGGGGGGGGGCAACTTGCCCCCCCTGCCCCCCCCCCAGTAGCTACGCCACTGCATTTTGCCCAAAGAGGGAGGAATTGACATTATAAATCGTAAACGCCGCAGGTTAGAATAATGAACTAAGGCTTGCACATTATATTTCGTCGTTTTCCTTCAAATTTAGAATTATTATTCCCGTTTCACTACTAGAGTCCCGACGTGTCATAAGCCGTCGGTCCGTTTGAACATGTTCAATCGTAGTTGGATGCAACCGGTGCGTTTTATTTCACACGACCACGACTACCAAAGAAGTGTCTACGATTTATTGTCCACGACGGAGAATCTTCGGTATTCGTGGCGGTGTGAACCTGGCTTAAGGGGCTTTACATAACACGACGTGGCCAGGGAGACTCGGCGCCTTCCCTCACAGTTCACGTGGTCGAGCTGACTTTCGCCACCTAAAATTTTTGCGCTTTAGATTTCCACTACGCGGAATAAAAGTCACGTTGTAATATTGAAACTTCATTTGAGTAGCGGATGCGCAAAACGAGTTGTTTGATAGTAACAGTATTTAGCGGATTTGGTCAAACTTACTCCTTATGTAGGCCTAAGTGGGAGAGTGGCAAACCTTCATCGAGTTCAGTGGCAAACCAGACTTTTTGAATTGGGGGTGGGGGGGGGGGGTGGCTGAGGGGGGCAAAGGTTGACAGGGGGCAAGCAGGAATGACACTATCTTAGCGGAGCGCCACCGTCAGTTGGCGCGTAGCGCACAGAGAAAATTTTGCTAAAAATGCCTCTCAGATTGTCGGAAATGGCACTTCTCAGTGTCTTTGGCAGTGTGAATTTCAGCAAAATATCCCTTATTTTTTGAAACACGTGTTTGGAAATTTGTACTTCCCACTATGAATGTTTGCTACATGCCAAAGAAGAACCTGCTAGAGTCTTAACAGATTGGTCGAAATGTGCTCCACTGTGTGAAAGCGTCGCTTGTTCCTCCGTTTATTGCATAAGTTGACCATTTTACTGCTTTGTACCTGTGGAAATAGTCATACCATGCCTTAACTTTAAACTGTGAAAATCTGAAACCTTCACAAAGTCATGAACTATGTTTAGTTAACCATACAAATGTCAAGAAAAGCAGATGCAAAATTTCTCAATTAATTGACTCATGTTTTTTATTTCTTTTAAGTGTGATTTATGCCTAATCAGAATCACGATTTGCCATTTTCTCTATCAAAAAAATACCGTTATATGGGGACCTTAACAATTTTGTTTGCTTTTAAAATTAAATGCTTGCTTTTACTCTTTTATTTTGGTCTTCACTTTTCTTCAATAAAGAACTAAATTAAACTGGGACTACTTCTAGTTCTTTGTGTTAAGAAAAAATATATCAGTAGGAACAAAACCAAGAAGATTACAGTTATTACGTACAATACCTTCACTAATCTATAAAACTTCTAATCCAACCCTGCCCCAACTAGCCCACATACACGAAAAATTGGTGTAATTTGTACTTGTTTCAATGAAAACTCTGCGTTTGTACAGATGCTTTTGCTACTCATAAATATGGCAGCCGAGTCCCCATGCGATCACAGATTCTTTGGGGAGTCCTCCCTTTATCTAGTTCTTATATCTGGCTCTATATGGTGCTGAGACAGTTCTGCTGTGCACGTAGTGCCAATGGACAACTGTCCTAAGTTCTGTGAAACATATGAAGGTAGCGGGCCACTAATTATAAGTCCCATTGACCTACAGACTAAATTAGGCTACTTCCGTGCCCCCTAGCTCCCAGTAGATGTTTTCAACCAGGACATGCTACCCCTCTGATCGAAGCCCACAATCTCGGCTTTCATGGCACTTTCAAATTTCCATACCATGGCCATTGAAATTTTGAGCTAGAGAGCCTTGAATGCTAGGGATGTGTTTCCCGCCATAATAGCTACTCAAAAACGGCATTTCACAGAGCGGAGTAATACAATAAAAAAAATGTCACTAAAATTGGTCAGATTGCCTTGAATTTTGCACAGTATGTATTTCAACTCGTTGTCTACAAAATCCAAATGGAAAAATGATCATATTTTGTAAGTAACACATTCAGAAAAAACATCCCATAATTTTTTATGACGCTTTGTCTGTCAGTAAACATTTTCCCGGACATGAGTATTGGAGTTAGTGGTCCGCTACCTGAAGCACCGACCGACCGCTAATGTGCTGTGGGTGTATGTGAGTACCACATCCGAACAGGGAGCTAAATAAACTTGCCAGCTACCTGTCCCGAATACAACTTTCAAGTCACCGTGACGGTGCCCTGGACTTCTGGAGAAGTACTCCTAATTTACTAATTGACCAATTTTCCGTCATACTAAAAAATCGGGATAATCAAGCTTTTGGTGGAGGTCAAATGCCTTTTGGAGTTTTCGTTTCATACGTCATAGTTTTTTACTCCTACAAATTTTGCCTGTTTTTCATTTCATTTGGGGTTGGGGGAGGGGGCATTTCACTGGGGGGGGGGTCCCGTCCCCTGTCCCTCTGCTGGTTACGTCACTGATCGAGTTCGTGAAGCAATTGTTAAGGACTATCTGAACATCTCTAACAACGTTCAATATCCATTGTATTACATTGATTTCGGTATTTTAAGTTGTTAAATGAGCAAAATCTGCTTTGAAATTCCTACTTTTTTATGTTTACACTGCATTGTTGGTTAAAGTTACCGTATGGGACAATATTCTATCATGAAATTTGTTGAAGGTTTTATGATTTTTCACACTTTGCTTCCTCACTTTATAAAAAGAGATAATCAGAGCTCCAAATTCCTGACCACGCCTATATTGAAAAGTCATTTGCATGTTAGTATAATACGTCTGAATATGGTTTGGATGTTATGATGGATGTTTGCTGATACTTATTTAGCTTCCAGAGAAGGCCTTGTATAAATATTAAACCAAAAAGTATTTATATGGACATATAAAAGGTTATATGTATATCCGGCATGGTATTTTAATCAGTTATATCTGGCTTGTTAAGGTCATATAAACGTTTATTTACATATCTGGACAAACATTTCAAGTTAACCAAGTTATATGTGGCTTGATAAGACCATATAAAACTTTATTCACATATCTGGACAAACATTTCATCAATTTATATCTGGCTTGATATATGGCCATCTAAAAATTCATTATTTACATATCTGGAAAGGCATTTCATCATATTATATCTGGCTTATTGATATGGCCATGTAAAACTTTATTTACATAGGCCTATCTGGAAAGGTATTTCTTCAATTATATCCGGATTGATATAGCCATATAAAACTTAATATAATGTATCAATATACCTTTATATGGTTAAATATATGGCAGTCATATGGCCATAATGATAACACCTTATAACAACCACATATTTCCAGATATAAGCCAGATATAAATTTGGAGTTAAGGCTCACTACCCTTGGAAATGTTTTTTAACAAGAAAAAAAAAAAAAAACAAAAAACAAATATGAAAAATGGCTTCTAATTGGGAAGTCGGCACCCCCCCCCTCCCCGAATCCGCCACTGTGTTCATCATAGATTTGCGAGTTTCATACCATTTTGAAAGATTTGGAGCATACTTTTTTGTTGCCCCGGCCCATCAAAACAACTGCCGGAGAGGATCTGGCAGATATTGGAAAAGGGTGAAGGGGCCGCGGACGGACCGGCGAATTAAGCTGAACTAGAGAAAGCAGTTTGATGTGCAGTTAAACGGGATTCATGATGATCAAGGAAACATGTAACCCTGTCTTAAACTGAATGTTACCTGAGTTGAGCACCGCTTTCTACTGGTGCAGAAATTTTAAAAACCCAACCCCTCAGACAGCTGGAAGTGGTATTTAATTTGTGTTTTGGGCGATTTTTCATTGAAAGAAAGTAGTATGGCTAGTTTTCTTGCGGCGAAACTGATCTCGAAGTCAGACTACAGAAAACTAATCTCTTTTCTTTTGAATTTCTCAAATCTCATTTGGGAGGAGGAATGGTTCCTCTACCCCTCCCACCCGCCCTACTTGGGGACGCCACTGACTGTATGGCGGCTTATGTCACCTGTTCCAAATGACAGCAACTATAAAGCGAGATGCAATCCCTGGAGATTCCGACTTCTGTGTGTACAAATAACTTTCCACTTCTTTTGAGTATTTCCTTCTGGATTTGCTTTAATTTGTAGTAATATAAATTTGCTCTTCTGAATTATCTTATTTTTGCGTTAATACTGAATGTTTTAATATATTTTAAAACACATTAAGAATTTTTTTGGGTAAAAATAACGTAAACTTGTGAGTTTTGTAAGAAAAATGGTCATAAAACAAAAAAAATTTCTGATTTCTGGAAACGCTGATGTGGGATCTCAGTAAGGTAACAGATTTGTACTCTGCATGTAACGTACGTATTGTGTTTTGTGTTCCATTACTTCATATATCTATTCTGTCTGTACGATTGGCCAGTCGGTGGTAGGGTGCAGGTGTTTGGCTTATTTCTTCTCTTTGCTTTGAACGGATAGGCCGTGGACTCGTTCGAATTATGGCGGCTCAAGAGAAGTCGGTGTTGTTTGTATGCCTAGGTAAAGATTCAAGTTGGAGCTCTGGACCGATATTCATAAAAGCCAGCTGAACTTGCAGCCAACTAGGCCGTGGTTAGCCACTGAACGTGAACGTATAATCCGCTCCTTCTACTTCTAGCCTAGTCATGTAGGCTAGTCACTCAGTATTTACTTTTAAAACGTTAGGCCTAGTTATTGTATGACTATGAGAAATGAAGTGTAGGCCTAACGTTTATGCAGAATGTTGTATACTACTTACTAGGCCTATAGTATTGTATGTCATGTGGATCCTGTTCAAGGGCTAGCCTTACCAGGCTGCTAAATCGCTAGTTGCCTACTCCACAGTTAACATAACATAACAGGTTGAAGGGCAAAGGAGGGCCAAGGCCCCATAAGATGCCCTGAAGTCCAAGCCCTAATCAAAAGTCAAACCACCAAAGCTTGACAACAGCCCCAAACAATCAGATTCTACCACAGCCATGGAAAAACCTGTCAATGTTAACCTTAAAGCAGTGAACTGAGGGGGAGTTAACTACCCAATCTGGTAGACAATTCCACTCGTTGACAACTCTATGGGAGAAACTAAACTTCCTAATGTCAAGCCTTGCAAAAGGCTTTTCAAGCTTTTTACAATGCCCACGCACCCGAGAATTACCTTGAACCCTTAAATAACTACAAGTCAGAAGGGGATTCCTTTCACAAAGGAACTTGAAAACCTGGAGCATGTCTCCCCTGATCCTTCTCAGCTCCAAGGTGGTAAGCCCAAGATGTTTAAGCGTAGCATGATAAGGCAAATTTCTCACCTCAGGAATGAGGCGAGTGGCTCTCCTCTGAACCTGCTCTAAAAGAAACTTGTCCTTTTCATAGAAGGGACTCCAAGCCTGAGCTGCATAGTCAAGATGGGGTCTTACCAACTGCTTATACAAATTAAGCACAATATCCTTACTAAAATTGATGAAATTCCTCTTGATCAAACCAAGCACTCTATTAGCCTTTACAGCAGTGGCTGCACACTGCCTTGATGACTTTAAATCCCCAGTAATTACAACACCCAGATCTTTCTCAGAGGTGACATTACTTAAAACACAACCATTCATGTTATAATCATAGCTAAAACTTTTGGGACCAAAATGAAGGACCTTACACTTATCTGCATTAAAAGACATTTGCCAGGTCTGAGACCAAGAAAATAACCTATCCAGATCTTTCTGCAGCAGTAAGGCATCATCCAAAATGCTAATCTTCCTATAAAGCTTAGTATCATCGTATATCGTATACAGTTGACCGCCATCGTCTTACTCTTACTGTAACTTGTAAGGTAGGCTAGGCCTAGGTCTCTAAATCTAATGTTCTGTAGTGTAGGCCTAGGCTAGGCTTGTTCCTGAAACCATGTTTTAGGACGGCATTATGATCTAAGAGGTTAACTAGGAGGGGTGTACGTTATACAGGCAGGGAGGGAGTTGTTACTAGGTGGTGTTATCATTGAAGAGGTGCCCTATGTGTTCTATCATTGGGTCAACCCCGTATGTGTTATTTCATTGAAGAGCTGCCCAGTGTGTTCTGTCATTGGGTCAACCCCGTATGTGTTATTTCATTGAAGAGCTGCCCAGTGTGTTCTATCATTGGGTCAACCCCGTATGAGTTACATCATTGAAGAGGTGCCCAATGTGATCTATCGTTGGATCAACCCCGTACGTGTTACATCATTGAAGAGGTGCCCTATGTGTCTTATCGTTGGGTCAACCCGGTATGTGTTATATCATTGAAGAGCCGCCCTATGTGTTCTATTGCTGGCACAACCCTAATTGGTGACACGCTGCTAAAAGTTAAAATGCAGTCTGGGGATAGGCTATAGAGTGGATATTGTTAACACACACACGTAAAAATGTAGAAGGTCCAGTGTCAAGAGGGCTGCCTCTCACACAGTGCCTTGTATGTCTGTGTGCCTTTGCCTTCCAGAACGCCCGAATTACTAAATAAATGTCTTGATATGATAACAACTCACTGCATGTATCCATCTCCCCTTTAAATCATATGGACACCTGCCGTTGACATAACACGTACCAAAGCTAGCTCCAGGTTAGTACATGCGCGGACGCCCTACGATATAGCACATCTGCCTGTCTTCAAGGATACAACACATTTTATTTTTTTGTATTTTATTTTTTGACGAATGCCCCTCTCAATGGCTATGATGTCCTTGAAAATTAACATAAACTGATAACTATTAACCCAAAATCTTACAAGACTTAACTTTGCTTTTTGTGTACTTATAGACACAACACACAAGTTTCCCTGGATTGATACACAGTAGGCATTAGTATAAAGCAGTGGTTCTCAAAGTGGTCCCTACCGCCCCCTGGGGGGCGTTGAAAAGTTTCAAGGAAAAAGTTGCAAGCAATAGGGGGGCATTGGCATTGACTAGGGAGCAGGGTTCGCGTTTTAGTGCGTCTGCGCGTCATAGACGCAAGGTTCTGTCTCTGGATGCGCAGTTTATAAATTAGGCTTCTTCCCACGCGTCCCGAGAAGTAAGCTTGGACGCAAAGAAATTTGGTCTCAACTAGCATGGATATTCCCTGTTACGAAAAATTCTATGGGCTGATGCACGAGGCATCCTTTTCGAAAGTTCTGGCTTCAATTCAGTCCTTAACTAAAGACGGTTTGGCTCCCTGATATCCCTAGAAAAACACATAAAAACACTGGGCAGTGTGCACATATATACACATGGCCTTATGCCCCATATCAGCACGGAGTTCACTGACAGTCAGAACCAAACGCTATGTATGACCCCAGCGTAACTTGATACGGAACTGTTTTGATGTTATACTATAAAGAAGGCAACCTGCAAAATACATCGCTTGTTGCGCTGTGAAGGGGCGGGGCTTATTGCTTCATTCACAGTGCACCGTTCGAACGAACGCCCTCTCAGAAAACACATTGACTTAACTGTGTGGTTTTATCGCTTCAGATCCCTGTACAAAACTAACGTACTTTAACGAAATGACTGACCACGTGTTGTAAACACTTTCCGTGACAGACGAAAATGTACTTAAGTCGAAGAACGATCCCTACCCCTGCAATGGGAATGATCGTTTGATATTTTCCGCCACAACGCGGTAGTATTAAAGAGAATTCGATTTAGAAGAGCACTCAAGGTGTATTCCTTGCTGTCTCGCAGAAGGAGCCGCGTAAGTTGCTGTACAAACTGTTCTGCACAAAACACATAGTACAGACTATCTTGCTGCAGTGTTTCGCCGATTTTTCAAATCCCCAAGCTTTGCATACATATCTGTGCACGTTTTGTACACTAATCACCTAGAATCTTGTGTAGTTCGGTGGTTATTATCTTGCATAAATTAAGTCATTCCCAGCATTCCTTCCGTAATACAGGACTTAAGCAGTGTTATCACATGACGTCATTGCAAACGAAAACAGTAATGCACGTGGTCTCTTTCAGCAAACCTCTTAGCCCACGCATGCACTAGACTTACGTTTTTACCGCCAAGCACGGCATCATGTTTTGCTGGGTGACATCATATGCAAAAGATCCATTGCAAAATTTAAATTAGCCCCGGCATCGTGATTGGTTCAATTGCGTTAATTCTAGGCAGCCAATCACAACTCGCGCCTTCGCCTATGTGATTTAGTGTGTGAAAATACTCGGTCTCGAGACAAGTTTTCCCGTTGAGTTTGTGCTATATACGACGATTGCGCTTGTAATGCCGGCCGGCTAGCAAAGCCGGACAAGCCCCGTGCTAAATTCACCTAGAAACGGCATCACAAATCTCTGCGTGCATAGATTTTTCGGGGATCGGACTTACGAGCATTTCAGTTGCAGATTCTTTTTAAACAAGACGTAAGTTTTGGACGAGAACTGCTAAAAATTCTGGGGATATTTATATCGGAAAGAAACTACAAGATACGTTATACGGGTGCCCAGAACTGCTAAGATTATCATAATTGCTTTACATGGGGTTCGTTAAAGCGGGAGAGTCGCTACTGTACAGTATATTAACGCAACTACAACCCAGTACACTAAAAGAATGCAATGTTCCGACATGATTGGGGGATGAAAACTAGACAGAGCATGATGTTGGCCTTTGAACTAAATTATCAAAAGGGCATGTGACGTGGACTGCAAACAAATGTACTGTATTAAGGGTTGATTATCTCCAATTTTGAAGTGAAACTATTTCGCCTACAAGAATGATATCCCGTTCGTGAAACGAACGGAACTATTCCCAGTATTTTCCATCCTGAACTGGTTATGGTAATACGATATGCACAAAGCAAGGGCGGGAGCGTACTAAAGTGACAAACGTGATTTCCCTCTTTTTAATAATCTGTTATAGGTAAGTTTAATCAAATAATCGGTAATCTGGTATTACCTACTATAGTATAATCGGTCGATACTAAAAAAAATGATGAAATTTGTGGAATCAGCACCCTTCACTCTACAGTATTACCAGGAAAGCAAACAGAAGCATTGATGTCACATATTTTTTCTCTGAGATAATTGTATTCACTCTTACTTAGCACTATGGACTAAACTTTCAGCACCTAAACATTGTAGTATTTAACTCAAGTACCTACAGGGGAAAATAGGGTTGAACTTGAGGAAAAGCATAGATGGCGGGAGAATTGGACCCTTTAAAATTCCTGGTGGACCCCTTAAATTTAATGTTTCATACTTTTAAGGGGTCCAAAAACCAAGGCTGGGACCCACTAAATTCGGAGCTCAGCGCTAACCCTGCTAGGGAGGTTCTCATACATTCGTGCAATAAAGGAACCTAGGAGGTTGCAGAGTGGTTGACACAGACTGTCTTCTCCAAAAGGTTAAGCAACTACTGACAAAAATTTACCCAATATAAAACTTATTTGGGTCATTTTGGTGCTGGAAATTGAAAGTCGAAAGCTCAAAGTCAAAGACTTATATAAATATGATGGCATGTTGGGTGGGAGGGGGGCATTGGATCAGTCATGGATGCCTTATGCGGGCGGTATTTTGAAAAAGTTAGAGAACCACTGGTATAAAGCTTGCTTTGATTACTTGAACTACTTTAATAGGCCCTGCTCAGAAGGATAAACAGAGGCAGACACTGTTTATTCTGTAAAAGGTGGAGTCCGTTGAGCACCTGGTTGAACAGGCTGTATGATTAATTCTGTCCAGACACTGTGGTTTGTACTGGCAGTCAAGTGTGATAAATTATGTCAGATAACAGTGATCAGTTTGAATAGAGGTGCAGGGTCAGTTACAATTTGATTCATCCAATTAAGCAATCACCTTTGATGCACGGTCAAGGGTATTTGATCCAATGACCAGTAATTCACTTCTTTTAATAAAACTAATAACCCATGGTATATTTAATTAATCAGTTCAAATTTCCAATTCATGCATGCTCACATGTCCTTATGAGGGCAGCTAGTAGCATAAACCTCCAGTATTTTCAAACTATAGCCCCAAATGACCCTCACAAAGCCTTTGTTTGAACTCACATGTTACAGACACTTCAGGAACTTCCATTTAACAGTAGGAAATAAGTTGCATGAAAATCTTTTCATACTTAATTGTGGCAAAATCAGCATATTCATGCCAAATATCCCTCACAGTTACCCTTCTTAAGTTAGAGCTTGTTTAAAAGGTTTTGATGTTTTGACCTCTGTTGACCCTAAATGACCTTTGACCTCCACCAAAAACAAAGGGGATCATCTACTCAATATGGCGAATCCACATGGTCCTGTAAGTATAAGATCCCTCACTACCCATCTTGAGATACAGCTTTTCAAAGGTTTTGATGTTTTGACCTCTGGTGACCCCAAATGACCTTTGACCACCACCATAAACAATAGGGATCATCTACTCAATTTGGTAATCTGCATGGTAGGTATGAGATCGCTCACATTTTCCTTCCATAGATATCGTGTTTACAATCAATTTCCAAGGTATTTACCTTTTGACCTCTGGTGACCCCAAATGAACTTTGACCTCTGCCAAAAACAATAGAGGTAATCTACTCAATGTGAGCAATCTACATGCCAAGTATGAGATCTCTCAGAGTAACCCTTCTTGAGATATCGTGTTTAACACACACGACATCACCATTGCATAGATTCCTTGCCTTCCTTCGGCAAGGAATCAAAAATAGATGAATTTTACTCATCTATTTTGGACTTCAGTGTTGCATTCAAGGTGAACCAAGCAGTTTATCCTGTAAGTTTAACATTTGAGAAGAAAAATATTGTCACATGACACTCAAAAGCAAACCATAGTACTTCCAGTTAGGGGAACGCTCTTGCCCTTTAAAAGTGCCCTTCAGGGCTTGTGTTCTGCTTTGACTGTACAGTATTCAGTACAGTATTCAGTACAGTATTCAGTACAGTATAATAATATTGCAAACTGTTCCAAGCCTAAATTGTGGCCAGAATTATACATTGCACAATACTATGAATGCACTGTCATTGGTCAATAACCAAAGGGGATGATTGTCATTCAGTTGCATTACACTCAATGACATTGTGATAATCTGAACAAACCAGGTACTGCAGACCAATACTGTAGATAAATGAAGTTGATAGATAATATGATGCCTTGGAAATATCTAGGGGAGGGAAAGTGAAAGTAATTTAACTCCACTTGAATACTGTAGTCAAAACACTGATGTTTACAAGGCCTTATGTGAACTTGATAAATCTGAAGTTTTACAGTGACACAAATTCAGTGTGCATTTGTGCCTTTGCACATTCAGTGGCGTATGGAGTTAGTTACATAAGGTTTAATGACACACTAACACAAATGAGTTATATAGTGTCATACCCTTTAAATACTGTTCAAGTCTTAGCTCCCATTTAGTCGCCTTTTACGACAGGCGGGGAATACCGTGGGCATGTTGAAATTTTGGACTTAGTGTCAAAATACTTCAAGTCATGGATTTTTTCCAGAGGGTCTGTTGATGAAATATAATGAGTAATTTTGCCAATGAAGGAACTTATTGTACAGTAAGTACAGTACTGTACAGTAGATCAACTAATGATATAAAAACACTGCACATTACTGTACTCACTAGACTGTGTAGTTCATTGTTTTTCTTTGGAAGATAAGCACAATGCTCAATTTTCATGGTTGTCAACTAAAGTTCCATTTGGAAAGCAGCTTGCTTGTATTTTGTTCAAACGTACTGCCTATTGGTCAACTGTTATCATCAACTGTTAACTTCAAAGAAGTTTTTACAAGTCTCGCAGACATTATACATATTCATAAGACAGGAACACACACGCATATATTACCATGAATTCCTGCAATAATAAAACATCACAGTACTACAAGCAAACAAAAGGAGTTACATACTGCACTATACATCGTAGATACTGTACATCTACGGATACATCCACGGATAGTACTTAGGCAAAATTGAGAAAATTTGAATCTGTTTGCAAGCATAGAAAATTTTAGTATTCAGATCAATCTGTTATTTTTGCAAGAAATTAAACACTGTGTAAGTGATAAAGATCTCCCTGTCTCAGGGGAATCCATTTGGGGGGGGGGGGGGAGGAGGGGTATTGTTCCACCAATAGAAACACTAGGGGGGAATTCCTTTATTTGCCTCCCCTGATTCAGGCATATTTTAAAAAAATAGACAGGCATATGATAAACAAAATACAGCATTTTGGTGTACAGATGATTTTCAGGCTTTGAGAAAAGATCAGTTTGAACCTGCAGGTGACCGGCCTATACTCCTAACTCCACTACCCCGATGTTCTGACAATCTCTATTCATCTACTGTTAAGTTGTAGGAACACAGGGGTGTCAGAACAAAGCCTGTGTTGGAACATAATGGACTTTTCAGAACAAAGGGGTGTCAAATTTAAGGGTGATGGAATATTGGCCTGTAACCAAACCTACAGTATTGTAAGGCACAGTAATAATACTGTATTTAAAATGAACAGTGTCAGCTGTATGTTTTGTCCAGTACATACCTGTCAAGGTACAGTAAGTGTGTATGCATAGGTGTGTGCTCACTTTCGTGCAGGTGGATTGCTTTTTATCTGATGAATGTTGGACATGAATGAAACTTTTATCGGAAGGATCAGAATATTTTCCTCTTCATCATATCAAACATAAATTTGGTTCTGGTATATTCTTTAAAGGCCAATCCTCTCACCCAAAACTACACTTTTTGTTTGTGGTGGCAGAAACACTCAATTGGCTCAGCTTTTTGATTGACTGCTAATTCAAACAATGCAGAGTACAAAGCTCATATTACACAGCATGAAGGGTACTGAGAGTGTTTTGATTTGTTTATACACATTGAGCTTTCTATACTCACCCTGAAGCAATAAACTGAGAATGTGTCTGGGTGAGGGTGAATTTCTGGTAATTGTGGGAGGGGCTTAAGTAAGAAGGTTAGGGGAATTGGGACTGTTTGGGATGAGAGAATTGGGCCTTTAATGGCAGACATAAATCTGATCATCCCTTGACTACTTTAGTATGTCAACATATACGTAAATGAAACTATTTTGATCATGTCTTTTGATTAAACAGGAAACATCTGTCGATCTGTGATGGCAGAGAGCATCCTCAAACATATGGTGTCAGAGAAAGGCGAGGGAAGTGAGTGGTTGATTGATAGTGCAGCTACATCAGATTATGAGATTGGTAGTACTCCTGACCCTCGTACCAACCAGACCTTAAAGAAACATGAAATTCCCGAGAGTGATCATATTGCAAGACAGGTAAGTAGGACTAGGGCTGGAAAAAATGTTTATTTCGTAGGATGGGAGTAAGAGTAAAATTATTTGGTAGGATGGGAGTAAGGGTAAAATTATTTCCCAGGAACTTGGAAGGGAGCAAAATTTCCCACAATCTTCCCTATACTTTTTAAATGTACAGTATACAGGAAGGGAAATTTTCTTCCAATTGACAAATTTTCCCCCCAGATGCCCAAACCTCCCAGCAAAGAGCCTCCCAGCTTACCAACTTTTCTCACCCATGGGTATGACAATGTAGGGAACAAGGAAGTGAATTAAGTTATTCTGGTAAAAGAACATTTCTCTGAGGTATGTGGACATTAAAATGCTAGTAAGGAGTATTGTGGAAGGGTAGGGAAGAGATTATGTGACACACATCATGTGCTTGGAAAGGCAACAGAGAATTGGAGGAGAGGGGCAATAGAGGGCAAAACAGCAGTGTATTCACCAAACTTTTATTTTGAAACAATATTCACAGCAGTGCATTCATTGCAAATATTTTTTCAAACATTTTATAATGTTCTTTAAAGAGGGCTTCTATTGTATGGGGGTTTTAGAGTGTCAGTTGCATAGTTACGAAAGGACTGATGGCAACAAATTTGCATTAAAACGGAAACACAGTCAACCAAACTTGCATGTGATGTATTAGTCTGCCATGGATGTTCCCTGATTGGGTCTTGAGAGTCATGTGACAATATTTTTCCCTCCTTATGATGAAAACCAGGAGTATTGTACAGGTCTCATTTGCATTGAATATGCCTAGGCTTATATCTTTGGTTTAGCCCAAGTCTTGGAATATCACAGAAGAGTTTTGGAAGTGAAATGATAAGAAACCTGTGAGATCTGGCTGTTGTTTCAAAATAAAAGTTTGGGGCGACCGCTTTCTCCCTTTATGTGCCAATGTGTGGAGCATCTGATCTAACCATCTGATCCCTTGCAGCATTTACTGTACAGTGTACACAGGGCATTAAAGTACTTTATCAAGTAGATTTGCTACCAAACAAGGTGTTAAAAGTGAGCAATGTATATTTTCATATACCATGGATTAGTTACAGTTGTTAGGTAGATGAGGTGTTACAGCTCAGTTTGTACAGTAAGCAATGGTTTGGTCATGGCATTTTTTACCAGCTGTGGCTCAGTGTCTGATGCTGCATGATGGGAAAAATCTGTTCATAATGGAAACTAGACAGAAGGGATCTATTGATTTTGAATCTGAAAGAGTTTTCAACAGTGTACTGATAAATTTGCTCTTTGCAACCCAATGTCATTATTTAATTTTGATTTTAATTTCTTTTTATTTTAGATAAAAAAGAAGGACTTTGAAAAGTTTCATTACATATTTGGATTTGATGGCAGTAACATGAAGTGAGTATAAAGTGTTTTACACTTATAATACTAATAATAATCAGGCCTTGAACGGTAGCAGTTTTACGATGCTAAGCTATCACGAATGTGGGAGAAGCCATTGGCTTATGCCTACAACTTCATGTCCCGTGGCAACCAGTTCAACAATTTTCATCAAATTTGGTATTTTTTGAAAGTTAAGATAGGAAAGCAGTAGATTACTGTTGAATGAAAAACCCACCTCACTTTGACCTGACCAGAAATCAAACCCCAGACCCCCCCACCCAGTTGCTAAGGTTCATCACGCCAATTGTCACCACCTTTTTAACTCGGCCATAGCACCGGTTCTTGAAGAACAGTGCTGAGTTGTGATGGATGTAGTGTAAATGTGTGAAGAATATGCTTTCAGGAATGAATCTTTGCACTTTTTCCTGTGCCATTGATGGACTTTTAAATCACTTCAGCTTTAAATTAGTTTTTATTTCAGTTGCTTTGACCTTTCCATACTGTACATGTAGCAACTATTACTTAAATTGCAGGACATTATTTCTGAAATTTTATATAAATACTTGTAATTTTTCATGAATACTAGGGCACTGCCTTTAAAAATAAATGCACTTGATACTGTACTGTACACTGTACACTGTTTCTTATTTTCAACTATTTAAGTATTCCTTTATGAGGCCTTGACTTTAAGATTTTCTAGGTGTGCTATAAATTGTACTCCTCAGGAAAAGTAGGGAGTGTGATTGGTGTGCTGTTTTGTTGTTGTTTAACTTAAAATCAATTTAAAAGCCCAATTCTCTCACCCTAAACAGTACCAATTCTCCTAACCTTCTTACTTAAACCCCTCCCTCAATTGTCTGAAATTCATGCCCATCCAGACACAATCTCATTTTATTGCTTTAAGGTGAGTAGAGAAAAGCTCAATTTATTTAATCAAAACAGTCTCAGTACCATTCATGCTGTGTAATTTAAGCTTTGGTACTCTGCATTGTTTGAATTAGCTGTCAATCATATGGCTGAGCCAATTGAGAATTTTGGTACCCCCCTACCAAAACTGTAGTTTGGGGTGAGAGGTTTGGCCCTTTAAAGAAGCTGTCATCTTTATGTAAGTTTGCAAAAATTCACACTCCTCACAGTGACTTAAGGAGAGTGATGGTGTGCAATTGCACTCACTTGCTTGAGGCTGCTTCAAAATTTAAGGCCGGCTGCACTGATCAGCATTTTTAGACCTTAGCTGGTGAAGTTACAGTGCCAACCTGTGTAAACAGTTTGCTTATTTTGCAACATCATGTCAGTCTAAACTACTATTCCTATGGTTCTTCAAGATTCTTTTACTTTGCACAATGTTGATGTATACTTTATGATGGTCAGATTCACTGCTCTTAAACTAGCAAGAATGTATTTCTAAATTGTGATACCATTCAAGCTTAGTATCTTCAGGAATGTAATTATCATATTTGATGGTACAAAAGATAGAAGGAACCATTCTAATAGTACAAAGTGGGTGATTGTCATTTACTTATCATATGAGTGATCATGAATATTAATGGCACTTGAAGCTGGGACTATATTAAAATATCTACTTTTCTTTCTTCAACCAAAAAGTAAACTTGAGAGACTAAAACCAGCAGACAGTTCAGTCGTTGTTAAAAAGTTCGGAGAATACGACCCTGAAAGTAAAGATGATCCTAACATTGAAGATCCATATTATGTAAGTATTCATCTGTCACAGTCAGTGGCATGAATATTCATTCATGAATATTCATCCATGAAAATTAATTCCCTTATATGAATGCTTTAACTTTGTCCTATGTCATCTGTAGAAGGAAATGAACCAGTTGGGATAAACCTGTTATGCTTCAAAGCATGCTACAATGTACAGTTTTTCATGCTATGTAGTATCACTTCCTGTAAGTCTGTACCCAAACTTGTAAAAATAAACATGAATTTGTTTACATTGTTCTGTAGTTTTTATGCTTTGAGATATTAAAGGTCTAATCCTGTAACCACAAAGAGTTCCAATTCTCCTAACCTGGCTGGGTCATACTGAAGACTTTAGAAGTGGAACCAATTGCATTGTGCTTGGTGCTCAGCAGAAGTAGCAGAGTAGGGAAAACAAGCCAGTAGGTTAAAGCCACAACCAGGATTAAGGCTGTGGCCAGCCAGACTTAAACCAATTGGTGAGAAAGTGGGCCGTAAAATACCTTTCATGACAACAAAACAAAAGTAGGAAACAGAACCCCACTTAACACCAGATTTAAGTGCAGATTTTTCATCTCTAGAGCAATTTAAATACTTGACAGTCCACTGCACAAAACCAAATTGGAGATCCTTCCTTATATTTGGATAGATTCAGAAAGAATGATTCCACAAAATTTTCAAGTTCAGTAAATTTAAATTTCCAACATGTGTTTTAAGTGCAGGAGGGTTCTGTTTATCCTCACAATTTGGGAAATAGACCTATTTCCAGATAGCAATTACAAAGGATTGTGGGATAGAGTTTTGGTGTGTGTAGTCATTGTCAATGACATTTTACTGTGGCAAAAAATGCCACACACCAAAACTCTATCCCACAATTCATTGTAATTGCTACTGTATTTGGAAATAGGTCTATGTGGGCATGTGCATAGCCCCCAAATCAAATTATGAAACTTGCTTATTTGTCCTACAACAGAATAAAAAGTGTTTCTTCCATTTTATTGATTTTACTAGCCAGTTAGAAGAGGTTTTATTTAATTTCTAACAACAGTAATTTGTTTAAGCCTGGCCCTATACAACCTTGTTACCAGTTGTGGTTTACTGGCTTGTTTTTCCTACCCCATGGCTTATGTTAAGCACCAAACAGAATGTGCAGTGGGTTTTGTTTTCAAAGGTTTCAGTGTGACCTTGTGAGGAATTGAATCCCAGAACCTGTGGCTGCAAGTCATCTTCCATTAAAGTTGAATTCTGTTTTATTGAAGGAGTGATACTGACTGTTTCCTTCCCTTTCCAAGTTTTTGCCATGGACTTCCTTTATACATGGACAGAGTATGTAACTCGTACATCCTATCCATAGATCGTTGTCATGGACAGGGACCAAAAGGGCATACCAAGATGGCCGCAATGAAGCTATAATTTGTATGATTAGATTGCGACTCTGTAATAATTATATTTTAAACAAAAGTTTATTTTGAATGAGAAACAATATCATATACCTGCAATATGTGTAATGATTTTGATCTTACCTAGCATTATTTTGAAAATATGTAGTTTCTTGCAAAATCTGTTGAGTTGAACTACTTGAGCAAGTCCAAACTTTCATATACTCACACGTACAGTAGGGACAATCTAACATGCAGTATGCTCTGTCCATGTATAGGAAGTCCATGGTGTCTGCAAATGTCATAGATTGAATGACTACAGTACAGTATATACCACCATAGGCATAAAGTACCAAGCAATATGGAAGGGGGAAGGGGAAGGGGGCTCTATGTGAAAGTGGGTGTTATGGGTTTTGGACTGGGCTCTAATTCATTCTTCCTCTACAACATATCATGCAATTTGTGAATGTTGAATTCACTCCTTCAGGACTTCATAAGATTTTTAAGAGTTTCACTATCTTTCACAGAACATTCTGTTACAAGTTATAGTAACTGCCTTGTTTCCTTTTGAAAGTTTAAAGTCATGGTTGTATGACCAGGGAGTTGCTTGAGAAGAAGATACAACAAACAAATTTTTTCAGACAATATGCACTTGAAACGGACTATATCTTTTGAGGTGTCACTATTTAATTGACAGGTCATTTTGCTTCTATTGTTTAATCCTTTGTGACCAAGTCCTTTTAATGACCTCATCCATTCTTTGCCATGTAATGCCGAAACAAAGGGATTGTCTGGATATCCTTTGATTTGGAGGTTTGTCTCAGCCAATGGGAAACTTACAATAAGAATTTCTATAGAACGACTGGAAACAAAGGTTTAAATTATTTGCTCCACTTGTTCCCTGTTCTTCATTGGATGGAAGCATTGTTCAATTTTATATATTGCTTTCAGATTTATAAATAATTTTGTCATCAATAGAAAACAAATTTTTCAACTAATTTGTAGGGAAATTGTTGCTGTCTGCAAATGAAATGATACGCTGTGTCTCTGATAGCGTTGAATGGTATAAACTTCACAACACAATGTTAATGAGTCGGGTGTAAGGAGTGCCCCTCTCTGTTGGAATTTAAATAATTCTTCACTAATCCTTTTTGATCAAAGCATTGAGATAAGAATTTTGTGGATAAAAGCAAGATTGTCGGAAATGAACATTGTCTCAAAGAGACTATAGGATGTTGTTCCTCCTTCTTTAGCAACTCCCTGGTATGACCTTGAATGCCTCTTTCTTTCTTTCTTCCTTTCATAGCATATTGCATAGAGAGGATTTGTAATGTCAATACCCCATGACAGTTAGAACATGATCACTATTGACTTTTTGACACAAAATGGAATGCAGATCACAAAAAAAAATAAATAAAAAAAAAATAGTATTAAACAGTATGTCTCAAATGGTCGCAAGGTGAATATTTTCCAACCTTTTGTATCTCAGCTTAAATATGTCATGAGAAGGTAGGAGTAATAATATTTGATTTTAGTCAAACATCTGCATTTTTAACAAAAATAGTTTTGGTATCACAAGGCCAGTATTACCCTTAAATTACTTTTTCCAAACAGTTTCCAGCACGGCAAGCCTCGGAAGCCCTATGTTGATTTTTTTTTTTTTTTTTTTACAGGGTAACCACAAGTCTTTTGAAAAGGCTTATGGACAGTGTGAAAGGGCTTGTAAAAGCTTTTTGGATAGCATGAGCAGCTCTTGAATCGCAAGATGCGAGAGCGTTGAAGTTTCGCCATGTTTCAATCGCAGCTGTCTAACAGGATTTTGTACTGTGACGAGACCTCAATCATGTTTGCCTTTAGTAATTTTAGCGTTTCAATTGATACCAAGAGGTGCCAAGATGGTGAAGTTTGCACGCAGAGTTTTGAATGAAGCGGACAACATATTCCTTCAAGTTTCAAGTATGGTGCTCAAAAAAATTTTGTGGACACCTTGCTTTTTAAAGTGTGAATGGTTATGCGGTTGAAACGGGTTGCGCTTTATTGCATTGACAATCATAGTTGTAAGATTGATAGCTTTGTAAAGGAAAAAAAAAATTATGAAAGATTAGCAGGTAGTGAAGTAGGGATACTGTAAAAGGGAAAGGAAGGGGTAGGATGTAAGGGGGAGGGGGAGAGGGCTACAGTATGTTCCTGTTGTATTGCACCTTTAGGACCCTTCCATGCTAACATCAAAATAACAGCTTTATCTGTGGTTGGGGATCTGGGGAGGAAAAAGTATTACCATTTTTTAAGGGGGCAATCAGAGTTTATTTTTACAGTACAATATTTTCGCAACTGTTTTATTCAGCACCACCTGTGTACATTGACTTAAAACAAAAAAACGTTCTGTAATCACTGTCGGACATCATAATTATGTACAGCGTAGTGAGGGCAGTCTAGTCTTGTGTCTGCGTACCTATGGAATTTTTTTCACCTCATAAATATTTCAAAATTTTCATTCCACAGTAATCAACACAAAATAAACATTTATATTAACCTGAAAGACCTCTTCAACTTTTCTATATTCTGATGGACTATGAGCTCAGAGGGAAAAAACAGAGTGTTGGAAGGAAGGTTAATTTTCTCTGTCAAACTCTGATTACCCCTTTAAACAAAGCAAACATTTGCCAAGGCATTTTTGTAATTTCACTTTTCAATTGTTGTATAGGATTGTGTGTTTTGTGTTGATCCTCAGGCCATGAACCTTCAATCTGTTCGGAGCCACTTAAATAATATTGCATATCCTGAAAATTGAAACCAAACTGTACATTACAGGAACTTTATTTTAGTAAATTCAGTAATAGTTTTTTTTTCAATTTTCAGCCTGGACTGTCATTTTTCCTTTTGTAATAAAACCAGTTTTAATGTTCAACACAGTATGTATATATGTGTACTTTGCTGCATTGTACAGTTATCTTAATTGTTTTCATAAGTAACAAAACACCACGTGATTCCAAAATGTTTTCTGAACAAAGAGGTTTGAGTGCTACCATGTGTGTCTCAACAATGATTGCTTCTTATAGGAACAGTAGCAGTGCTCGGGACTTTAGCAGCCGGGATGTCATTGTAGAAGGGGGAAAATATGCCAGAGAGGAAATATCACCATGAAAAACAGGTGTCATATAACTGGTGATTGATTACTTCCTCATTTGAAAATGCCATGTGAAGGACTGTGGTCTATTTTGAACTATCAGTGTGAGATATGGTAAAAGGGTTTCTTTTTGTGTGATGACAGGAATGAGTATGTTGTTATAACTTGGTGAATGTTTCCTGGCCTATTAAAGGGTTACGAAAAACATTTTACTTCATGAAACAAGGGTTTAATGAAGTATACCCAAGGCTAGCTTTGAAAAATTCTGTTTTTCATTAAGTCCATCTGTGTCACTGTTCTTTAAGTCCACTTGTTTTCATGAATATCCATGAGGATAGCTGTTCACTAACTGAAGGGAGAGTCATTTATCTACTAACCAGTATGGGCAGAGGAAATAAATAAGCGACTTGCAAATAACTAACTGCCAGTTAGATTAATGACACTGCCCTAAGTCTACTTGTCAGCATAGATACAGTATCCCTTAGTATAGTTATCTCTTATGATACTTGAAAGTTTGCATTAATATTCATCAGGATAGCTGTTCTCTAAGTCTACTTCTGACATGAATATTCATCAGGATAGCTGTCTTCTTGGTCTACTTCGTCTCTACACGAATATTCATCACGAAAGCTGTTCTCTAAGTTTTCTTGCCCACTTTAATAATGCCTTTGTAACTCCTTTGTGGTGTTGTTGGTGGGTAACACGGCTGGTAGGCAATGATATTGACCGGTGCACTTGGCCCAGTAACTTTTCACTTGTTCTGGGCTTGTAGGCTAGGGATTTGTTTTGAACTTGAATACACCTCATACATGAGGGTAGAGTACTATGCATAAAGTTTTGCAAGCAGAATTTTCTATAGTGCAAAAAAATGCGTAATAGCATGGATGAGTCTGGTTGGTGAGTAGCACTGGGTTCCCCCTCCTGGCGCTGAAATAATATTGTCTGTAGCTGCGTGTAAGTTTAGTAGGAGTAGGTCAATCCCTGCCTGGCATAATCTCTCTGGAAAAAGAAATCTGCAGTATTTGTCTTCCGTAATATTGCAATAACTACATAAGATAATTAAAATTGTTTGTGGGTGTATTGGACCTGGACCTTTGACCTCAAAGTATCAAAATAAATACACATCTATTTTCAAAATAAAGCTTACAGTATCCAACTCTCATTTTCATAGCAATTATTTTCAGCTGATGAGTTTAGTATTTTCTGTCTGAAGTATTCCAATTTCATTTGCTTATTCCAAACTTTTTGCCATCAATTGCTCAAGACATGCATTTGTAGGGACTGTGTATCCTAAACAACCACAGCTTAATTAGATGCTTTAGCCTAGCAGAAACTTGGGGAAGGCCATGTGATGAACCTTTTTCAAGTGTTGATCCTTGAAAACTGTTGTTAAAGGGGTAGAGCAGTCCATCTATACTTGTTTTGAAGTAGCACCTAAAACTTCAAGAAGTCACTTCTAGTAAATTTCACATTTGAGGAAAGAAATAGTCACATGACTTTCAAGAGCCAATCATGAAACAGGACAGTCTACTACACAACTTCAAGTTGGGGGACTGCTCATGCCCTTTAAGGGTTGTTATCAAACCCATCAGGCAACACAGGAAGACAAAAGAGTGTAATTAGCTGTAAGCTTACTTGGATGCTTATAAAATTAAAGAAATATTATAATAATCAATAAACCCAGGGTATACATTTGCTGTGCAAAGGTGAAATAGAAAGGAAATGAAATAGAAAATGTTGTTTCTGTCTTTTTTATATTTTATTGGTACATGTCTTAGTGTTCAGAAGTGTAGCAAGACACACAGGTTTATTGACAGGAAACAGTAGAATCCAAATTCATGTTCTATGGGAAAGTGTAGGTGGGGGGGTGGGGGGGGGGGGGCGGAGGAGAGGGGGAGGGTAAAGAGTTTGACCTTGCAAACACCAGCTCAGAGTTACATATGATGCCAATGCTCTTGACCTCGCAAGGGACCTGGACACTGTCCAACCCATTTGTGCTGCCACCACACCACATGGAGACATCAACTTGAAGGGTGAGGTTACATCTCTATGTTCCGATCAAAATGGCGCCAAAGTATACTTTTTTGGTGCCAAAGTACATTTTGTCGGTACCAAAGTACATTTTTGTCAGAACATAAGGACGTTGGAACATAGGGATGTCCTTGAAGGGTGACCAGAGGTATTATAACCAGTATTAGATCAGTTTGCAGAAGAGTAGATTAAAAGTGCCTGTCTTTGACAGGGTTTGGAGAAATGGAACAAAAATCTCAACTTTGGTTATGTCTAGATTCACCTTTACAAGTACTTTGTACTGGTATGGGCTGACATCTGGGTGGACTTTAAAGACTGCTCAAAATGTCCTATTTTTATGTTTCTTGGCTCCTATGTGATTTAACAGGCTTTTCCTTATTTTGCTCTAAATATTGCACAATTTGCATGTAGATAACACTTTGAAACAAAAAGAATTTCCAAAGGGAAGGGGAAATTCCCTCCCTTTAGACACTTCAGACTGGCAATCCCTCTCTGGCTCTTTTACAGGAAGTTAAGGGCCAAAGAAGTAAATTAGCGCAGTAGAGCATAGTATTTCATGACTGGCTCCTACAAGAGTCATGTGAAAACATTTCTTCTCCTCTGCTTGATTTCCTCATATTTTGCAGCATTTAAATCTGGCAAAGTATGACACAAACTTTTATAGAGGAGTTATGAAATTGTGAGATTCAGCTGTTGCTTCAAAGTAAGCTTGAAGCAACTGCTCTTGCCCTTTAAAGTCATTTCGTTTGGAACTGTCTGGGATAAAGAAATTTGCCAGTTAAGCATTTTATAACTTTACATGCATGATGAACTGGTCACAGTAAAAAGGGGTAATGTCTATTCTATAGTCCCGTCTCAATGACATGGGGGACTAATGAGACAGGGACCAATGAGACAGGGACCAATGAGATGGGAGACCAATGAGACAGGGACCAATGAGATGGGGGACCAATGAGACGGGGGACTATAGAGTGGACCCTCGGTAAAAATATCTACATGGTTTCCTTCCTTGCCCATTTCACAATTTGATTGACGGACGACAACACCCCATTCATAGACATTATTTTAATCCTTCTCAAGAATCCTTAGTAACAGCATGCAGTGCATGCAGAGGGAGTTTTCATTACACTCCTGCCCAAAGTACTGTGTAATTTTTTGCAACCTAAGTGGATCAGCAGCTCGGCAAAGTGATGATAATTGACCTCCAGTAGTGGGTTTGGTAACTTGATACTGTATATCTCACTTGGACAGTAGATAACCGAGATTAGAAAATCAACTTTCTACCATGATAAAAACAGCATGTGACCTCAAGAGAAGAAATATTCTTTAAACAAACAAATAATTTGAAATTTTATGACTCTCCATGATTTCAGACTCTTGGTTAATAAATCCTTGGAAATGGAAAATCCATGACTCATGTTCTTTGAGAACCTTATAGGAGGCAAACAAATTCACCCAATTACAAGGCTAACTTATTCATCCAGTATAAAGCAAACTGATTCACCCAATATGAGGCAAACTGATTCACCCAATTTGAGGCAAACTGGTTCACCCAGTAGAGGTCAAACTGATTCTTGTGTGTATTTTCTGACAGACAGAGTAATGACATAGAACGGGTTTAATATAAAAGCTGTCTTTATTTCCTGGTGTAATATTCAGGAACACTTCCAACCTTTTGCTTAGAAATGGTTTCAATTTTGAAATTAAAAAAAAATGCAATAGTATTTCACTTTTATTAAGTTAATGAGAACTGAAAGTAGATTTTACCTTACATGTGTTTTTTTCTGAAATATATTGCAACTATCATTGCCATAATTATTCATTATTACATTCTTAGGCTTAAAAATGTGATTTGCATTGAATGCAAAGTCTAGGCCCTGTTTCTAAACAGATACAATTCATCTTATTGTAAGCTTTGTGGTGCTACAAATCCCCACCTTCCCCATCCCAGCCCCCCCCCCCCCCCCAAAAAAAAAAAAATTCCTCCCCTGCCTTAATTACAACATTTTTATGCATAATGCTGACTTTTGTTAGCAGGATGGGGTGTCTTTGGTGGAAATTGTCCAAGAACTAATGTCTTTATAAACGGGGGTGGATTATCTTGTGAAACCATAGGGCCTGGGAATAAAAACCATGGATAAAAGCACCCATCCCTAGTTGTAAATGTTACACAACACTTATTGTAGAAGTCTGCTTCATTCCATATCATAATATACAGAATGACACTAAGAATCACAGGCAAGACTGACACTTCCTGTCCTTAACATTTTCAAAATAGAAATGATAACACTGTTGCAATTTTTCAGGAAATTGCTTTATGTTAATACTATATTATTTGTGTTGATAACTGTTGGTGACCTAACACAAAAATACATTCAATCATTTCCTGTTTGGTTTTCATAGTAATCTTTGGGTGTTAAACACTGATGCTTTCTCTCAAACACTGACCTGTAACAAATATTGACAACAACTTGGAAAATGACTCCAATTTCAGTAACCGTTTCTATTTGAAACTTGAATGCCAAATGGGAAAATGGTTGTAGAAACTTACCATTCACTTTCTTTCAAATCACCACCCCCTCCCCAGAATAAACCCTTCCAATGTGCCCTTCCCTTCACCTGTTCCACTTTGTCGCTATGTCGTCCCTTCATCAATAACCTCTTCTCTCATACCCTCTGAATTTTCATTTGAATTTGAATTTGAGTTGCCTCATCATAGGTAGTAGATAGTACGGACAAATCGATCATTTCTGCTTGTAGGGAATGTTTTGATGAATTTAACACAGGTTTTCATATATAATGGAAACTTCTCAACTCCCCCAACCCACCGTGCCCCCCCCCCCCCCCCTGCCCTACCATGTTTTGAAAACTTATGCCAGGATTTCTTCCATAATGGAGTTGAAGGAAAATTTAGTCCTAAAAGTCAATAAAAGAAAACATATAAACCATTTTCATGTTGAATATGACCCATGTGCACAGAGACTTCATGCAATTTGTACTGTATACTTGGTGCAAAGGATAACGGCAGTTGGAAGTACATGGAGAGATGAAGCTAAGCATCCTGGAGATCCAATTCTTGGCTGGTACAAAGTAAGGTAGTTTATCCACCCAAGAGCAATCTGATGTTTTCCCATCTGGTTTTTCAAAAGATACTTAACTGGTTTTAATTGTTGAGTTGGTAGTTACCTTACATGGGGAAGCAATTTGCATAAAGCTACAACAGGCCTTGAGTTTTAATGTGCAACAAATCACACTCTTTATGAAATTATGAGTGTTGTAGGGGTGCCATTTTATTAAACTTTTATATTAAAATGAATCCCTATTATTTACGTAGGTGTGCAGTTGAAATCACACTCCTCACAGAAATTTGAGGTGAGTGGTGTGCAATGAAACTTGTATGCCTCAAAATTAAAGGCCTATCTGACACAATCTTCTACTGCACTCCTGGTTGCTTAGCATCATGAAATGAGTGCCATCCAGGAGCTAAGTATTAATAAAAGTATAATACATAACTGATTGTGATCAGATCACTATTGCATTTTGAAAGTGGGGTAGAAATGCCTAAGATAAGAATGATTAATTTGTTATTTTAGGAATGTAAAATAAATTTCAGGTCTTTTCTATGTGACAGTAGGGACTCAACCTGTGGGCTGGGAATCGTACAATATGCCCAAGGTATTTCCCCCTGTAGTAAGAGGTGATTATAGGGAAATCAAATTTGAACTTGAACCATATTTGAAAATAAATTTTAACTTTGAACTTGTTACCCACTTGCCTGACACTGTATTACACATTTGCATTGGTATGTCGTTAAATCTCATGAAATTGATATTAGGGAAAATTTGTTAAGAAGCTCTAGTTTCTAATCCAATTGCCTGATACAAAGTGCAGCTTTCATGTGACACAATTGGGAAGCCACACCCACTGCCAAACAAAATCCCTTGGTTCCCATGTCTGACATCAACTGCTCAGCTAGTGACCACGTGTTTGGTCTAACCATGAACATCCGCCTCTCACACAGAAGGCCCGGGTTCTTTTCCCAGGTCGAGCCATACCCAAGACTCCAATAAAAGGAACCTTCTGCTGTTTTGTGCGTGATGCTCTGTAAAAGCAATGAAGTAAGGAAAACAAGCCAGTAAGTCACAACTGGAAAAAAGGCATGGCCTACTCAACTTTAGCCAATAGCATGGAAACTGGGCCTTAAAACTCTACCGGACTAACTATCTCAGCTAGCTATAGAGTTAATACTACACTAGTTATGCCCAGCAAAAAGGGGTGGTGCTTGCGACTTGTGAAAGCACTCTATTGTCATTCTCAAAACTAGCTTTGGTGCTACGGCTCAAAACGTATGCAGCAAATTTGACCATTTCATAAGTTTGTCAAGGAGGAGAGAAAAAGGGGATGCCAGTAAGGATTTCAAATAGAAGCCATGCTGTGGTTGAATTAGATTTGGGTTACATGGAACTCTACGGCCCAGTTTCCAACCAATTGGTTCAAGTCAAGCGGGCCACAATATTTTTTCCAGTTGTGGCTCGCTTACTGGTTGTTTTCCCTACTCCATTGTTTATGCTGAGCACCAAGCACAATGGCAATAGGTTCTATTTTTAAAGTCTTTGGTATGACCCAGCCATGACTTGAACTCCTGACCTCCCAATTGCAAGTCTGGTGCTCTAACCACCTACATGAGCATGCAGTTGGTATGGTTGAATTAGAAATGAAAAGTTAAATGCACCGTTGAAAACTTTAGCTCAAGAAAGGTCCAACACCAAAAAATCTGCAATGTGATGCAAATTCTCCACGCACAGCGCAAGTGTTACATGCATTCCTGCATGTAAAACCACTCCATTTTGACTTCAGTGGGTAACAGTGTAGGCCGTATATCATGAAGACAAATTATTTCCTTACAGGTTTTTTGAATTGACTTCAGGAAATGCAGCAAATCAGACAATTTGGAACCAACACTTCTTTAAACTCCACTTTACTCCACACTGACAGATTTGAACCCAGGTATACCTGCCAAAATGTAAAATACTGCAAAAAGGACATGGTTTTGAGAGAAGATATGTTGCAATTTTTGGAAAAAATAAGACTAATTTCTTTAATATGACCAGCCAAAAACTAGCTTCATATTTAATGTCAATTTGTTTGGCATACACTCTAGAGTATTCTCATTCTTTCTAAGGTTGTGAAGTCAAGGGTTATGTAAAGTCTAAGATGGGAGTTTTCAAGCTTTAAGAACTACATTAGCAGAAAAAACTTAGGCACTTATTTCTTCAACTTATTGAACTGTGAAACTGAGAACACATTAAAAGATATTACCTCATATAGTGAGAGAATATGTTTTTACTTTTCAGAAAGGAAAATAAAAATCAATTCAAGGAAAACTTGGAGAACAGAAGCCTGTCAGGAAATTTCTACACTTTATTTCTTCTACTGTGAGAAAAGAGGAGAGTGAAAGTGTAGCATTAAAATCATTATCAGTTGTTAAGCAGATTAAGCATTTATAGCGGTACCATGGCAAGCCTGATATGCATGCACATATCACCTAACAACAGCACTCAGGAATGGTCTTACCTATATCAAGAAATTCTTGTTTTATCTTAAGTTGGGATGGGACTACCATTTAGCTTTCCTAATGTTAAATTTAGATATGAGGTCTGACAGTGATGGGGACAAGACTCAATTTTTCTGAATCTTTTTTTCTGTTACATCCTTACTTCATGACAACCGAGACCTGCTAATTGTGACCCGACACCTCTGATTCCTTTGATACGGATTCTACACATTTCCCTTGGTACTCTGTATCCCATCATGCACTTTGTCCATTCACTGCAGAAAGTACTTCAAGCGATGGTAAATTGAGAATTCCTAAATGTCATTCTAATATATCAATTTCTTCATCACTGCTTCCATCACAGTAGAGAGATATCACCTGAAAGAGAGCATCACAAGAATAAATATACAGTGACAGGTTTTGAAATTTGAGGTGTGTAAGTATGATTGCACACCACAAATCACCTCAAATCACTGAGGGTAATGCGGTTTTTTGCAGACCTAGATATAGAATGCCATTTAGATTAAATCTGCTGAAATTTATTAAAACAGCACACCTCACACATTCATTCATTTTCTAAGAAGTATGACTTTTAGGACACCTGAAAATTCTAAACCCAAAGCCTGTATAGTGAAATACACTATTGTTTAACTGCGAGATTTCATGGACAGCTGCAAGCCTGTTACAAGTTAAATGCAAGCGCCCTCTCACTCAAGCCATGAGTTTTATATTTTCCAGGTTTATTTCAAATCACAATCCTTAGGAAATTAAGGATGTGGTAAGTGCACTGTTTTATTAAACACTGAGACATTTCTCTAAGTTTTCACTCTGTATTTAAGTGTGCATAAAATTGCACTCCTCATAGTGATCTGAGGTGTGTCATGGTGTGCCAGGGCACTCACATGTCTAAAAATTCAAGGCCTGCTCACTCTCACATTTTATTTCACATTAGAAATCAGTTGCAGTCTTTCATGTAGTTTAAATGTTCTGACTCTGAGCCAAATTCTGTTTACTCTGAGAAATGATAAAAAGCCTTAAACCCAAATTTCAGATTCCACCCGACCACAAAAACTTCCCAAAAATCATTATCATGGACTAGTTTTACAAATTATCTCAATCATTCACCAAACAAATGTTGTTTCATACATCAAAACCATGACAGCAAATACCTACCTGCTCTTGCTGGAATAGTCCACTTCTCTTTTCTTTAATATTCTGCTTGCATTCCTTTCGTTGTCTCTCTTTATTCACTCGTGAGTGGTTGCTCCTTTCATTACTTTGAAATTTCTAGGGTAGAGATGGTAATAAAGTAACAACATTAAGCTGTGTAAATAATATGGAGGAATACTGATTTTGGTGGATAATATCCCAAATTTTTTACTTTGGTGATAATCTTTGCTCAAGATGATACAATATAAAGATCTGAATGTGAAAATAACTTTCTAGTGAGAAAAATGTGACGTAAACATGCTACGTATTGTATGTTCTTTTTTTGTAGTCTTTTTATTTTCTCATTATTTGTTAATTTCTACTTTTATCTTGCACCGATCTTACAGTACTGTACATTAAAATTTCCCCTACACACACCACACAAATCTGGATTTTCAGGCCTCCATACAGTATTGTTTCAGGTAAATTATCGTCATTATTGAATTACTGTGATAGCTTTTTTTATTCGATTATCATGAGAGTGAAAAGTGAATATAGTCTAACACCAAGCTCTCTAATGTGGCACTATAATCCTTCACCATTAACAAAAAAGTCTTTCCATGAGAAGTGATTTGTGCTTTAGATTTTGCAGGTGTGCTACAAGTCACTCACCTTTGGAGATTTTGGAGAGTGGTAGGTGTGCTATTTTATTTAACTTTGATACTTTTAACACAGTCCACTTTCTTTATTTATGTGTGCAAAAAAAAGGCACTCCTCACAGTGATTTCCTCCCACTCACCTCAAAAATCAAGGCCTGAAGGGGTAAAGCAAAGCTTCAACTTAAGTATGTAGAAAAGGAACTTAACCATCACAATTTGGTGAAACTTTCATTCACACAAGACATTTACTTCTTGAGATATGAACAAATCAACCTTACCTAATTTGTGGCACAAAAACAGGTTGAGGTAAGTAGGTTATTTCCCTTTCTCACACGGGCTACTTTCTTTCCTTTGTTTTTTAGTCTGTTATGTTAGCCTAAAAATTATGTAGCAGGGACAGGACCTCTCCCATGGGGACTAAAAAGGTCTTTAAAGGTTCTGATACCTCTCCTTCAATTACATTCCAATAACATGATATTGGTTAGAAGAAATACATTCGTAAATTTTCAGAAAAAGATTTTTCATTAATGTGAGTCTACGATGCTTGCTTTAAGTTCAGATTGGGTTAAAAATGTGACATTTATAACTGTTGATACATTGGAAACCACACACCACATTTCAAAGCAACCTTAAATTTACAACAAATTTATTAGAACAAGATCCATCTAACATAATACATATCAAAATTGGAATTGAGCATAAGCCCTCCCTTAAAGTTACTGTAGGTTAAGTTAGAGTAGATGGAGATTTTTCACCTAGTTACCAAGCAATTGGTTAAAGCCGAGCCGGCCACGCCTTTTTTCCAGTTGTGGCTCACTGGCCTTGTTTACCATTGCTCATGCTGAGCACCAAGAACGATGGTTCTATTTTTCAAGTCATAGGTATGACACGGCCAAGGCTTGAACTCCCAACCTCCGGACTGCAAGACGGATGGTTCAACCATTAGATCATGCAGCCAGATGAATGACCAAATAAACAGCAAACAGACATATATAGACATAATCTTACATAAAGCTAACCATGGACAGGAAAAAAACACTGCACAACAAAATTAATGAACAGTAAATTTGTTAGCATTCGAGTACCTGAGACAGCTAAGCATGTGAACACCTCTATTGGACTCTCATGCATATTTATATAGCACCACTTCAAAGCTTGTAGTTACCAAACAAACTACTTGCAAAGCGCGTGGTGCTTATTTTATTGAAGATTGGCAAAATTTGTTGTGATGTTAAAACTTTGAACTTTTCAACTGATGCACACTGTTTGACAGGAAATTTCTTGAATGGCTGTTGCCACTGTATTGCAATGATGGTATTCTTTGTTAAAGTCAGAAATTAGCCCTATTTTTAACCAGTAAGGAAAATTTCTTGTTAACAGTGAGCATCTGCCGGAATGTTAAGGATGCTAAACAAACCTGGAGATATTTGCAAATTGACCAAATCAGGATTCTAGCTACATAAAGCGGTGCCAGGCAGGGCAGTCCAGCACTTCTTACCTGCATACGGTCACAGTCAACTGCACTGCCGCATCCAGCATATATTTTTTGGCACGTTAAAATGAAACATGGCAGAACATGACATTTTAGTGGTATTCTGGGTGCACATATTGTTATTTGGCAATATGGAAAATATAAGCTCTGGATAAAAGAAATTATTCCAGTAAGATTCTGAACAAAAATAATCTATATATAAAATTCTTTTTAAGGTAGCATCCATTTTGGCATCCTTAAGATAAAGAATTTTCTCAAAGGTTTGAGGGCACCAACAGCATCCAGTAAATCACTTAAGCCACCCACTAAATACAACTCTAGCAAGAAACCTGAATCAATTTTACTTGAGATTTCAAAGTTTTGGGACAAAGAATTCATTAGTTGATAGGGTAGGCACATCACAACAGCCATACAAAAGACTCTATAAGAGAGGTGCCTACTGAGCACTAAAGTGTAAACAGAAAAATATCAACTTGTCTGTAAATGAACAAACCTTTGGGGAGTTGCCCTTTTTGCTCACTCTTTTGTTGTCTATGTAATTATTAACCTTTGACCTTGCTTTCTTAAAGTCCCTCTTCTTGCAAGGAGATAACGGCTCTGTTGATTCTTCAATAAGTTCTTGTATTCTAGCAAGCTTTTCTTCCGAAAGATTTTCTGCATCTGCATAAATGATTGAAAACAAGACTTACATGTTATTTCCAGTAAATTTACACAGTGATTCTGCCAAAAACACAAAAGGGGGGGGGGCTATTATTGCTAAACCCCAAATCCAAAGTGATGCTGTCCTAGGCTTTAGGTGTGAGTGGGTTCAGGGGGACAAAACCTTGATGACAGCCTCCTAAAATGTGCAACTTAAAGGGCAAGAGCAGTCACCTGCCCCAACTTGAAGTAGTGAAGTACTCTGTCCTGTTTCAAAACTGGCCCTTCAGAGTCATGTGACAGTATTTTTCCTCCTAACACATCAAATTTACTGAGAGTCACTGCCTGGTTTATCTTGAATGTGCAATATTGAAGTCCTAAAATATTTTGAAAGATACTTTGAAGGGAGAAAAGGAGAAAATTGTAAAATTTAGCAGTCGCTTCAAAAAGTAAGTTAAATTTAAGATCTGAAGACACACTAACACCAATGTGTTACATCCTGTCAGTGGGGGAGTTTTCATACTGTACTTGCCAACACTGTCATCACAGAAAATGAAACAAATGTAGCAGATGATCTACTATGCAAGGTCAGCGCAAAAGAAATGATGTCAGTGCGTGGAGTCACAGAGGTCAAAGTCCTCTCTTTCTCTCTTGAATGTTCACAACATTCTGTATGTGGAAAACACTATGGCAAAAATGAACTTTCCCCAAGGTTTTACTTTGCACTGTTCCTGACAGTTGGAAAAGATGTTTAAGTAAGAAACCAAGATATTGACAATTCCCTAATTTTTATGGATATGAAAAGGATGGGGGGGGGGGGGGGGGAAAGACAAATCACCCCTTATTATTTACTTCCTTTTGTCCCATTTTTATTGCAGAATATACCTTCCAGTTACCCTTTCAGTGCTACACTTTGTAAAATACATCATTTTAATTTTGGCTGACTTAACAAAGTCCATCTCTAAAAGATGGTTCACCATGTTCTCATTATCTTGCTGCAATAGACCTTGAGTACCGACCACACCATGACATCATCCTTTGAGCAGAATAAAGGAACACATGGTCACACGCAAAAGAATTCACCCTGCACTTGTAGCAGACTATGCACCTATCTGACTGGTTGACAAATCAGCTGTCTGCATTTGTTTGTGTTGGTTTGTTTTTCCCCAAACGAGAGCTTACTTTCTGCTCGATGACCTCAAATGCACAAGGTCTGTACTTACAGGTTGAAAAATGATGAACCGTGCGATAGCACATAATAACGTATGATATAAAGGTTAATGCAAGTCATGCACAAGGTTGCAGCCTGAGAGCAATAACCACAGGGAGTGAGTGCATTATATTGTTTTAATGCACAGTTCCAGAGCTGCTTAACTGTTTATAAATAAACAACAATTTTGATTTAAATGACTGAAAAATTCATAAAATTATTTTGTAAATAACCAAATTAAAATAGCAGATCCCTGGTTAAAATGAAATAGCAGGAGATGAGGTTATCCAGGGATAATGCATGGTCACCTGACCTTTATGAACCAATAGAAGTTGAAGATTGTTATCAAGTATGAGTAAACATTAATTTCCTGTCTAGGAGACAGTTTCTTACACTCAATAATATCATGAACAAGCAATTACTACTTATGAGAGTACTTAAAGGTATGTCTGCATTTTAAGCAATCAGATGACCAACCAGAGGGACTCTGAAATAGCTCTCATACATATTCATTTTGCACCACTTCAAAGCTTGTAGTTACTGAACAAACTACTTGCAAAGCGCGTGGTGCAACTTTCCTTAGGGTTGAATTTAAAATTTCAAGAGAAAATGCTTTCTTCATGATAAATTGCATTATATTACATGTATGTATGAGACTACATAAAATGTGAATATCAAGGACAGACAAGATGGCAAGATTTTGGAAAGGATGATATTTTCTTGATTTTGTCCTTCACATACATGCTTTCTGTTTTCATATCTCAAAAATAAGTTACACATTTCATTGAGTTCATTAAAGGTCGAGAGCAGTCCCCCAAACTTATTTTGAAGAAGGAGCAAATATCACAATTTTTCTTCTTATATCTCTTTAAAGTCTCTTCCATCGTATTTTATGACTTCAATATTGCATATCCAAGGTAAACCAAGCAGTTATTTCTAGTAAATTTCACATTTAAGAAGAAAAAATGTTGTAACATGACTTGCAACAGCCAATTACAGTATGAAACTGGACAGTGTAGTTGTCAACTACTGTACACTTCTTCAAGTAGGGGTGACTGCTCTTGCCCTTTAAGTCAATCATTAAGCTTAGTTCTGTTCCAATTGACTCATTCTAGCCTACATCACTAATTGGCACTGGCTGGCATAGAACATGCGCAGGAATGCATGGGTGCACTTTTGGTTTTGAGTGCGCAGTAATCTCGCGATTGCACACAGAATGCAGACAAATTAGAATCGACATTTCATTGTGCACAATGTACGCGTACCTCATCAATTCATTCTTTTGTCAAGCAGTTGTGACATCATTTGTTTGTAAACATGAATGAGTCTATGAAAGGCACTGGCTGTTCCTAAGGGATCTTAAAGGTCATGTCACATAGACATACAGTAACAAAGCTATTTGATGTTTAAGGCATGAAAAACCAAGAAAATTGTTGCAATTCCCATCAAAAGTTGTCAACATTTGATAATTGAAAAATAATGGATAAATATGAGCTCAATATGCAAATCTTGTGATGTCTTGGGAGTAGCATGCCATATATATGTAGCTTATGTTATCTTTTGCTGTCTTATATATTCAAGGACAGTTGCAACATAAGTACGGTATGTCATGAGGGTTTCATCTGAAAGCTTATGTCCTTGAAAATCATCAGTTTCAATTACCAGACCATAAACTATATGATGAGTAGTTACGAGATAATTAATACAGGGTAAACAAAAAACAAAGGAAAAAGAAAAAAAAAGCAGTCAACTTTGTACAACACTCCCTTGTAATTTTTTTTAGCATTAGCAATAAATTGCTACAGAAACATTCAACCTTTGAAGAGGTATAACTTGAGATCTGTAACAGATGCTGACATAATTCCAAATGACTGTTCCTTAAGAAAGGTTACTCCTTCACTGCTAAATAAAATCAGGGCTTTTTGGTAACAATGTCATACTAAACAGAGAGTGATCCTACCCTCCTGCTTCTTGCAATAAGTACCTCTGCTATCCTAATGAAATAAATGCAAATTAATTGATGGGGGAGGGAGTCCCATCCTCTCTGGAAATTTTAAAATGAATGGTACTAGCACATTTAATAACTGCTTACTTTGTGCTCATTCTTTTCCTGATACTGAGAAAAACAGTAGGAATATTTATTAACTAAACTACTTTAGTCTAAAAGAAGTCATTAAATCACTTAAATATATTATAAGAACAAACCTGATGGTGTGACTTCCAGTCCAGAAGGGCGACTATCTTTTGGAGTACAGCAACTCTTTTTAAAGGTGGCCATTTTGCTTCCAAACAATATGGTTTAACAAGAATCAAGCAGAAATGAAGTCTGTTGACAGATACAAGTGTAGGACGTGGTTGTCTGCTTGCCATAGACAAGTCATTGTTGTCTGTTATTTTCCAGTTGTTCATGGGACAAACAACCCCACCTGTGCCTGTCTACACACTTCATGTCAGCCTGCATTATGTTAAACTTATTGTTTGGAAAGGAAACTCTGCTCAGATTCTAATAAAACGTACATTTCTGCAACTCCCTTACTGACTAGATGGCTTTAGACTGTGAGCTTGGACAATTTGCCATAAAATCTTATGGTAGGTCAATACTATGTTTTGATGAGGCAACCTAAAATTTGAAGGGTCAACCAAAATTTTTTTGAAACCACTTAACCAATTATTCTTGATTTTTTATCCTTGTTTCAAGTCCTGCTGCTCCATACCACTTACCAATAGACAACTCGTATGATACACTTGATATATCACCATCTGTGCCTAAAATTCGGGACACTTCAAGCTTTTCTCTTGGTCCAAGTGATGAACTCATAGTCATTAGCAGCGACTCAACCATACTCTGTTTTTCTGAGGTAGACATGTCATTCCTGGAGATGAGAAAAAAAAAGAAAGAAATTTTTAGCTATAACTCTCTTCATCAGTGAAGAATATTCTGGGAATAAATTCCGAACATATTCATTTGAAAATAATAAATTTAAAGAATTACTGGGGAAAGTGGCAGGCAAAAAGTTTCTTTAGATTAGGAGTTTTTGTTTTTATTCATCAAATTCGGTCACAAAATTATTTGAAGTACAGTACTTTGTTTTCAAGTATTCAAGGTTATTCCTGCACTGGGATATTAGTCTATCTGAATCAGTCTTTGGTGTTGAGTGTTTAACCTTTGACCTTTGGTGACCCCTAAAACCTCCAAGAAACACAACTGAGATCATCAATGTATTACATACATGTCATATCTCAATGTAATTGTCAGGCAGTTCACTGTACCAGCAAGCATTCAAACATGATCACAAACACACATTTAGCAAAAGCAATTAAGTAGTGAAACCATACAGTGACCAACCAAATGGAAATAAGACTACTGTATAGGCACTGCTTGATTAAACAGAAGTCTACATACAGACAAACCCAGACAGCAAGTGATGGTCAGATTTCAAATGAAAGTATGGTTTCAGTTGGCCATAACTAGGGTCTCTCATGTTTTAATCTTTCAATTCCCTTGCTTACATGTATCATGGATGGTTGTACACCAAATATATTTATTCCTTCAATTTCACTGAATACGAGTGCTTGAAATTCAAGTAGACAATAAATGAAGACAATTTAGGGGTCATGGACCCCACTAATGGCTGCCTACAGTCACTAAACACAAGCACTGACGGGATTTGTCTATAAGGTGTGGTGTCAAGGAGCTGAGGTGTTAAAAACTCCAACAAACCATGGTCAGGTTTTTAAAGAATCTGACTTTCAGCCTGGAGGTGTGAAGTTCCAACTTCTGGCAGGGTCATACCAAAGATTTAAAAATGGAACCTAATACCATTGTATTGGTGCCAAACAAAAGCAATTGATGGAGTACAGTAGGAAACAAACCAGTGAGCCACAACTGGAAAAAGGCTGTGACCTAAACCAATTGGTTAGAAAAGCTCGGGGAAACTTCATCTTACTATTGTATTAACAAACTAGAATGCCCAAAAGCCTAAGTGATTCCTTGCTGTTGGAAGGTAAGTCTGTTTTATTCTTTTCTTTCTTTTTCAAATTGACAGTGCTTCACAATGTACCCACAAAAAATACAAGCTCCCTACATTGAGATATCATGGAAATCGGGTTCAGCGCTCAGGACCCTGCGCCACCCCAGATGAACTTTGACCACCTGGAACTAGGGTTCTGCACACTATATATTGCACCCACATATTATGTATGCAATTTTACAGTATCCGGACTCTGACCATGAGAAATTGTGTAACCATAGTATTGAGACTTTGACCCCTTGTGACCCCAAATGACCTTCCAACCCCACCAAAAACAAGAGAATTCTGCTCCGCACCATAATGCATTTACATAACGTTTTTGGAAACCTACCCAAGCTTCCTACCATCAGATATATTGTAAACAAGACTTTTAGACTTTAAAGGCTAGTGACCCCAAATGACCTTTGACCTCCACCAAAATCAATAGGCTTCCCTAAGTTTAATGCATTCACATATCAAGTATGAAATCTGTTCAAGCTTCTTACCTTCAGATATCGTGTAAACAAGGTTTTCAGACTTTAAAGACTGGTGACCCTACATGACCTTTAACCTCTACCAAAATCTAGAGTTCAACTACTCAATTTGGCCAACCCACCCATCAAATAAGAGGTTTAAGTCAATGTTACCCTTCTTGAGATGCCGTGTTTGCAAGTTATTCCTAAGGAATTTACTATTTGACCCCTCGTGACCCCAAATGATCTTTGCTCTCCACAAAAAATGATAGGGATCATCTAAATCGCCAAGGCACACACTAAATATGAGCATAGTCACATGTACCTTTCTTGAGATAATTTATTTACAAGGTTTTGACCTCCACCAAAAACAATTAGCATTATCTATTCTATACCAACCCACACACCAAATATGAGATTGGTCACACATACCCTTTTAGAGATTTCATGGTTACCAGCAAAGCATCACACAAACATACAGAGACACACACACACAACATCACCACTGCATAGATTCCTTGCCAGCCTTTTTTAAGATATTTACAAACCAAACAAAAGGAAACCACACATGCAAGACATCATCATCACATTGAGTCCACAAGGAAGGAAAATCCAAAAATTAGCCTTACCAGTTGATATCTTTTAATTTTCGTTTCCTCTCCCCCCGAGGTGATTTACTGGGTACAACTTCCTCAACACAATCAATGCTGACTGGTCCTTCTTTCACCACCATCAGATTGGAAGGAGGTGACAATGGGGGGCATTCCAATAGATTGGATGGAGGTGATGGTGGGGGGCACTCCACTGGCAGAAGTGTTGACAATGACATAGACTCTAATGAGAAAATGGAAAAGTTATGTAATGGCAAAATGATACACATCTACAGTACTAAAAGTTGTGTTGTAATACTGTTGCAAGCAACAGTAGGACTTCATTCAAAGAACCCATGTAAAGTGGATGGATGGGAGATTTCACTTGGAAAGGCACTGTCCCTTTGATATAGGCATTATGCACCAGCAGTACATCACTGCATTGCGCATCTCTCTGCATTTCCATCCAGACGTCCATTTTGCAACAACTATTACTAAGGTGCTGTTGTGCGTGCATTTCAATAACACAAAGACTTCCTTTGATCATTTTTATCCAGTACCCCAAACTGAAACACTGTGACGACATGTGCATAATCTCTATAGAATCTTCTGTTTTGACACTTTTTTGATGTGAAATTGTACAACATATTATACATGTTAAAGAACACTGCAAATGCTACTGTACAATTTGTAAGCCAGATCTTCATGGAATACTTTTGTTGTAACTCTATACCCAAAATAGTCATGTACAGTAGGACCCCTAAAAATAATGACATTCGTCTTCGTAAATTAGCACTAAAATTTATTGGGTGGAACTTAAACCAAATAATTTACAAATTATGATTGTCCATTTATGAAGCCTTGTTTGGACCTTATATGTTGAATTTTTCATTGTGAACTATTAGGTCTATGCCATGAGGTTCCACAGGATTTACAGCAACACTGACTGGAGTGTAAACTACAAAATCCTGTGCATCTTGCAGATGCACAGGATTTGTTATCATGCGTCCAGGGGAATTTACATGTATCTGAGACCCGGGACCCAAGTTTAGTTAAAATCCTGCAATTCTCTGCCATTTAAGGGCAAGCAAATATATATCAGAACAAGTGAATTCTGCAATCACTGTACTTGTGGCAATTGAGGGAGTAGTTTTTACAGTTTATGTCCAACCCTAAAAAAGTAGGTAAAAAAGAAGGGTTTAAGGGCACAACAGGATTTGGTATGTTAGAGGGGTACTTATTTTAAAGAGCCCATGAAATGACTAAGTAGCAATGATTTAGGGTCATTCTCTGACACTATCTATCAACAAAATAGCATTCATTTTAAAATATACCACCCCAAGAAAGAGAAATGCTCAAGTGAAATGGTATCCCTTCCAGTACAACAGCTGAAAAATGTGAAAGTGCGTTGAACCAAGACTGACATCATCACAGGAACCCAACTTCACGGTGTGTGTACTTAAGTGCACTTGGAGTATACCCTGCTGTGTTGATGTTACATGATCTTGCATGTATAGATGGCCTAAAATGATTGATATAATCAACAAATTATCATTACAAAACCTAATCCTAAGTTTGCTTCACAAAACTACTGAAAAGGGGGGTTTCAACACCTAGGAATACTCCTGTTCAACAGATGGAGTTTTGCGACTTTTCATTATTCCGTGAGCCAACTAGCAGGGAAACCTGTTTGGTATACATCATACAAGTGTTTGGTAGTTCCCTAGTAAGAGGTTATACACACAGAAAAATACCTCAGGCTCCTGGGGGATGTAACTGCATCCATTTTTCTAAAAGTGCTATGTAACTATTATTTTTTATTGGGGAGGAAGCAGTGATTCTCTCATTACACAGGCCCTTATGCAATACTGTATACCATTCTGTGCAGTGGCTTAAATACTCCCAACAAGTTCTGTTTGGTTAATTTGGATGAATGTCCATGCAATTTGGCTTGGTTCAAAGAAGAGGAACAGTGATTATAGTGGGAAAAAGACTAGCTGATGTTTTGGTTATTTTAGGAAGTATTCCTTTTTTATCAAAAGTTGGCATGAAGTTACTATTTCAGCTTCATGCATTTTGAAATCTATGCTAGTGTAAGATCCACTGTATGATTTCCACATTAATGTTTGTGACAAATTTACTTGGAAGGGATGTCTTTCAAAGGAATCCGGGTGAGATATCAACAATCTGATTGAATGTGAGTTAAAATGTTTTCTTTTTCTGGTTGAGAGAATTGTTGTTACAGTAAGTCATAGATCGACTAGATTGCTGGAACCAAAATTTCAAACTGATAGGCGTCTAACATGAATGATAGATAGTGTCAGAGAATGACTCCAAATCATTGTCTTGAGTCATTTCATGGGCTCTTTAAGCATTTTGGTGAAATTTGCATTGCAATCTGATGTGTGGTTCTCTCAATGGGAGCGCATATTTTTCACATTTCCGACAAAAAAGTGAACTTGAAGTTAGCACATATGTCATAATATCCTCACATTAGTGCACTGTTTTTCTTAAAACTTTAGCCTATTTTCTCCTCAACAATCACATATTATTAACATGGGAATGCATTTATAACTGGCATGTAAACTCTACAAACTTTGCATCCCTTACAAGGAGGTCCTATCCCTACAGTATAAACTTCAAGGTCAACACAGCAGTCTGATAAAACAAAGGAAAAGAAAGCATTCCTTGTCAATGTGAGGAAATAATGTAAGCTCTGCTGCCCTCATCCTCACTTTGGAACACAATCTACTAACTTCATTTACTGGTATCTCAAGAAAATACAGTACATGTCTGATTTGAATGGAACTTTCACCTCACCACACTTTAGATTTGGTTTCTTTTTCACAAATATTTTGCTTAAACTTTACCCTTACGTACCAACTTACCATCTAAAGAAAGCTCTGGTATATTGCTAATGAATGTATTCCTAAGGTAGTCACTTCCTGCACTACCACATATAGGTGATGCTTGCTCTGAAATTTCAAATTCACTTTCATTGGACTCTGAACTAACACAACTTAAAGTGACCGAAGAGGAAAGAGGAAAGAAGCTGTCTTCATCTGCATCATCTTCTCCATCAAAACTGCAATCTTGAAAACTGTGTAAGAATAAATACACCCATAGATGCTTACAGTCATGTTCAATACAATACTGTACAGTACATCATCAAAGGGTCAGACAGAGCAATATTGATCAGAAGAGAAAAGCTTTATAAAGGTTTTATTGATGACCTGTAACCATCAAGGATGAAATTAAGGTTGGCTGAACCAGGAGTCTCTTTTTGTCACAAAAAGTCTCTTGGTTCCCTAATTTTTTGGGTAATTTGGGGACCCTTTGTGTTGACCAATAGACAGCGACCATTTTCCAGTGATGAACGCAAAGGACATATCTGGCACTTCCTTTCATAGAGAATGGTGCCAGACAGTGCCTTATTCTGAGTTTATTTTATTGTGTCCCTTTTTTAGAATATGTGGGGACACTGTGACAACTTAGGGAATGACTATAGACTACCAAGCTACCAAGCTGGCGAGTTGATCACATTCTCAGTCACTAAGTTAACCCACCAGTCCGTGTTTCCTCTAAGAATTTATCCATTGTGTCAAAATGACCAGTTTGGAAAGTTTTGACTCAGTAGAATTGTTAGCGGCACGGAAGTGTGCACGCGAAGCGTGAGCCCCCGACGGGTGGGGTCCAGGGGCAAAGCCCTGGTGGGGGTGCAGGGGGAAAAGCTCTGGAAGTTCCTGAGTTTTAGGGGTTTTGAATGCACAAAAAGACTGTTTCCAGGGTAAAATATCTTTTATAATGCTCCTGTATTTTTGTATGTTTATTCTAGATGATAAAAAGCAAATGAAAATGTCCGACAAAAGTTTCTCTTCTCTCGGGGATTACATTTGGTTCTTCATTAAACTAAAAATTATCCTTCAATTTTAGGGGCTTACAATTGATTTCTATATTAATGCCTACTAAAGGCATATTTTCATCATCCCAAACAGTTCCAGTCTCTCCCAACCTACTTACTTCTAGCCCCTGCCACATTTAACTAAAACTCATCTTTATCCAAACACAATCCTAGTTTATTGCTTGATGGCTTGTCCCAGTGGCCATACAAGTTCATAATGTGTAATCAAGACGCTCTGAGTGCCCATGCTGTGTAATTTAGCTATGATGCATTGTTTGAATGTGATGCCAATCAAAGAGCTGTACCAATTGAGAGTTTTGATATACGTATGTATACTGAAACTGTAGTTTGGGGTGACGAATGACCCCCTTTAAGTGTTAAACCTCGTCCTCAACCACAGCATCACATTCACCTTGAGAATCACAGATTTCGCAGCCTTCTATTAGTACAGTAATATACCGTACCTAGCCCTGAGGTAATTGCCAGAGGCTAAATGTGTATTGACGTTTTTGCAACGGTGCTTGTCACAATGGCTGGTCTGTATGATAATATCAGTGACACTGATCACATATATTGTTAATCCTGTATTTTTACCACTGGGGGCATCTCAATTGATCATTTTTGTGCAGAGGGTGTGTTACTTTCCGGTCGTTTGCAGAGTGGACCCAGTCAATTGCCCGTTCAATGTGAGTGCATGTACTACCAGCATGCAGACTCATGCATTGCTGTTTAGCATGTCATTTTGTGTGAGCAATGAAGCTACTTTTGGGGGCAGAACGTGCGGCATTTTGCAGGTCACTTGTGTTGACATCATGTCATCATTTGCCCACATTTCTTTTGTAGTGAAGATAAGATTTGAGAAGCACTGCTGTAAAATCCAGTGTGTGCATTCCGCGGCGGTAATTTCCATTTACTTTTAAAAAGGCTCACATAATTTCAAGGTGATTTTAAAAACTGTATTTTACCTAGGTCCTACTCATTTTCAGCCCTGAGTTTAACTCAAATGTCTTCATACGATTTGAGGAGAGAGTTTACATAAACAGGACCTAGACCTACTATACGTCTTGTTTGAAAACAGTATTATGAACATAAGTGGTTGAATATACATAGGGGTTTGACAAATGCGTGATTTTGTTGACCAAAAAACTGCACTGCGATTTCGGCTAAAACGTAGAAAAGCGCGATTGTAATTAGCCTACAAAAGGTGCAGTGGCACAATCTTGCCGCTGAACCCTTTTTTTGCCTAAGTAACCTTACTGTTTAAAATAAGTTTCAATGCTGGTACCAAAGTCATTTTCAGATTAATTTCTCTAATGTTTTCACATGCTTTCTTCCTTGCAACTTATCTGTCAAAAGGTGAGAATATTGCCGCAGAATATACCTGCAGAATGTGGTACATCTGTACCATATGTCCTTTATAGATATCTTGACTTTTTAATAGCCTACCTGCTGAAAGTTTTGGAAAGATAAAGTCGCAGGGCGATATTCATCAAGCAATAGCCTCGCACCCTCCTGGCAATAGCCTCACACTCTCCCTCATACTGTAATTACACAGCATCTCCGTAGCATACTGTCTGCCTGCATGTTCACTCAGATGAATGTACCTACAGAGTCACGATCAGTGCAGTGCTGTGCTTCACTTGCAGTCTCACGTAAATCCAGGTTAGCAGTACGCACTGCATGCTGGCATTTCGTAGTAAACTGAAAGTGTGTGCGTGCAAATCGTTGGATCGTTTCGGAAATTCCCTTAACACAGTTAACTCAATAATCACATTGACTTAACCATGTAAATGTTGGCTGGAAAAATGTTCACAAGTACGGCCTGTTGGTAATATTTCCATTCCTTTCCTTATGAAAATCATTTTAAGAATGAAAGGAAACGGTTATCTCCCTAACGTAACATAGAAATGGGATCGTCAAAGTCTCGAACTATTTTGCGGTGTCGGCTATTCATTGTCATGTTCGCTGTCAGTGTGCCTCGACAGCTCTCTACAACTAATGTTAACTTAGCGCTACCTAGGCCATAACTAGTCGAATAAAATCTGCAAGCTTAAGTGAATGATCCTTAATTTCACATAATATTAATTGACTTTCAAGCTCCGCATACCGTTGCCTTAGTTGAAATGTGTTTGTTATATTTGGTGTATGTCAACGTTCTTTTTGCCGTTTACACGGTATTGATTTGGGGAGCAAAATGAAACCCTTTCTTTTTTTCACCACAAACATCAGTGCCTCAAATCGAGAAGTCACTGCGTCAAAATCCTGTCACAGCGGCTTAGCGGAAACACTGCCACTAGTGACATACTGTGTCATACCTGAGCAGTCCAGTGAAGTCCAGACTCATTGAGTGAGGTACAGTGGTGGGGGGGGGGGAGTCACAGACCTTTCCTGAGGGGAAGGGCACAATTTCTGAAAATTCACACTTAGCACGGAACTTACAGAAGCTGAAAAATAATTTTTCTGGTGGTTCCAGCACAATGGGGCATGGTTTTGCAGCCTGGGATGGGGTGACAAGTTGGGCTGAACAAGACACTGTCCATGGGTAGTGAAGTTTACAATCGTTAAAAAAAATACAAGAATATTAATGTGCACAGTAATTGGGGTGGGGGGCATGTCTTTAATCAGTCATCTTTAATCAGCAACCATTTAAATCCCACCCCTCACATTATAAACAACTAACCTTTCATAGTAAAGGACACTGTTACATTCTGTCTGATATGCCAGGTCCATATCTTCTCCAAACAAAAATCCATCTGTTGGGGGCCATTTGCTGCAAGGGAACATAAAAAAAATGCACAAGTGAAACACAGGTTAAGAAAATACTAACCCCAAACTCTCTTCTGTGTCACACAAGTCTTGAGGTTCAAGCAGCCTGAAGAAGGGTTTGAATACAGGTACGTACTGTATGTCATTGTGTGAGGTACGTAAAAGTAGTCTGATAGGAGAACCAGATTCCAATGGGGGAAATTCCCTTACTATTCAAAAAATATGATAGACTTTAAGCAGCCAGAATACTTCAGCAGGCCTACCAGTTTTTCCAATTCCCTGCTGGACTACGCTTCAGTGGATTGTTCAGCATACGCTTCATACTGTACCTGTCTCAATGTCTTGCGTAATCACTTTTGCGGATAACTTTGGAAAATATTCAGGATAGAGCTTTTCAGAACCAGAATGCATAAATGCATTGAGGTTTTGATGATGCATACATGTTCTTTACAATAAAATGCTACATTTCTTGTAACACTCAGTGACCCAAAGTGACCATTGACTCCACCAGTAAGTACATGTAACTGGTTTTTCTTTTAACGAAAACACTTCTATATTCAAAAAGCCAAATTTCATACTGTGCCTTAAGATTTTCTGCAAACAAGGTTTCAGAGTTCAATGCGAGGTGATACCAGATGACCATTGACCTCCACCAAAACCAACAGGTACAGTACTTTCAACTCACCATAACACATTCAAATACTAATTATAAAATCCATCCAAGTTTCCTACCTTGAGATATCCCTTTGACAAGGTTTTCAAAGTTTGACCTTTGGTGACCCCAAATGACCATCAAACTTCACCAAGGACTGCAGATGCCATCTTCCTACCAAAACACCTCCACATACTGACTTTGAACTTTATCTCAGTTTTCTACCTTGAAATACAAAGTAAAATTTGGTTTTCAAAGTTTGATCTTGGATAATCCCATGTGAACTCTGACCTCTACCAAAATAAAAAGGGTCCACCCTCCCATCATAATTCATCAACAAACCAAGTTTGAAAACAATCCAAGCTTCCTACCTTGAGATATTATTTAACAAGGTTCCTGAGCTTGTACCCATGTGACCCCAAATGACCTTTGACCTCTACCAAAATGAATAGGGTTCTTCCTTACATCATAATGCATCAACATATCAAGTTTGAAATCAATCCAAGTTTCCTATGTTGAGATATCATGTAAACAAGGATTTTGGGGTTTGTCCCCATGTGACCCCAAATGACCTTTGACCTTCACCAAAATTAGATAGGGTTCTTCCTGACCTCATAACGCGTCGCCATATCAGGTTTGAAATGAATCCAGGTTTCCTGCCATGAAATATTGTGTAAACAAAGATTTCGAGGTTTGACCCCATGTGACCCCAAATGACCTCTGACTGCCAACAAATTTCATAGGGTTCTTCCTTTCATCAAAACGTATCAACATATCAAGTTTGAAATGAATCCAAGTTTCTCACCATGAGATATGATATAAACAAGGGTTTTGGGGTTTGACCCATTGTGACCCAAATGACCTTTGACCACCAACAAAATTAATAGGGTTCTTCCTTACATCATAATGCATCAACGTGTCAAGTTTGGAATTAATCCAAGTTTCCTACCTTGAGATATGATATAAACAAGGATTTGGGGTTTTGACCCCAAGTGACCAAAAGGACCTCTGACCTCCACCAAAATAGATAGGGTTCTTCCACACCTTATAACACATCAACATATCAAGTTTGAAATGAATTGAAGTTTCCCATCATGAGATATTGTGCAAACAAGGATTTGGGGTTTTGACCCCATGTGACCCCAAATGACCTTTGACCACCAACAAAATAAATAGGGTTCTTCCTTACATCATAATGCATCAACGTGTCAAGTTTGAAATTAATCCGAATCCTACCTTGAGATATCATGTAAACAAGGATTTGTAGTTTTGACCCCAAGTGACCCCAAATGACCTCTGACCTCCACCAAAATAGATAGGGTTCTTCCTCACTTTATAACACATCAACATATCAAGTTTGAAATGAATCGAAGTTTCCTTCCAAGAGATATTGTGTAAACAAGGATTTGGGGTTTTGACCCCATGTGAGCCCAAATGACCTTTGACCGCCAACAAAATTGATAGGGTTCTTCCTTACATCATAATGCATCAACATGTCAAGTTTGAAATTAATCCAAGTTTCCTACCTTGTGATATCATGTAAACAAGGATTTGGGGTTTTGACCCCAAGTGACCCAAATGACCTCTGACCTCCACAAAAATTAATAGGGTTCTTCTTCCTCACCTTATAACACATCAGCATATCAAGTTTGAAATAAATCCAAGTTTCCTACCTTGAGATATCGTGTAAACAAGGATTTCAGGGTTTGACCCCCTGTGACCCCAGATGACCTTTGACCTCCACCAAAATCAATAGGGTTCTTTTTCTCAGTATGGGGTATCTGTGTACTAAGTTTGAGAATTGTCACATCTTCCCTTCTCAAGATATCGTGTAAACAAGCAAAGTGTCACAAACACACACACATACACAGGGCATATACCCGTATTCAATGCCTAACGGGGTACACAGAACTGTTCCCCGTAAGGAAATGGCCGGAATTCCCCTTTAGCCGATTATGTCACGTGGCACGTGAATGCCGCGAGTGAGGGCGGGCTCTTGCATATCACGTGACAAAGCTCATTGCAGTGTCCGAATTTTCGGGTAGCTACGCCAGTTAAGAGCTCCGCGTGAGCGAGGAGAGACATGCGAGGCTTCAGCTCTCGTGAGCTGCTTGTACCCGGCAAGGTATTGTTTGCAAGCTCATGCACGCTTATGAATTGGCGTGTACACACTACGAGCACATGCATAAGCACATACACACACACATTTACACGCACATACACACACACACACGCCATCATGAATGCATAGGTTTCTCTTTTCATCGAAAACCAATAAAAAAGTCACAAGCATTGATAGCTCACTGCTATTAGCCTAATACTGTTCTTGACGCTTTATACAGAACAGTTAGGTGTCACAGCAGATTGGAATATAATTTGCATTGTTTGCTAATATGTATATTGTACATAATATTTTCATGTTTGTGGCTAATCATACAAAACTAGGATCTCAGATTCAAGTCTAGCAATTTTTTTTGTATTGTGTATTATTATTCATTCTACTGTAGCTCCACAGTAGCTCCCTGGGTGGATTAAGCATTCCAGTGCATTGTTTGGTTAGGTGCACTGAGGATGCACTGAGTGACTGTTACACTGATATACTGGACTTCGTACAACAAGTGTTAGGGAATACCTGTGATTTAAAAAAGCACTGACTAAGAAGACCAATGACACCAGGGCTGTGATAATTTGTCCACTGGCTGCTCCACCCTCAGTTGAAATCAAAATTAGTGCCCAAACTGATAGGCCTAGCCAAGGCCCTAGACCTAAGTCTGTTAAGTTCCAACCTATCCTTTCTTACATTCCAAAAAATAATGTTTCCACTCCACCATAGCAATAGTACTTTACTGCCATTGAGGAAAGGCACCTTTTCTATGGCGGAATGAACACATTGTCTGTGGCGGAAAGTACAAAGGGCCTAAGTTAGGCCTAGGCCTACAGACTGTATGACGGAATGACTGAGGCCTCGTATTTCTTTTTACATAATACTAGGCCTGTATACTGTATAACGCTAGGACAACCTGTAACGGTTACTGGTCGTTTCACCCCCTTGCCAGTTCACCCTCAACCAGTTTGTCCCCTAAATACTAGTCTGCCCCCAGGCATTTTAGTTCACCCCCTAATCTTTCTGAAGGTCCCTTTACAAGGAGTGAATGTTTAAGGACAAACGATGTCCGCGAAGCGAAGTTTCTTATTTAATTCTCTTTCAGGATGAGATTGAGTTCATTTTTTAAGGTGTAACAAGTTGCTCATTTGTACTATGCCAAGGCCTAACTACTGTAAGTGGTTCTCAAAGTGGTCCCTACAGCCCCCTGGGACCGTTGAAAAGTTTCAAGGGGGCGCTGAGGAGTTTGCAAGCAATAAGGGGGCATTGGCATTGACTAGGGGGTCCCTAGAGGTTCTCATACATTCGTGCAATAAAGTAACCTAGGAGGTTGCAGAGTTGTTGGCAGTGTCTGTACAATCAAAGCATTTTAAAAGACATGCTATTCAGTTTATGCCGGTTTTGTTTCAAAGATTTGACTGCAAAAAAAAAAAAAAAATCAAAGACTCCATCCTTATGTGTTTCCCTGTTTACATGAACTGATCTTTAGAGTTTAGACCTATATAAAAATGATGGCATGTTGGGTTGGGAGGGGGGCGTTGGATCAGTCACGGATGCCTTATGGGGGTGGTATTTTGAAAAAGTTTGAGAACCACTGGCCTAACTCATAATGTTACAGTACGCTCGTGTGCTGAGTGTTAATTGTGTTGATTTTGGTAGTACTGATGTACGCTTTCTATCTGGGTTAAATATCATTACTACATTGTTCATGTGCTTCTTTGTGTAAACGTTCGCACATCGTATTTTGTGGTTTTGTTTGGTTCTATTTATAATTTCCAATAAATGGCACAAAAATCGAAAATGGTTTAAAACCAGAAAGCCAAAAGACTTAGTGATTCCTTGCCACTGAAATTTAAGCCTTTTTTTCAAATTGACAGTGCTCCGTAATGCACCCACAAAGAATACATGCAAGACATCCAAGCTTCCTCCATTGAGATTCCGGGTGACCACTTGTGAACCTAAGTGACATTTGACCTCCATCAAATACTATAAGGATCATTTGTTCACTATACATCATCTACATGTCAAGTATGAGGACCCTTCAAAAGTTACCTTTCTTGTAATATTATGCAAACAAGCTTTTCAGACTTGGACACTGCTGACCTCAAATGACCTTTGACCTCCACAAAAATCAATAGGGATCATATGCTCAATATGACCAACACACACATCAAATATGAGCATAGTCACATGTAACATTCTTGAGATATCGTGTTTACAAGGTTTTGACCTTTTGACCTCTCCTGACCCCAAATGACCTTTACAAGCCAAAGCATCACATGCACACACACACACACATACTCATGACATCACCATCGCATTGATTCCTTGCCTGCCTACGGCAAGGAATCAATAAAAGATAAACTTGCTTGTGAAACTTAATTCTGGACGTGCAAGAGAATACCAGGTCATATGACTGGTTGGTGCGTCAGATAGTGCACCCCCTACAGTACCTGCAGGGAATAATTTAGTACAGAAATTTTGCATAGCATTTTTGCGATACAAGTTCCATTTTGTGTAGCAGTTTTCAAAATTTGCATAGCAATTTTCACTGTCATACTTTTCTTCTGTTATGCAGTACTCTGATTCATGCCCAGATGCTATTCCCCGCTATGATACCATGTTCAGTTATATGCTGAAACTAAACCTAAACATTGACTTAATGTGACAGCACTCTTCCACGAAAAGTCCTGTCTGCAATAATTCTTTATGGATCTGCAGAAACAAGGCACAAAATGCTGAGTTCAATTCCATATCGGACTGAATCAGCTCCTTGCTTTGCCGTAGGCCTTCAGTGTAGGGTCCTCCAGAAAGCGAGTCAAAAACATTCACTCAACAAGCTTGATGCACTGTGTGCTAACAAACTGGAACAGGGCTAGAAGACAGTAACCTTATTGTTTTTCCTCCACCATGATAATAAGCAGTTTGCATGCTTCTTAAATCCTAGGAATTTTCCTAAATTTCGATCTTGCTATCCGTTTCTAAAAGTGTTCTCAAACGTCTCATACGTATTACATACAAGGCCTACTGCTACAGCCTCATTCAGGGTAGTCAGAACGATGTCAATTTGAAAGATGTCCAATATAATCAAATTTTCACAAATTTCATAAAATAATTATGAGGCACGTGTAAAATACTCTTACTAAGCCCCTCATACTATTTTCAAAAGATTAATCCCTGTAATTTTGCCCTACGATGTTTTTTTCTTCTGAGTTGTTTGTGCTAGACCTTGCACTATCCTAACGTGTTTGCATATGGAGATGTGTAGAGCCTAGGCTGTCTCGTGTTTTATGTGGAAGAAGTTTGATCCCTATGGAGAGTCCCCGAGCTATCGTAACACTAGCACTTACAGAGTGCCTCATACTTCATACACAGCTGCAAACGTTAAAGTTGCACCATCGACAATGTAACTAGCGGCCAATAGGTGCACCTAAAAGTTGTGTGAATTACCTTGCTGTTTTGAGCACACTCAAGTGTCTGGGTTCTTTTAATCTTGCTGCTTTTTTGCAGTGTTTCGTTGCTTGACAAGTGTGTGAGTACTAATTATATATTGAACAGTTGTAGGCCTTCATGCTGTATTCCCGTTGTCATTTCCATTCACAGAGTACCGGAGCTTTTGCTCGGAAATTGTATCGCAAATTTTGCTACTCATATTTTTATTTGTGTCGCAAATCTGTTACTTTGCATCGCATTTCGCGATGCGATACCGGATAAATTATTCCCTGACCTGGTTACGGTCGTTTCGCCCCCTTGCCAGTTCGCCCCCTAGTGGAAGTTGTTTCGCCCCCATGTGGAGATCGTTTTGCCCCCAAATACTTCTGAGTTTGACATGGAATAAACTGACTTTAAAATGCAGCTGTGTAGTTGTCATAACAGCAATTTTCACAGGTTACGAATGTTTTCAAGAATGTGACAAAAGTGAGCCTTGATGATAAGTCAAGTTGACCTGGTATTCCCTGCACGTCCAGAATAAATTTAAGTTTGACCAGGGATTTAACAGCTCCCTTGTTTGACATGCAAGTTTAGCATTTGTTTAAAACATTTTTGATTTTTGCACCAGTTATTGGAAGAAAGAAATAAAACCAAACAAAACAACCACAAGATATGATGTGTAGACGTGAACACAAAGAAGCACATGAACAATGTCGTAATGATAACTCAGATAGAAAGCCTAGGCCTACATTGATCTACTGTAAACAAAATTAACACTCAGCAATTGTGCACGAGCGAACGGTAAATGAGTTAGGCCTTACTAGTACAGATGAACAACTTGTTTTACCTTTTAAAAATGAACCCAATATCATCCTGAAAGAGAATTAAATAAAGAGTTAAGAACTTAACTTCATTTCATGGAAATCATTCTTTTCTAAAACATGCACTTGTTGGAAAGGGACCTGCCTGATGCAGAAAATTTAGGGGGAAAACTGGTAGGTCTTAGGGGGCGAGCTGGCAGACCTTTGGGGGGGAACTGGTTAACGCTTGGGGGCAAACTGTTATTTAGAGGGCGAAACGACCGGCTACGGGCCTAAGCCTACCCTTGGCTTGGTTTTTGTCACATTCTTGCCAACCGTCATAATTTTTTGAAAATTACTGTTATGAAAACTAAGTTACAAAACTGCATTTTAAGGTCAGTTTACTCATGATAGGGCTTACAGCATACTTAGCCTACTCTGTACTCATAGTAGGGTTGTCGCACTAAAAATACGACTCACGAAAAATATCAAACTTGAAGAATTTGACTGATTTACATTGTTAGGTACCCTTTTCTAAGCAACCATGCCAAATTTTATCAAAATCCGACCAGTACTTTTCAAAATATAGCGATTTTATGTCTCCATAATCCTTACGATTTCTCCAAATCGCCGTATGCTTCAGTGTTACGATCTGCCTGCAAAAGTTGGTCAAAAACAACATCGTAACTGCTCACTCAGACGCTTTGATTATTCATCACTGTGTTACGTACACCAGATGTGCCGGCGTGAATATGCAACGTTACTGGGCAAGACACTCAGTGATCACGCGTCCGTGTCATGATAGCTTGCGTTCTGTGTACGTAACATGCATTAACAAGTCGCACATAGCCTGCTTACATACAGTCTATGCTATAGCAATCCGTACACGTGCTTACGCACACGTACACAAGTACGTAATTTACTAACCGTACTTCTGTATTGCACATACAGGTATATACAATGCAGTACTGTATGTAAGCATATTTGCTAAGTTGAACAATGGGTTCATACATAAACATATCAATGTCGGCTCAGTACAAAAGATGTAGGCAGGGATCAATGGGCTGTTTCATTTAAATCAAGCGTGCATCGGGGCTGAGCAAAAATTCTTTTTTTTTTCTTCGGAAAGGGAAAGATCATAAAAAACGCTACAAAATGATACCTGGAAGCAATTGCGGATTTTTCTGGAACCCATTGTAACCATGTCACCAATGTTTTAAGCCAAAAAATGGTAAAGAAATATTATTTTTGGCCATCGCTTCCCTCCATTAAAATGTAGAGTTCCTTTTCTTCTTTCTAACGATAAATGGGTTGTAGGGGTCAAAGGTTCAGCCCCAATGCAGGATCAAGTCAAAGATGGCTGTGTGTGGCATTTTACGTGTGACCAAAACACACTTTTGACTGTCACCGTTGCAACGATGCTTCAAAGGGATCGTTAGAAACCGTAACATATTTTTTCTTCTTTTTTTTTTTAAGCTTATTTGGTGAAATATTATAGTAGAAATATGTCTTTAGTGTACTAATTTTACAGTGCAGGCAAAATTTTGACAATTTTGAGTGTCGTAAATTCAGTTTTTAAGCACACTGTTTTAGCGACTTCGTGTTTGGGTGTGAGTAGTTCCGCGAGAATTTTGGAGAAAAATTCTGTGTGCGTGCGACAACCCTAGGCCTACTCATAGCCTAGCCTAGGCCCTAAGTATTTGGGGCCACTGGGGGCAAAACGATTTCTTTGGGGCGAAATGACTTCCACTACGAGGCGAACTGTCACGGGGGCGAAATGACCGGAACGAACTGGTTGGGGGCGAACTGGCATGGGGGGAAAAAAGGTACAACTATAGAATACCCCGCCTCATCAACTAATACCACTAAGCATCCGGATGCTGAGTCGCAGTCATCAACTACATGACGTCATACCTATACGTAACTCCTGAATGACAACTTCGACTCAGCATCCAGCTCCAGATGGATGCTAAGTCGATGTGGAGAGAATAATGTTACAGACTATAAATACTCCCCCCTCACTGGGACTAGGACTCAGCATCCAGCTCTAGATGGATGCCAAGTGCAGGCTATAAATAACTCCCTCTCACTGCGACTTCGGCTCAGCATCCAGCTCACTCCCCCTCACTGGGACTACGACTCAGCATCCAGCTCCAGATGGATGCCAAGTGCAGGCTATTTCTCCCTCTCACTGCGACTTTGACTCAGCATCCAGCTCCAGATGGATGCTAAGTCGATGGGGAAAGAATTGTGTAACAGGCTATAAATAGCAGGCTCCAAGAGCCCCAGTCTACCTCACTGCGACTTCGACTCAGCATCCAGCTCCAGATGGATGTCAAATGAATTTGCTAAGCATTATGTAACAGGCTATAAATAACCCCCCCTCACTGGGACTTCGACTCAGCATCCAGATGGATGCTAAGTCTGGATCTGGATCTGGAAAAATACTGCACAACACTCCTGGTGGAGTCAAACGTGCAGGGTTGAGTGTGCGCATGTAGTTAGTCGTCCCGTCTGAGGATCCTCAAGGCTGCGCTCTTGAATTGCTTGGGGTCCTCGAGATCTGTAATGTTCTGGGGGAGTAGGTTCCAGTCTCTGACGGTCCGAGGAAAGAAACTGTATTTGTAGCAGTCCTTATTGGTTGGTATATTGGTAAAGCTATTAGAATGGTGATGTCTAGAGGGCCGCCGGACCGGTTGTAGGTTGTTGATTGGCAAGGCTAGGAGGCCCAATCTGGCTTTGTGAAGAATTGCTAGCCTGTTGGCAGTACGCCTGTTTTTGAGACTATCCCACCCTAGGTCGTTTAGCATTTCAGTCACACTACTATGCGGGAATAGTCATTATAAACAAACCTAGCAGCCCTACGCTGAATTTGCTCAACCTTATTGGATAGGGAAGTGGTGTAGGGATCCCAAACAGAAGATGAATACTCCAATAAAGGCCTAACAAGTGTGAGATAGGCATTAGCTTTGACACTCCTGGGGCAGGAGTATAAATTTCTTTTAATAAAAGCCAAAGACCTATTTGCTGACGAAGTGATACGATTAATATGTCTATTCCAGGTAAGGGTATTAGAGATGTCAACTCCCAGATAAGTGTGGCAATCGGCAGACTCCAGGGTATCGTTATCTAGAGTATAATTAAAAAACTTGGGTTTCCTTGAGTGAGTAATCCTCATAGAAAAGCACTTCTTGGTATTAAAGTGCATTTGCCATTTATTTTGCCACTCAGAGAGGGTGTTTAGATCATTTTGGAGTTGAACCTGGTCAAGATTATTCTTTATCTGTCTATAAATTACACAGTCGTCAGCAAAAAGTCTTACTTCAGAAGAGATATTATCGGGCAGGTCATTAATATAAACTAAAAACAACAGGGGACCCAAGACTGTACCTTGGGGAACACCAGAGATAACATCCACCCAATCAGAAAAATCACCACTCACTACGACTCTCTGCTTCCGGGACTTAAGAAAATTAGCAATCCAGTTAAGGGTGTTGCCTCTAATACCATAGTTTTGTAATTTACAAAGCAGACGGTTATGAGGAACCGTATCAAAAGCCTTAGAAAAATCCATGATAATCATGTCAGTCTGGGATCTAAGATCTAGAGACTGCACTAGGTCATTGGTTGTTAAGATCAATTGAGATTCACAAGAATGGCGTTGTCTGAAGCCATGCTGCCTGTTCGTGATAACTGAGTGGTTATCAAAGTGATGCATAATATGAGAATGTATAATGTGTTCCAGGACCTTGCAACAAATCGAGGTAAGAGAGACCGGCCTATAGTTTGAGGCTAGGGAACGGTCACCTTTTTTAAAGATAGGACTAACATTGGCACATAACCAAGAGGGTGGTAAATGACCAGTGTCCAGTGATTTTTGAAAAATGAAGCAGAGGGCAGGAGCAACCTCCTCAGCGGCCAATTTCAGAACATGAGCCGGTATACCGTCAGGACCTGTAGCTTTGTTTGGGTTCAACTCCTTGAGCAACTTCACAACACCATCTAAGGATATCTCAATATCAGACATGGTGGGTATGGTGTTCGCTTCAACTGGAGGTAAGGTGACATTCTCACGGGTGAAAACCTTTTGGAACTGCTCATTTAAGATGTTAGCCTTCTGCATGTTGTCCGAGACCAGTATCCCATCAGATTTCAGGGAAGGGATACCAACACTATCACATCTAAGGTTTTTAATAAAGGACCAGAAACGTTTAGGTGAATCAGTACAAACTGTGTTGACATAATTTCTATAGCGACTCTTGTTGTTTTGTGAGTCGCTTTACGTTGGGTTTTGAAGTTTTCAAAAGAGGATGGAGTTCGCGTCTTACGCCATGTGTTATAAGCCCTTTGTTTCCTATTTAATAGTCGTTTAATAGTCTTATCAATCCAGGGGTTTGGTTCCTCTTTCTAACAACCCGAGCTGGAACATAGACATCCATTACCTCTTTGATTTTGTTCTCAAGGGCAGAGTACATGACCTGCACAGAGCACTCACGTTTAACCAGGTCAGAGCTGAACTTACTAAGCTCCGCCTTGATTCCACTGACATCAGCTTTGTGAAAGGTATACACTTTCCTAGGCTTTTGTTTAGTTGTTTTAGGCCTAGTGCTTATCATAATCAAGGGGATACCATCATGGTCAGATATGCCAGGGATCAGGGCAGACCTATCCACTAGAGTAGGATTAGATGTCAAGAAAATATCCAAGATGTTGTTAACTCTAGTAGGCTCACTTACCATTTGGTCAAGACCAAAATCATTGCATATGTCAAGCATACATTTGGATAAAGCAGGATACTGTGAGCCTGGTTGGACAGACCTAGTGAACCAATCAACATCAGGTAGATTAAAGTCCCCTGCAAGATAGATCTGTCCATTCTTATTCTTACTGGCCTTAACGAGAGAAGCCCGAAGCTGGTCAAGGTAGTCTGTTGAGTTGCCATATTTATGTGAGCGGTAAAAAGACCCTATAAGTATTTGTTTGGCACCTTGGATTTCGAGAGAAACCCAGACTACCTCACAATCCGAATCAAGGTCAGGTCTATAGGTAGCAAGGAGGTCTTCTTTAGTGGCAATAAGGACGCCCCCTTTAGACTGACCATAATTTCTGTCTTTTCTAAAAACAGTCGATGTGGAACTGAAAGAATCTTGTAACAGGCTACAGTATAAATAACTCCCTCTCACTGCGACTTCGACTCAGCATCCAACACCAGATGGATGCCAAGTCGATGTAGAAATAATAATGTTACAGGCTATGAATAACTCTGGTTGGATTTAAAATATTTCCGATGATTGGAAGTACATCATGTTAGCCTGTGCAAGTGTCGTTCTCAAGATAATAGACTGTAGGGTTCCGATATCTCTATATAGGAACCCTAATAGACTGCCGTTTATGGTGCTAATTTAGAATCCGTGCCCGGAAGTAGACATAATTTTACTCACTTCACAACTTCCAAAAGAGGGCGCTCAAACTTTAAGTTTTTTTTTTTTTTTAAGTAAAAAACGCTTTTCTTTTTTTCCTCACTCGAGGAACAGCGCTATAAGGTGTGCTGAGGAAAGAAGTGAATGGTTAGTGCTGTGGAAGAAAGAAAAGCATTGTTAGTACCGGGACCCGAACCCTCGACCCTAGCGCTATAGCGATTCTAGCATGAAGACCAGCGCGCTGGCCTACTGCGCTACGAGCGCCGTTGCCGGTGGTTGGGTTAAAAATAATAGAAGTACTGTCTAATAATACTATCTATTACATATAGCTGTAGGTATACGTATTTACGTATACCTAAAGCTAACTGTATGTACTGGAGAGTGTATATATATGTACAGTATGAGATACGTATACGTAAATGTTTATATACCCCTACGTATACAGTTCCCATGCATGCGTACACCTGCATGTGGCCTACCCTATACCTATGCGTACGTAACCCTAACCTTATTACTATGCGTACGTAACCCTAACCTTATTACTATGCGTACGTAACCCTAACCTATTACTATGCGTACGTAACCCTAACCTATTACTATGCATACGTAACCCCTAACCGTATAGCTATGACGCAGTTCCGGGCACGGATTCTAAATTAGAGCCCCGTTTATATCTCTATAAACGGCCCTGACAGACTGTATGAGTCAACTCACTGCGACTCCGCATCCATGATTTTCAAGGTACATTTCTTTTGTGGCGGGGTATTCTAGAGTTACTCCGGAAAAAAGGCCGGCTACCCCTGCGACGGTGTGTGCCTAGCTTAGGCTAGGCCTAACTTTCTGTAGGTAGGCTAGGCCCGGTACCCTAACGCTAACGTTACACTTAGCCTACAAGTTACAGTACCTTGCGGAAGGCGATTGCAGTTGCACTTGGACACATCTTCCCGCGTAATCCGGAGGATACTCTGCAAGCATTCTAAATAATTGACAGGAATGCAGTAATTGCCGTTAATTCTTATGGAACAAAGCAAACGGCTGAACTTTTCAATATTTCACAAATTATCTTTTCATTCCAGTACCTAGGCTAGGGTCTTGTCCGGCAAGTTGTCAGCTGCAGGTACGGTTGTGGTAGCGTTCACATAATTAATGTACAACATTTGTACGCGTTGCAAGTTACAATACAGGTTGACTGGCTGACATGCTGACATGTGTACTACACATGCGAATGTTTAGTAAGGGTAACCCCAATTTAAATATAGCACTGTATTTCTTAATCCTTGGGATTCGACTGCCACAAAAGAGCACACACTCTATCCGCGTAAGAACCCTGACTGATGCAACTTATGATGTGTCATATCATATTCTGATATTCACAATGCAGCAGTACTGCTGTATGACGTGATTACGACTTTTTAACCGCCCTCCATATATTCGGTCAGTATCTTGAGTCAGTCACTTCGTACAAAACGTATGGCACGTACACAATGTACAACGCATATTAATTGACCGACTCACGGTACAACTATCATAATTACTCAGTCGGCCGGTGACGTAGTTTTTTTGGTCCCGTCGGACAGCTAGGGGACCAAAAAACTGCCACACCGGCCACTGAACTTACTCGGTCGGTGGTTAGAAACTAATGTCGGATAGTTCACTGACAGAATGAGTGCAATAGTGGTTAAACTTCAGTTACTTTTACTTGTGGCAGGTACTTTTCTGACCACTTTTGTTTTATTATGAAAATGACCTATTGACTGACAAATGAGGTTAACTGCGCATGGTTTTTAGTTGCGGTGCCTGCCTTGCAGGCAGCACCGCAACTAATGCAGTTACTATCGCGATGTCAATTTCTGACTTTTCCGGCACTTTATTTCTATCTCCTTCTAGATGCTTTGTGGTATCGAAATACGGTTTAGTGCAATTTGTAGGGATGGTACTTCTCTTTCGTGTTTTTAAGTTTTGGTGTGAATATGACTTTCGTGAGAGTGTAAAATTGGGGTTTTTTCACGTAAAATTTGGAAACGTGTTCTATTTTTAGTAACAATCTTGCGGAAAAACCAGGTCCGTGTGTACTCTGGGGAATAATATGTTGTTTAATTTAACACAGCGCCATCATTTTGGTTGTTTTTTTTTAATTCATCGAGGTGTTTAGTGAATTTTGAGTATTTTTATGAGGATTTCTTTGTAGAGATTTATTCTTTTCAAGTGACATGGTCGGGGTTGCTGTGGAGTAAAAAGTTTGATAGTTTAGAGAAGTTTTGTTCACTGTTTTTTCATAAAGTAAGTTTCTGTTGGAGGGAAACATTGTAATTGGTAGGTAAATATTATTTGTATGAGATGGCTCGTATTAATATTTGTGTTATATCAAAGTGTCTGGTTATGGTAAATTTGTTATATTAAAGTTTAAAATTATGTGGAGAATATAACAATGCCCAAGAAGGGCCGTTCAAAGATTTTTTTTTTTTTTTTTTTTGTAGAAAGGAAAGGTTGGCAACAAAGAAAAAGAAAGTATGGGGGTGAATTTCAAGATAAAAGTTATGAAGGGAGAAAAATGTTGAAGTCAGAGTTGGGATCAAACAAAAAAAGGCTCTAGTGGATATGAAAAGAGTCAGAGGTGTGATGATGGGGAAAGTAGGGAACATGACGATCGTGATGTATTTTTTATACGTTCCGAAAGATCTACATGTACATTTTGTTTTTTCGTTGTTGTGGGTGGTAATTGTTTTTTTTTTTTCGGTGTTTGGCATTATTGGTTACAGGGAAGATGATCATCTTTATTTAAGACAAGTCATTGTAAGTTCATTATGTACCTCTCCACATATTTACACCACGAGTTGCCATTGCTCAGAGGCTCCACTAAAGAAGAATGCTTAAAAAACCAAATTCAGAGGGAATGTTCTTGGGGATATTTATACATTTAGGGAGAAGAGCACATCATAAGATGAAGAATTGTTAACATGAACACATAGTTTAATGTAAAGAGTTGTCACGGTAGGGTTTTAACATGCTCATTCATATCTCGTTTTATATTTGTATGTGATGAGAGCAACCTTTTTTTTATTACGCTGGGCGGTGATCTGTTTGAGATATTGGGAAGAGGTCTGCATGAATGAAGGTTTTGCACAATCATTCAGGGACTGCTTTGGGTCTTCAGTTGGGGGGGAAAGCCCTTGAAAACCAACTGATTTGGTCTTATTAAAGGCCATGGATAGTTCATCTCTTGTCAAAAATGTGTTGATTTTGAAATGGTTATTTAAAATTTTGAGGGAGCCATATGACAGTTTAGCTTTCCTTTTTTACTTGAGGAAGCAAAGACATCCCTTGCCTTCTCCGGGATTTACGTCACTGTAAAACAATTAAAAATGATTTCCTTATCATTTTTTTATATTTATGTTAAACGAACGTAAACGTTAAATTTGGACCGTTTGTAGAGGGGTCAGATTGTTAGATTACACAACGAAGTTTTGAACAGGTACAAGAAAATTCGCAATTGTAAATTTTTAGCCAGGTGGTTCATTTCGTAAACGGTAAAGTAGCAAGATACTTATTTATAAGCTAGTTATGCTCTTTTTTGTTATGTCACTGGCTGTGGTGTTATCAGCGAAACGTTTATTTTTCATGAAGTCCGTTTTTTCTTTGAAAGTGATTCGTTGAGCTATTGCATATGAGTGGTTGGAATGATGAAATTTGTCTTTTACGGAGTTTTTTACTGGACAGTGCAGTCTTATTCATAGACCTGGCTTTCTTATTGCTTTTAAATATTTTAGGTTATCGTTTGATCAGTTGCGAGTCGTGGCCATACATAAACTTGCTATATTATTATTTTTTATTAGAAAAAGAAATGCATGGAAATTATTAAAACAATTTTTATGTAGTGCAATGGCAACAGTTTTGTTCCGTAGTAAGAAGTCACTGTCAGAAAGGCGACAACAAGTTCTTGATACAGAGTGTAGGAAGAAGGAAGAAGCGAGACTGTTTAATGATGTGATGACAGACGAATCGCAGCTAATAGTTATAAACTAGGGACATCGATATTTTTGGTATTCGGGTTTCATGAAGGGACGTATAGATGTTGCAATTTATCTTTTATGATTTGTAAGTGATTGATTCGGTTCTCTGATTTGTGGAGGTCAACGTCGTTCAAGTGTCTATACATTACTAAACTAAGAAGTTACTGGAGAAGGGTTAGTAGTGACGTATGTGTGCGGGATTAATATAAATTGGAGAAACAGTGTCAATTAATAGGCCTAAGGCTAGAGTGAAATATCATCATATTAACATTTATGTTGAGAGAATGTAGGTGTAAGTAACGCTGACAAAGGAATTTTTACTTTGCTGTTTTATATTTTTTTTATTTTATTTCATCATTTGTAAAGATTATGGTAAATCTGAGATATCGACATTTCTTTTGATTCTAGTTAACTTGTTATTACATGTTACTTACAACAATTTTTTATTAGGAAAGCTGAGAGTAAACTCGGTGCGGAGCGTACAGAACTTTTTAAAAACCATTAATCTTTAAAAATTCTTTATGTTCAACATTGGAATTTTTCCTTTTGTTCATTAACATAAATCCATCTTCAACCAAGTGACTACAACGTTACTGTCATGTATATACAGACTCATTATCGTTTTCAACATTACGTTATAACAGTGTACTCCACCTGTATTCACTAAACAGCTAAACAAATGGCATGTTTTTCCTTATTAACTGCACTGCTTAAAATACAATTTTGACTAACGTCTGTTTGGTCGAATGGTCTGTCTTGAGCCTTTGCGGCTTTACCATCTTTTATCAGAAACCCTCATGCTGTACAAGGAGTTACTAAGGAGCCGGGACATTAGGGATACCTTATATTGAATGAACAAGCAACAGCTTGTAAAGGACGTTTGAAATGTTACCTAATGTGACGTTTTGCTCTTTCTACAGTTCTAAATCAACTGCTGTATCATCTTTTCCTGATTTACTGTCAACTATGAGTTCAAAATGAGCAAACCTCATTATACCGGCAATCGAGTATTTCTTTGGTGTGTTACACGTTCCACCTCAACCACATTTCTAAAGTGAATGAACAATGTTCCTGGATTACAAGTGTGGAACTTAACTTAGCTGCTATTGGGCAAAACACAATACAAGTATTATGGAATGGTATTTTTGTCCCCCTAAAATATAAAATCACCTTTAAAGTACAAGACGACTTGGTTTGTCGGCACCGCAACTCGTCTAGACGTTCGTCTTGTTGTAGAACTGTTGAAACAGCAGGGGAATTTCGTCTTCAAGTTAATTTACAACTCGACAAAACGGGAGGAAACCCCAGAACCTTGAATGAAGGCAAGCCAAGCCTGCCTGGATCTAATGACCACACACGATTTAGTTGATATCTGGGGAAAAATCCTCTTATAAACAAGACGAACGTCTAGACGAGTTGCGGTGCCGACAAACCAAGTCGTCTTATACTTGTAAGGTGATTTGACGACTGTTAGCTACTAACAGCTTTTGGACTTTGGGCATGGACTCTACTTTACTACTGTAACAAAGAAGTATATTTGCCTTTTTAAACAGGATATTCAAGGAGGTTTCCCTTCATGGGCTACTTCATTTTCTGTACAATTCGCGCCAACCTATGGTGACGCTCTGTTTAGAATAATCATCCTTCTTTCAGAGAGGTTGAATCCAACTCAATACCACAGAGTGCACTCTAAAAACACTATGGTCAACTATTCACCGACTCAATGGTATGATCAAAAAGTGACCAATTAATGGTTAGATCTGACCATAGATTAGTAAATTTTGACCAAAGTTGGAGGTCAATGGTTTGACCATTGTTTAGGTCGGTGCATAGTTAATTAAATCAATTCGAGGCAAAGAGATGAAATGAACGAACGATTTGGCTAAAAATTTAGGAAAATCGGCCCGGCCCATGTTTGTACAGGGTTTAGACTGTTGGCCCAATCAGCCTTGGGTGCAGGGGGCCGCTTTAAGGGCCCCTGGTGGGGTTCAGGGGACAAAGCCCTGGTAGATAGGTCCATGGAGGGCTGGATACCTTTGTAGGGGTGGCTGGAGTTTACTATCTAAGCGTAGCGCCACCATCAGTTGGTGCGGAGGGTACAAAGAAAATTTTGGATTTTAAAACCTCACAGATGGCTAGAAATGGCATTTGCCAGGTTTATTTGTCTCTAATTCTGGTGAGATTTTTTTTTATTTTTCTAAGATTAAAACACCCTTTTGAGATACTGGTTAGCTCAGTCCATTACTCCACTGAACTATGTATCCTAGGATCGCAAATCCGGAATCCTGCTGAATGTTGCAAGCAGCTTTTCCAGTGCACGCCTGAGTGAAGTATTTCCAGGGGCGTAGGGAAGCATTTCACTTTTGGGGCACAAGATTTTTGCCCGAGAAATGTAATTCTGCCTGTAGGACAGTCAAAGAGGAGCGCCACCACTGGTTGGCGCGGAGCGTCCAGAAAATTTGAAAATTCGTACCCCTCAGACAGTCAAAAATGACATCTCCCAGGCTTGAAAAGGGGATCCAAGCAGTCGCTTTTTTAGGTTTCAATTGCAGATAAACGTACGTTCGTTCCAAACTAAAATTCAGCCAGAAAGGCTACGCGGAGCGCCACCATTAGTTGGCGCGAAGCGTACAAAACATTTTCAAATATCCGACCTCTCAGACAGTTGAAAATGGCATTTCCCGGGCTTATATGGGGATCTAAGCATTCGCTATTTTGAGTTTCCTTTTGTAAAAAATGATCACTTGAAACTTAAATTCTGCTATGAAGCGGTGTAAGTGGAGCACCACCATAAGTTGGGACGAAGCGTGCAGGATATTTTGAAAAACCTGACCACTTCAGATAGTCAAAACCTTTGCTTATAGGGGGTCTTAGAAGTCACTAATTCGAGGGTCTGTTTGCACAAAAATTGTTCACTTGAAACTAAAATGTTGCTAGGAAGACTATCTGCGCGGAACTTCACCGCTGGTTGGCGGGAAGCGAACAGAAAATTTTGAAAAATCGGACCCTTGAGACAGTCCAAAATGACATTTCCTAGACTTATAGGGGGATCTAAGCAGTCGCTATTTGATCAGAAAATTACCAGATAAAATGTATCACTGCCAATCGATGAATCATTTCGGGGAAACTACAAACCGGAATTGAAAACATGCAAATGAATTTTACTCTATTGCGACTCTTGGCTAAATTCAATATATATTGAAAAAATTGTGTGCCCCAACTTCCTACTATATATGATTTTACTTTTGAAAAAATTAAGGCCTATGGGGATCTTATAGCAGTCGCTATTTTGATCAGAAGAATCAGATAAAATGTACCACTACCATTGGATGAAATGAAGTAGATGATTTTTCTTCTATTAGTAACACTTACTGACAGAATTGTCACGTTACACGGTGTGTTGAAATGAATTTTCAAGCAGACTTACGGGAAGACATTCTCACCCTACATCATTAAATTATCGAAAATCAGATTACCCGATTCTCATAGCTATTGCCCGTATTTGGCAATAGTTGCAATAGTTGAACGAATCACTTTAAAGAGAAAAATGACAAAATTATAACAAACTAGACAATAATTAGCTCATAAATATCTTGCGAACTTTCCATTTCCGAAAAGGGCAAATAGATGAAACGAACGAGCCACTTAGCTAGAAATGTACAGTTACGAAATGTCTTGAAATGTTCAAATCTTCGTCGGTAAACCAACAATTTGACCCTCTGTGCACGGTCTAAATTTAGTGTCTACGTCACATAACATAAGCTGATAAGGGTCAACTTATAGTAAGCAGAAAGTTGCAATTTTCCGTACTAAAGGGGCCAAACATTTCACCCCAAACTACAATTGTATTGCAGACGGGTTGTTGGAATGATGAAATTCGTTTTCTACGAAATCTTTTACTCGACAAAATATTCGTATTCATAGAACTGTAGAACTGTCTTACCTATTGCTTTCATTAGGAAATTGTTTCATCAATTGCGAGTCATGGCCATACATAAACTTACTACAATGACAATATTTTCTTCCGTAGTAAAAGGACAGCGTCAAAGAATCGACAAAAAGTCCTTGCTATAGAATGTAATAAGAAACGTGTCTGGTTAATAATGTGATGACAGACGAATCGAAGCTAATAGCTATAAATTATAGACATCGACATTTTGGTATTCACGTTTCATTATAGGACGTAAAAATGATGCAATGTATCTTTATGGTTGGTTACTGGATGGTTCGACACTCTGATTTGTGTAAGACAATATCGTTCAAGTTTAATTAAATGTTGAACTTAGAAATAATTGGGGAAGGGATACTAGTGACGTATATGAACGGGACTAATACCAGGGAGCTGCTACTAAAGGCAGCTCCCTGCCGTGACCTTTTTTGAATATAGTTCTTCTGTCAATGCAACCATGGGACGACCCCATGGTTTTTCACAGACACGGAGGAGTGATGTGTATGACTTTGTAGTGAAGACAAAAGGTAGCACACCACCAATTCAAGGGGAATCCCGCCGAAGGAGGTTACCCTACGAATTTAACACCCTGGAAAAACTTTTTTGGGGAGGGGGGCGGGGGGGGGATTAGACCATGTTAGTGAAGAGATGTGTTCAATTTGTGATCTCTGTGTGGTAGGAAAGTAGTTGAAGTAATCATTCAAAGAAAATTGAAGGTATTTCAGGCATTTTTTAGGGGTGCACCGGATTTGGAATTTTAAAATCCGGCCGGAACCGGAATTGCCGGATTTCAACTGAAATTCCGGCCGGATTTGCCGGATTTAGTCAAATGAAAGAACAGAAACCTACTGGTGGGGTTATACCTTACGAGCCTCAGTGGATGCAGGTCTTTTGACCTCTATATCTGTATTAGCCAGATAGCCCCCATCAGTTATAGCAGTGGCCAGGAGCTGTGTTATGTCTATTTTATTTGTGAGCAGAGTTTTGGTATTTTCATGTCTAATTTAGGTTTCGTGATGTGGCTTGTTTTAGAATGGTTGGGCTAGTTGACAAAATGTTACTTCATACTGTACATACAGTACCAACCCTGAATGAGATGCCCAAGGGTTCAGTTCAGTGAGGGATAAAATCAAGATGTATTTTGAACACTTAGCTAACACTTTTAAAGCCCGACATCAACATGTTGGAAATGATTTCATAAATGTCTATCCATGCAAATTAAGGGACTAAATTATTAAAAACATTGACAGCCAATATCCAAATTCAATGCATGTTTGAAGTTTTGGTTTGGAAGATTTGAGTGTAAAACCTATGCTATACTGTACATGCAAAGTCATGGTAATCATGCTAGTAACTGCAGTGAAGGGGTCATGTATTTGCTGATGGCCAATTACATAGGTAGGAATCATCTCAGGAAGTTGTCCAACTGTCAAAGGACCATACTATAGAATGCGGGACTGTGCTAAGTAATGTGAAATTTTCTTGATATACTGTAGGCCTGTCAATCATTGGCAATATATTTCATCAGTTTTTTTTTATCCGCTAATTGCAAAGCTGATTTTAAAAGTCAAGGAATCACTGACACTATTTATACTGCCACCATTACTTGCACTATTTTAGTTGACAAGTAAGGATTTTAACGTGATTGGAAGATTTGTTAGAAAAACAGCTAAAAGGCCTCAATAAAAAAAATACTTGGAAAAATACTTGAATCCCATCACCATGTCAAGACTGATCTTGGACACTAGTGGATTTTTTTAAATTTGGTATTACTGAATAAAACCCTTCTTGGTTCCTGTAAGTCAATGCCTCCCCTCATCACCTCCTATTTATGTAATTCCCCAGCTTGCCTGCAAGCAGCATCTGGTATCAGTCATTTGGCACAGGGATAGGTACCGCTAAACTAGAGGGCAATGTAATAACTCTTCCCCTTTACTTGCAACTTGCCAGTTGAGTTTTTGCAGTTCACATGTTCCTTGGCACACACCTCGCACACCTAGTAGCTATCACTCCACTGTGTCAGGACAAGTCCGAGCTTGAAGACCGGCAAGAGGAGAGAAAAAAAGCTACCATGAAGACCTCTACTTCTTGAGAGTGCATTTGTGCCAAATGACTTATTGCCAGAAACTTTCAGAAAGTGCTTGCAGGCAAGTCGCAGGATTACATATGTAAACAGGAGGTGAGTAGCGGGGTTCATGGACTCTGAAACCAGGTACTGTAAGTTTTGTTGATTCCATCAACTCCGATTGCATTTTGGCTCAGAAAATTTGATATCTGACATCTTTTCTGATGGTTTTTGAATATATTGGGCAGAATCACTATAAATCCAGCGATCAACTTCTGTACATCAACTTGAAAAGAGCACCAGAAAAGAAACAGTATATCTGGATTTGATAACCTGTGGGTTGATTCATTGACACTGCTTCACAAAATATTTCAAATCACTGTGACCTTTTTATGAGTAACTTTACAACATACATTAAGTACTCAATTGGGGGGGGGGGGGGGGTGACTTAGTCCCTTTATCATATTAGAAAGTTTGCAACTACTGATAACACCCTATAGCTAGATCTTGAAATGTTAGTAGCACTCTCCCATCTTAGTCTTTGGCATTTTATGACGTTTTATTAAGTCCTGTAGTAAATTAAGTTGTATTGTGTAGCTTACCAACAAATCCGGCCGGATTCAAGACAAAATCCAGCCGGATGCCGGATTTGAAAAAATCCCAAAATCCGGCCGGAATTCCGGCCGGATTTGAAATACGGTACACCCCTATATTTTTGCAATATATCCTTTCGCGATGCAAAACGGCATTTTGAATGAGTCAAAAAACAGGAACCTGACTACTCTATTATACAGGCCCTCCTAGCGCGAACTCAACATCGTGAAGGGAAGTAATTGTGGTGTTAGTAAAAGAGGGGCAGCAGACCCACATACCAGAAGTTGTTCATCCTTTTCAAAACGTGTCTTCCTTTCCTAAGTCATTGTTGTGTATCTTGATATCCTCATTTTCTATCAGCAGCAAGGACAACACTTCTAGGCCTAACATTTTCAGAAAAAACAGCCGTTTTATAACTTAATTTCCTCTTAAATTTGACAGAAATTACTTGGCTCTCTTCAAGTCTTATAGGTAAAGTTTTAGTTGTTGCCACCACATCAGACGGGACATTAACAACATTTCCCTTAATACTAAATTGCCCGCCTCGAGGAAGCTCACGCAACTGCATAAAAGGTGTTCGCAAAGCGACCAACCTTTCTTCAAGACGATGTAATTTCAAATCTTTTGGTATCTCACACATTTTCATATTATTATCTCGACTTAATGACGGAACTCTGCCTTCTTTTATATATTTTAAACAGGTTTTACAGACCCATCCTTTATCTATACCTTCTTCCTGCTTACAAATATTGGTATTTCCACTAAATCTAACTAAATTCACCCACAGTGCACATTCTTTATGCCATAACTGCTCACAATAAAAGCAAACATATGTAGGCCCCTCCATAATTTTATTCCAAAAGCGATGTTGCAATTCTCTAATTGGACTCTCGTCTTGTTTTCTAAATTGACGCTTACGTATTTGTTCTCTAGGCATCATTTTAGTACTATCACTTGCAATACCCACACTACGTTTTATCACAAAACCTTTATTTTCCCAACATTTATACCTATCTTCATTCACTCCCATAGACCCATTCACTAATATATGATTACTCCCCTCATTTAAACAAACTTCTGTTCTCTTCACATAACTTTGCATTGACATTTGATTACGCTCCTCTTCAAATAAAATGTCTCCTGTTTTCAATATGTTTCATTTAACACCGAAAAATTCTTCACTTTATTCATTAACACAACCCCTCTTCAACCAATTCTCTATAACGCTGCTCTCATGTACAGACTCATTATCTTCTATTTCCAACACTACGTCATAATGTACTCCACCTGTAATGACTAAATAAATGGCACGTTTTTCCCGATTAACTACACAATGAACTTACAATTACTTGTCTTAAATAAAAATGATTATCTTCTACCCCTGTAACCAGTAATGCCAAACACCGAAAAAACAATTATCCCCACGTACTTTTCTCACACGAATCGGCCTACTCTCAACTGAAACACATTTTCCAATTTTAATAGACGGCAAATCAAACCCCCCAGTTTTCACAAAACCATGTTTGAATCTATCAACACAAGCTTCGTAAACATTTTTTCTCTCCAACAGCTATCAACAACGAAAAAATAAAATGTACATGTAGATCTTTCGGAACGTATAAATAATACCTCACGATCGTCATGTTCCCTACTTTCCCCATCATCACACCTCTGACTTTTTTCACATTCACTAGAACTTTTTTGGGGGTTTGTTCCCAACTCTGACATCATCATTTTTCTCCTCTTCATAACTTTTATTTTGAAATTCACCCCCATACTTTCTTTTTCTTTGTTGCCAACCTTTCCTTTCTACATTAAAAATCTTTGAACGGCCCTTCTTAGGCATTGAAATATTCTCCACATGATTTTAAACTTTAAAATAACAAATTTACCATAACCAGACACCTTGATATAACACAAATATTAATACTCGCCAACTCATACAAATAATATTTACCTACCAATAACAATGTTTCCCTCCAACAGAAACTTACTTTGTGAATATGGTCGTTAGTGTGAGAAATTCACACAGCCCTTTAAAGTCACAAAAACAGTGAACAAAACTCCTCTAAACTATCAAACTTTTTACTTCACCGCAACCCCGACCATGCTACTTGAAAAGAATAAATCCCTACAAAGAAATCCTCATATAAATACTCAAAATTCACTAAACACCAATCTGTAATGAATTAAAAAAACAACCAAAATGATGGCGCTGTGTTAAATTAACAAACAACCTTTTCTCCAGAGTACATACGGACCTGGTTTTTCCGCAAGACTGTTACTAAAAATAGAACACGTTTCCAAATTTTACATGAAAAAACCCCAATTTTACACTCTCACGAAAGTCATATTTCCACCAAAACTATAAAACACGAAAGAGAAGTACCATCCCTACAAATTGCACTAAACCGTATTTCGATACCACAAACTGCATCTACAAGAAGATAGAAATAAAGTGACGGAAAAGTCAGAAATTGACATCGCGAGAGTAACTGCATTAGTTGCGGTGCTGCCTGCAAAGCAGGCACCGCAACTAAAAACTACACTTGGAGTTCAAATGATACACCAGGTATTCATTGTAGACTCGATTATTCTCTCACTTCCCGTCATGTTTCTCATGAGATAAATAATGTTCGTTTCAAGCCTGGTATTCAGTCAGACCACTCGGTTGTATATCTTTGAATCTTTCTACCCAATCCGGTGAAGAGCGAACCCGGTTTTTGAAAGATAAACAATTCTTTAAGTGACTCAAATTGAATTGCCCAAATTATTAACGACCTTATAGGAAACGAATTATTAAAGGATAATTTTACCGATCTCGCCGTTCTTTGGGACTGAATTATTTGAGTAATTTATAATATTCGTTCTACTACCATGAAGCACGCAAAATGGGCATGGGAAAGGAGGGCAAAGGAACACTAGGGGTTTATTTATAAAAATTGCACAGCTTGGCAAGATCCATGTACAAGGAGGAGCCAAGTGAAAAGCCTGAAAGATCTATTCAGATTGGCCCCAAATGACCTTTTATCATACTATATATTATAAATTACAGGGTACTTTAATTAGATATAGAGCAAGATGGGTTGAAGAGGGTGGAAAGAATTAGAAATATTTCTTAAATTAAAAAAAACGGGTCTGTATAAATGTCATTGGTAAACTGAAACTGAATTGCGGAGGCGACGCTCAGTGGTAGTGGCCACGGGGAATGGGGGGGGGGGGGCTGTTAGGGCCTGTGGGGGCCTAGGCTTCCCAGATTTTCTTCAGGCCCCCAGATTTTTTGCCTCCTAATAAAGTAATTGAGAAAAAATAAAATGTTTGAACGGAAATACACTTTGAAGTATTTCCTTCAAAAACAGTGAATAAATAAAATGTGTAACAATCAAGAAAACATGCATGAATGTGTGTAAAACACATTTTGTGGGCACGTATGAAATCAGTTAATGACTTCCAAATGTTTACTTTCACTCAATTAGATACCGTATATAATCTGCACTGTAGTTTATTACATTACACTTCGAAGATGAAACGAACGTTTCGACGGTAAACTCGAATCCAACTTTGTTAGGTTAAGACCTACCTTTCGGACTGGTTGATTTACTGAAAACAAAACAATCATGCATACACTGGAGACCATTCTTACACGACCATTCCTATACTTTATCATACACAAAATATGCCCCGAAGGCCCTGTTCTCTCATCCCTTCTTACTTAAGCTCCTCCCACAATTGTCTGAAATTCGTTCTCATCCAGAGACAATCTCAGTTGATTGCTTCGAGTCGAGTATAGAAAAGTTCAACGTTTACAAACAAAACACTCTCAGTACAGTTCATGCTCAGTGTGGTTTGGTACTCTGCATTGTTTGAATTAGCTGTCAATCAAGGAGCTGAGCCAATGGAGAATTTCAGCACACCCCTACCAAAATTGTGGTTTGGGGTGAAAGGATTGGCCCTTTAAGGGTGAGGTACTGCATTCGAATAATTCTTACCATCCATCCCTAACAAGTAGGTCTATGTCGTGCCTCACTCCTTCCCATGACAGGTACCACTGTAGAACGATTTTTCGACAATTAAGTCATCTTTTTACTAGTTGGCACTGGCGTCCGGGCAGATTTGTAAAATGTCCTCAAGGTACGTACGCATTTCATGTGTTTCCCGCATGATCCATACTTCTACTTTGCGGTTTAAATATTTTGAGAGATTTACTCGTAGTATTTTGATTTTGACTACGTAATATACCTATGACTGAACAAATGCTGCACCATTTTGCATCTAAACACCACTAAATACCGGAAAACATGGTTTCTTTGGTAGTATGTATGTCACTTGTTAAATCTCTATGCAAAGACTAAAAATGAGTATTTTGAAAATTTGCACGCTCCCCAAATAGAAAAATCCTAAAACGTAGGCCTATAATCAGTTCAAAGTTTTGCCAAATATAGCACCATTTTGCATCTAGCAAATCTAATGCAAAAAAAGTTTCTCAGAGGGGGACACAACTAATTTTGGTTTTCCTATTGAAGCTGAAATCTATTCAAATATTGCCGCATTTGCGATCTACGTTCTCCTGAAGTTCACAATTATTCCCAAGAGAAAGGCTGATACCGGTTCCCTTAATCTCATCCCCCAGGCCATGGCACAGGTCAGAAATGCCCAGATTTTGGGTCCCTTAAAAGTTTATGTATTATCATTTTTCATAGATTAATTTTTTTATTCACACTATTTGAGAAGTGGCAGACATGAGATTCGTATTTCAAGGCTGTGTACATCCATCTTAAAACACGTGGGAAGTGCCGTTTCTAGCCATCTGGAGGGTTATACACCCAAAATTTTCTTGTAGGCTCCGCGCCAAATGATGGTGGCGCTCCGCTTTAATAGTCTTGCCGCGCCTGACCCTCGCAGGGAACAGTCCCCCCCCCCCCACTTGTTTCCTAGGCCCTCAAAAAGTTCCATCCTGGCTACGCCACTGGCAACGCTACAAGTAACGAGGATATTCTCAGGGAAATGAGAAATTTTTATAACTCACTTCATAGCCCTGAGGGGTGTGACCTTGATCCAATTCTTTACCGGACTCCCTGATCAAAGTATTCAAAATGTGGATTTAATGCCCTGTGAAGGGGCACTCAGTCACCCTTGATGAGTGTTTCCTGGCCCTTACCTTCATGAAGAATGATAGGTCTCCTGGAACTGACGAGCCTGTCAGTTAATTTTTATAAAACATTCTGGCCTTTCATAAGTAGGGGACCATAGGGTAAAACGGACCCGTAAATTTAGCAGTCTCTAACTTCCACTGTGAACTGACAGAGAGTTAATAAAACAATTGGAATGGTTTCATACGGACCAAAGGTTACATGAAAAGCCTTTTTGAGGCATTTGGAGTAGGAAATTAGACGAAAATGCTTCAAATGTGGGTCCGTCTTACCCCGTAAGATGGGGAAAAACGCACCCCTTCTTTTGTTTGGCACCACATTGAAAATTACGTGACGAAATTGCACTTTAATGTTGGGACTGATACTTTCTTCTTACCCCCGAACCCCAAGCCCCCATGAATTATTCTGAGTCCCATTTTAACACTCGATAATTTGCCATCATTTTTTCCATAATCAGACCATTCAGGTCCCTTTTATTCAGTTATAACACTTCCTGTTGTGATTGTTAGATGTTTTCTAACTCTTTATTACATTAACGCAATTATCACGTGGGCAATACGACCACATTAATGAAAATTTAGGACCTAATTTACATGTTAAATTCCCCTTTGGCGTAAAACGGCACCGGGTCCGTTTTGCCTCAGGATATGGGATCCGTTTTACCCCATATGCAACACTGTCATTCAGTTCACCACATTTCGTAACTGTGAGTAGGCCTAAATCGTAACTATAGTCTTGGGTACATATTTGCGAACAGCACATTGTTTATGGTCTGACAATAATGTGTATGGCTTTTGAAATTTCATGAAAACAGGGTTTGCCTACCTAATAACATTTAATGCAAAATATTTCAAAATCAATTACTGGAAAGAACTACACATGCTCCAAAATTTGCAGCAATCACTCTATGTGACATTTGTCCAATGTGAGGTGAAATATTTAAAGGCATATTTTCATCATCCCAAACAGTTCCAATTCTCCCAACCTACTTACTTCTAGCCCCTCCCACATTTATCTAAAACTCATCTTTATCCAGACACAATCCTAGTTTATTGCTTCATGGTTTGTCCCAGTGGTCATACAAGTCCATAATGTGTAATCAAGACACTCTCAGTGCCCATGCTGTGTAATTTAGCTATGATGCATTGTTTGAATGTGATGCCAATCAAAGAGCTGTACCAATTGAGAGTTTTGATATATGCATACTGAAACTGTAGTTTAGGGTGACGAATGACTGCCTTTAAAAGGCAGTATTTCATTTTGAGTATAGTGAGGAGGTTCCGTTTTTCCCAGGGGGTCCGTTTTACCCCATGTTCCCCTAATATTGTTCTTGAATCCTTGTATTATGGCTATAATAAAGGCGAACTCTCCGCCAAGAAAAGTAGAGGCATAATTACTTTAATTTTAAAACTTGATAAATATTCAAGTCTGTAACAAAATTACAGAACAATCACTTTATTGAACACAGATTATAGATTGGTGCGAAACCCATTGCATGATCAAGGTTGAAGTCTGTTATCCATGAATTGATTGGAAGTCATCAAACTGGTTTCCTTAAAAATAGATTTATTGGCGAAAATGTAAGGTTTATATTTTAAATGTTATTGGCCATTCTAAGTATAATAATGTGCCCGGTTTTATCTTACTAGTTGATTTCGAGAAAGCTTTTGGCAAGATTGAGTGGGCATTCATTCTTAGAACTAAGTTCTTACTTTATCTTTGGAGTGCATCATGACTGTACCACTTGCTTTATAAATATACTCTTAATTTTACCTACATCTTTAATTGCATAATTACATTGAAAAGTAAATTGTTTCCCCAGACACTGGAGATGCCAGTCAGAAAATAATTTCCAGATACCATTACAATCATTACAGTAGCGTTTAATCCAAGTAATCTTTAGGCTATTTATAAAACTGGGTATGTGGATAACTTTAAGACCACCGCCTGGGGCTGTATTGATAATGACAGAGCGTTTGATTTTGTCTGGATATTACCTCTCCAGATAAAATTAAATGTGACCTGTTCCAATTCTTTTATAAAATGTTTGGGAAGGTTCGGCAAAACCTGAAATAAGTATACAAGCTGAGAAGGGGAAAACGTTTCAACGATCACGTTAAGCCCAATTGCTGTTAAATTCCTTGAAGACCATGAATTCAAACAAGGTTTAAGTCTAGAAAGTTTGGGCAAATAGTTCAGAGAAAATAAATCTTTGCTATTACTAGTAAACGAAATACCAAGAACTTGAACAGGTCCGTAAGCTATACAAACATGTAAATCTTGAACAACAAAGGGTATTCTATTTCCGTAATGCCCCAGTGGGAAATAAATTGGATTTGGATAGATTAATAGATATACCAGACGCTGCTTTCAAGTTATTAAAAATCCGTTTGCTCTCAACGATTGAGTTCCTTCTTCCATCAAGAAATAGAGTGGTATCGTCGGCAAAATGCACAATGTTTACCTCTTGGTTACTAGTTATAGTGATACCTTTAATGATGTGATTTTTCTGAATTTTTAACGCCAAAATTTCAGCAATGAGAATGAATAAATACGGACTTAGTGGAAAAACCCTGACGGACTCCTCTCTGCCGATCAAAAAAACTTGTAGAATAACCATTACATATGCAAGTACTGCTATTATTGTAAAACAACTTAACCCAAGACTAAAAACTCATGGAACACTTTTGCCTTCACTGTACCCCGTGAAAATGGTTCGCAAATCATATAGAATAATTCCTATATTTGTATTAATGATCATAAACTATTTATTGTATTTTACAAGCAACCCTTCGACAGAAATGTCATGCATGTTAGTGACCTTTAACTTTAAACCAGTTTAAGTGCAAGTCTGAAATTGAAACATTTCCATTTACCCTTTATTGGGGATTAGACTCGGCTATCCCTCAGACTTGGAAAAGACACAGCTGTGTTAGAAATGACGATGATAATCGCAACAAAGTCCTTCTGAATAAAGCACTCATAGCGTCTTCAATAAGTATATTCACCTATAATCATCAGTTAAGCCGTGTTGTTACAATCCCTACTTCTAGAGATAAATGGAATAACCAGTTTGATACTCTTACAGAGGGGGATTGGTGTAAAATGTTTATTAGGCCCAGCTATACTGTGACTGACGCTAAGCTGCAGTACTCCCAATTTAATATTTACATTGCCACAAACAAACTTTTAAAAGCCATGGGTAAATGTGACTCTGATATCTGCTCAATTTGTAGCATCGTACCTGAAAGTATGAAACTTATTTTGGGATTGTAGTGTTGTTGCTTATTTCATTTTAGATGTGGAAGGGCGCTTCTTTTTTTTTTTTTTTTTTTTTTTTTGGGGGGGGGCGGAGGGCAGTTTTGTTTTTCAAAGAGTGATATTTTCTTTGGTTATGGTGAATATCCTTGTCACCCATATGATTTCCTAATTTTCCATTTTAAGTACTATATTTATGAGTGTAAAAGGAATAAACTGAAACCGGCAGTCGATGAATTTTTCTTCAAATTTAAATTTTCTCTAAAAATCGAAAGATACAACAATTTAAGTGTACTATCACATATGAAACAAAGTGAAGCACACTGAATTACAATGTTCTTTTGAAGGGTGTCAGGATTTATTCTGTTAAGATCTGAATTCAATTTCTTGTGTATATTTTTCTTTTGAAAAGCTGAGTTACCAATCTGTTACGCTCACTTTTTCAATTATATAGTTTGTTATTATCTTTTCTGTTCTTCCAGCGTGTTAGAGTGAGATATTGTGTTCATGCAGACTCGCCCTAATTATTTTCATATTTTTTTCACAATCTTTTTCAATCATCTTTTCTCCCAATTGCTGAATTTGGGATAAGGTGCAGGTGCACGATGGGCGGTTCATTTTGTGGTAATAATGCAAATTTTGTATTCTCCTTTACTACATTGCGGGATTTGTTTGAATGTTCAGACATATTGTTCTGCGGCCGGGTAGAAGGATGTCTGGGGTGTTCAGGGACTTTTGGGTCAGGTCCACCAGTGTGCCCTTTACTCTATTTCTTTTACTATTACTATCGTCTCCTAAAGATTCTCCTGTAGACATAAGGGTTTTCAAAGACACTGTTCTCGGTGCGTTCAGGCTTTTCGGAGTCTAAGGCACAATACGGGTCATACAGCCCGTTTTGTGAATTATAACAACTTCCCTTTAATTAATGTGTGTGTGTGGGGGGGGGGGGGTTGCTTGAAACCTGGAATTTTTCTGGACGCGTGGGGTGTGGGTTTTTCAGAGTGGTGCGGATATCTTGGTCCAAGATCCCCTTTGGTTCTCATGGTACGGTACATCTTTTGCAATTTTACTGTATTTTGCCTCCTTATAGGCTTTCTTGTACACTGCTGTTGATGGTATGTTTGTATCTTAATTTGTACCATCAGGCAGGTTGGATCTAAAATCTATGATGCCCTTTACGAATCATTTTATCATCACTGTAAAATAGGTTAACGTTTTCCTTCATTTATTGTCAGCAGAGTTGACAATATATGTAGCAATGATTCTTGATTAGCGTTGTGTGTAGGGCGATTGTATAAATTTCATCCAAACATGTCTTCCTTGTACAAGTAGTCTTGTATATTTTGATGGTTTGCCACTTGGTTTGCGTGTTGGGGATCTAGTTGTACTATTATTTTAAGTTGTCTTTAAAGGTCCCATCAGAGCCCTAATGTGTGGTCCATGTTATGTCATCTGCAACTTGCCTTAAGCTCCTTTGATTTTTCTGTTCATCGCACAAATTATACTAAATATACTATAGAATCTTTTTGTAGCATCCTGAAAGCTGCCTTTAGAGTGTTAGAGATTGGATTTAATTCTTTTTAAAGGGCCAATTCTCTCGCCCCAAACTACACTTCTTGTAGGGGGTACAGAAAATCTCCATTGGCCCAACTTTTTGATTGACTGTTAATTCAAGCAATGCAGATTACCAAAGCTTATATTGCACAGCATGAGCTGTACTGAGAGTGTTTTGGTTATACACATAAGGCTTTTCTATACTCACCCTGAAGCAATAAACTGAGATTGTGGCTAGATAAGGATGAATTTCAGACAATTGTGGGAGAGGCTTAGTAAGAAGGGTAGGGGATTTGGTACTGTTTGGGGTGAGAGAATTGGGACTTTAACTTATATGTTACTCGTATAAGCAGAGTCAAAGCAACGTTTTTGAAATAACGAAACGAACATGTATTTATTCTGTATCTATACATCATACATGGCACATTGTCTAAATATTGAATTGGTCACCAACAGTGAATTGTATACATGCATTCTGCAGTATACCTTAAAGTGTACCTCAAGTCAAAACATTAAAAAAATATATGTTTAAGATAATGAAAAATACATTCCAACAGTCCAACTACCATCTTCAAAAGACATTCCTGAGCTGAGATATGAAATGTTGAAGTTTATTCACTTGAACCAAATTGGTCCATTGCGCAATAATTTGTGGCTTTCTTGTTGTACAACTCACATTACCTGTTTTTTTCCCTTTAAAATTAAAAATGTTTTCATGACCTCGAGCACTTCCTGTCTGCTTGCAGAGAATTTTTCACAGAGGGGGCTTAATCAATTCATGGAAGTACTTCCATGATCAATTACATTACCCCTTAAGTGTAAGACTGCTATCAAACCTTGGTATAAGGTGCTGTTAAAAGAAGGTTTTAAGGTCACAACAGGATTCAGTATGTTGAGGGAGAAAAGTCAGCTAAGTATTTCCTTAATTTGGAATCTCGAAATAAAAATTGCAATGTAATAAGAAAGCTTAAATTGAGTGACGGAGTTGATATTAACAACAGTGTGCAAATACTGAATGCGTTATCTGAATTTTATTCCTCGTTATATACACGTCAATATTGTGATCCACAATTGATTTTACATGATATGAATTGCATTAACCAATTATCACAGGAGGAAGCAAAGACTTGTGGTGGTAAACTAAGTATGAAAGAATGCTGGGAAGCCTTAAGCTCTTTTTCTAATTCTAAAAGTCCTGGCAGCGACGGCCTTTCAGCAGAATTTTATAATCATTTTGGCCAATTATCGGCAAACTAGTTTTAAACTCTTTGAATTATGCGTTTGACGAGATTCGTATGTCATATGGACAGGGAAGAGGAGTAATTACTGTAAACCCCAAGCCAAACAAGGAGCCAGCTCTTATCAAGAATTGCCGTCCTATCTCGTTACTGAATGTGGATTATAAGGTTGCTGCAAAGACACTCGTTGCCGGGTTAAAAAAGATCCTCCCTCAGTTATCAATTCGAATCAGACCGGATTCATCAAATGCAGGTTTAATGGGGAAAACATTCGTTTTGTTTTAGATTGTATTGACTATTGTAAGGATCATGATATCTCTGGCTTTCTTTTACTAGTTGATTTCGAGAAAGCCTTTGATAGACTCGAGTGGGATTTTATATACAGCTGTCTCAATTTTTTTTAACTTTGGTCATGGTTTAATAAAATGGGTACGTACTCTTTACTCAAATGCCACTTCATGCATATGTAATAATGGATATTCTAGGTCATTTTTTCGTATTTCTAGAGGGTTAGACAAGGATGCCCTCTCAGCCCATATTTCTTTATTCTTTGCGCAGATATTCTTGCAATTCGTATTAATAGGTCACCCGCCGCTCGTGGTATCACTGTTTCGGGCAACGATATACAAATTTTACAGTATGCGGACGATACGACATTTTTTTGATGGTACAGCCAACAGTTTAAGGACTATCGTAGATATCTTTGGTTGCTTAGAAGTATCTTCCGGTTTAATAGTTAATTATACAAACATTTTTCCACTTGGACCCCTTGCCTCCGCAAAACCCATTTTCTTGTCTCAGTTTAAGTTCACTTGGACCATTGGACCAGTCACGGTATTGGGCATAACTTTCGATAACGACAGAGATAGCCTCTTCAAGCTTAATCACACTCCTAAATTATCTCGTCTTAAATCTTTACTAAATTTATGGTCCATTCCTGATCTGACACCTATTGGAAGGATAACTATAGTCAAAACATTAGGCCTTTCTCAATTCGTTTTTCTATTCCAAGTTCTACCAGACCCTCCGAACAGCCTCTTAAAGGAAATTGAGACACTTATCTTTCGTTTTATTTGGGGACGGCAAGCCGGACAGGGTTAAAAGAAATACACTGATTAGCTGTGTTGAGCAAGGTGGTCTTAGGGCAACTCATATCAGATCTTATATCCAAAGCCTGATATGTACATGGGTAAAGCGTTTTACAAATGCTGTGTATACCGACTGGATTTTTTTTTTAATTTGCACCTTAAAAAGTACGGAAGCGATTATCTGTTTAAATGTAATTTTCAAATTAATGATATTGTTGTGCGAAATACGTTTATTAAGGATGTCTGTAGTGCTTGGTCAACTTACAACTTTAGGAAGCAAGTTAAAAATTTTAAAAATGAAATTATTTGGAACAATTCACTCATAAAAGTGGATAACAATATTACTTTATATAGTTTTATGTATGAAAAGGGTGTAGAGAGGATAAATGATTTCTTAGACGAACTTTAAGCAGAAATTCTCCCTCCAATCTTCCTGATAAACTTCAAAATCTACAGGATATTCCAGTTCTTTCACGTTACGATGTACTTGTTAAGTCCATTTTTCAGCCCCTACTGCAATTAACAAATGGAAAGTGACTTTGTCTTTAGCGATGAGCATCGGCGGAGTATTTTTCGTTTTCCTTTCGCTTTTTGTAGCGAGAGTAAAATTTGGTATTTTCGGTTTCGCTTTATCCATAAGATTCTGGGAACAAATTATTACCTTTCGTTCTTAAATCAGAATGAAAACACACGCTGAACTTTTTGTGGGACTCATGACGAGAAAATTGAGCATTTATTCTGGGAATGTAGAATAACCACAAATTTTATTTTAGATACTGAATACTACATTTTGGGGAGACGATTTGTTTTTAAGAAGCGAGACATATTCTTTGGTTATCAGTTGTCTCTGAGACATCAATGTAACGTTCTCATTTTACATTTAAAATATTTCCTTTTCAATAAAAAGCTTAATAATGAGTTGCCGTCCGTAACTGAATTCTTAAATAAATTTAAATTTATTCTTCAAGTTGAGAAAAGCTTAAGTAACCAAAAGCGCAGTAAAATTTCATTTTGTACACTGTTTAAGGCATTTGAAAACTGTACCTTTTCTGTTTGCAGAGAATTAAGCCTTTAAGTATTTCTTTGCTTTCTGTGTTTCGTGCCTCTATTTGAATTGTTTCGATTTTGTTGTTTTATCTTTAAATAAAGTGAGATGAAAAAACAGGATTTGGTATGTTAGAGAGGTGCTTATTCTGAGCATTTTGGTGAAATTTGCATTGAAATCCGATGTGTGGTTCCCAAGATTTGAACAGGTAAAGTTTTTACATTTTCAACAAAAAGGGAACTTGAAGCAAGCACATATGACACCACATCCCCACATTAATTGTCAGTCTTTTGTTTTTCTTAAAATTTAAACTGGATTTTCTCCCCAACAATCCCATACCATTAAAATTTGATTGCATATTAGGTGGCATGAGAATTTTACAAACTTTGCATCTCCCACAGGAAGGTCATACTGCTTAACTTCAAGGTCAACACAACAGTCTGATAAAACAAAGGGAAACAAAGCAGTCCTTGTCAATGTGACGAAGTGATGTACTAAGCTCTGCTGCCCTAAAATTCACTTTTGAACACAAATCTACTGACTTCATTTACTGATATCTCAAGAAATACATGTCCGGTTTGAATGGAACTTTCACCACACTGTGTAGATTTTGTTCCTCTTTCATATATGAAAATTAAATTTTTGCTTAAAATTCCCCTTTAATTTCAATGCAAAGGTTGTAATTTGAGTAGTACAACAAAGACATCACAAATTATTGCGCAATGTACCATTTTAAGTTGGGTGAATAAATTTCAACAATTTATATTTGAGCTCAGGAATGGGAGTTGGACTGTTAGAACTTATTTTTCATGGTCTCTAACATATATTTTTGAATCTTTTGACTTGAAGTACACTTGAACGTAATTGTAATTCTCAAGGAACATTAACACTGTAACCCGTTTTTAGTTGCGGTGCCTGCCTTGCAGGCAGCACCGCAACTAATGCAGTTACTATCGCGATGTCAATTTCTGACTTTTCCGGCACTTTATTTCTATCTCCTTCTAGATGCTTTGTGGTATCGAAATACGGTTTAGTGCAATTTGTAGGGAGGGTACTTCTCTTTCGTGTTTTTAAGTTTTGGTGTAAATATGATTTTCGTGAGAGTGTAAAATTGGGTTTTTTTTTCACGTAAAATTTGGAAACGTGTTCTATTTTTAGTAACAATCTTGCGGAAAAACCAGGTCCGTGTGTACTCTGGGGAATAATATGTTGTTTAATTTAACACAGCGCCATCATTTTGGTTGTTTTTTTTTAATTCATCGAGGTGTTTAGTGAATTTTGAGTATTTATATGAGGATTTCTTTGTAGAGATTTATTCTTTTCAAGTGACATGGTCGGGGTTGCTGTGAAGTAAAAGGTTTGATAGTTTAGAGGAGTTTTGTTCACTGTTTTTTCATAAAGTAAGTTTCTGTTGGAGGGAAACATTGTTATTGGTAGGTAAATATTATTTGTATGAGATGGCTCGTATTAATATTTGTGTTATATCAAAGGTGTCTGGTTATGGTAAATTTGTTATTTTAAAGTTTAAAATTATGTGGAGAATATAACAATGCCCAAGAAGGGCCGTTCAAAGATTTTTTTTTTTGTAGAAAGGAAAGGTTGGCAACAAAGAAAAAGAAAGTATGGGGGTGAATTTCAAGATAAAAGTTATGAAGGGGAGAAAATGATGATGTCAGAGTTGGGATCAAACAAAAAAGGCTCTAGTGGATATGAAAAGGGTCAGAGGTGTGATGATGGGGGAAGTAGGGAACATGACGATCGTGATGTATTATTTATACGTTCGAAAGATCTACATGTACATTTTATTTTTTCGTTTTTTGTGGGTGGTAATTGTTTTTTTTTCGGTGTTTGGCATTATTGGTTACAGGAAGATGATCATCTTTATTTAAGACAAGTCATTGTAAGTTCATTATGTACCTCTCCACATATTTACACCACGAGTTGCCATTGCTCAGAAGCTCCACTAAAGAAGAATGCTTAAAAAACCAAATTCAGAGGGAATGTTCTTGGGGATATTTATACATTTAGGGAGAAGAGCACATCATAAGATGAAGAAGTGTTAACATGACCACATAGTTTAATGTAAAGAGTTGTCACGGTAGGGTTTTAACATGCTCATTCATATCTCGTTTTATATTTGTATGTGATGAGAGCAACCTTTTTTTATTACGCTGGGCGGTGATCTGTTTGAGATATTGGGAAGAGGTCTGCATGAATGAAGGTTTTGCACAATCATTCAGGGACTGCTTTGGGTCTTCAGTTGGGGGCGAAGCCCTTGAAAACCAACTGATTTGGTCTTTAAAGGCCATGGATAGTTCATCTCTTGTCAAAAATGTGTTGATTTTGAAATGGTTATTTAAAATTTTGAGGGAGCCATATGACAGTTTGGCTTTCCTTTTTTACTTGAGGAAGCAAAGACATACCTTGCCTTCTCCGGGATTTACGTCACTGTAAAACAATTAAAAATGATTGCCTTATCATTTTTTATATTTATGTTAAACGAACGTAAACGTTAAATTTGGACCGTTTGTAGAGGGTTCAGATTGTTAGCTTACACAACGAAGTTTTGAACAGGTACAAGAAATTTCGCAATTGTAAATTTTTAGCCAGGTGGTTCATTTCGTAAACGGTAAAGTAGCAAGACACTTATTTATAAGCTAGTTATGCTCTCTTTTATGTCACTGGCTGTGGTGTTATCAGCGAAACGTTTATTTTTCATGAAGTCCGTTTTTTCTTTGAAAGTGATTTGTTGAGCTATTGCATATGAGTGGTTGGAATGATGAAATTTGTCTTTTACGGAGTTTTTTACTGGACCGTGCAGTCTTATTCATAGACCTGGCTTTCTTATTGCTTTTAAATATTTTAGGTTATCGTTTGATCAGTTGCGAGTCGTGGCCATACATAAACTTGCTATATTATTATTTTTTATTAGAAAAAGAAATGCATGGAAATTATTAAAACAATTTTTATATAGTGCAATGGCAACAGTTTTGTTCCGTAGTAAGAAGTCACTGTCAGAAAGGCGACAAGTTCTTGATACAGAGTGTAGGAAGAAGCGAGACTGTTTAATGAAGTGATGACAGACGAATCGCCGCTAATAGTTATAAACTAGGGACATCGATATTTTTGGTATTCGGATTTCATGAAGTGACGTATAGATGTTGCAATTTATCTTTTATGATTTGTAAGTGATTGATTCGGTTCTCTGATTTGTGGAGGTCAACGTCGTTCAAGTGTCTATACATTACTGAACTAAGAAGTTACTGGCGAAGGGTTAGTAGTGACGTATGTGTGCGGGATTAATATAAATTTGAGAAACAGTGACAATAGGCCTAAGGCTAGAGTGAAATATCATCATATTAACATTTATGTTGAGAGAATGTAGGTGTAAGTAACGCTGACAAAGGAATTTTTACTTTGCTGTTTTATATTTTTTTTATTTTATTTCATCATTTGTAAAGATTATGGTAAATCTGAGATATCGACATTTCTTTTGATTCTCGTTAACTTGTTATTACATGTAACTTACAACAATTTTTTATTAGGAAAGCTGAGAGTAAACTTGGTGCGGAGCGTACAGAACTTTTTAAAAACCATTAATCTTTAAAAATTCTTTATGTTCAACATTGGAATTTTTTCCTTTTGTTCATTAACATAAATCCATCTTCAACCAAGTGACTACAACGTTACTGTCATGTATATACAGACTCATTATCGTTTTCAACATTACGTCATAACAGTGTACTCCACCTGTATTCACTAAACAGTGAATCTTTGACTTTCGGTTTGGTTTTAGGAAACACCATGATACAAGTCATGCTCTTTTGGAGACAGTCAACTGTATTCGTACCTACCTCGATAGTGGTGATAATGCTCTGGGCCTTTATCTTGACCTTAAGAAGGCTTTTGATACAGTCAACCACACAATACTCCTTGATAAATTAAAAAATTATGGCATTCGAGGTGAAGCCTTTAATATTATGCATAGTTATCTGAGTAATAGAAAACAATTCTTGTATGTAAATGGTATTTATTCTACCTGTACCTTCGTTAACGTAGGCGTGCCTCAGGGCTCTGTGCTAGGACCACTACTATTTTTAATCTATGTAAATGACATTAAAAATGTTGTGCCTCACGAGTCTCTAAGACTCTTTGCCGATGACACGAATCTATTTGTCCATGATAGTAATTGTGTTACCCTTGTTGATAAAGCTCATTTTGTACTCAATCAACTTAAGACTTGGTTTGATGCTAATAGACTTACTTTACATCTTGGGAAAACCAACTTTTCGATTTTCCATGCTAATTCACATATACCCCATTCTTGTCCAGACCACTTTGTCATGAACGATGTAAATATCCTCAAAACAAACTGTGTTAAATACCTGGGTCTATTGATCGATGATCAGCTATGCTTTAAGCAACACATTGACGATCTCTGTAACAACCTCGTAAAATATAATGGAATTTTTTATCGCCTTAGGGCATCACTTACCCTGCTGTAGCAACCCAGTTATATTACTCACTCGTTTTTTTCTAAATTGTCTTATGGTATGTGGAAATATATGGCATGTCTAAGCCTTCTTCGCTCAAACCCCTGCAAGTTCTTCAGAACAGGATTTTAAAAACTCTTACTTTCAAAGACCGGCGCCACTCCACGAATACCCTGCATAGAGACCTTAGCATCCTTAAGATCAGCGATATTCATACTTTCAAAATGTGTTCTTTTATCTATAAGTATATTAATAATCGTCTTCCTTTTGTATTTAGTAAAATCCTTAACCCTAGCTTTTCTACCAATGCTCGACCTAGCACTAGAACTAATGCCCTCTTTACGGTTAGTAGGCACCATACTAGGCATGGTAAATTATTGTTAAATAACTATTGTTATAAACTTTGGAATTCTCTCCCCAACGAAATAAGAAATGTTAGAACACATGCTACTTTTAAGAGTAACGTAAAAAATTACCTAATCGCCCAGTACACTTGTTAAGCATCCCTTTCTTTTTTGCTTTCTTAGTTGACTTTGTTGTTTCTTTGTTCTCCTTTTTCCTCTTATTTTCTTTTTTGTTATTCTTTGTTGTATTGTCTCTTTATGGGCACTAGCTCGTTAAACTATTGTTTTTCTAGTGTCCTGTCCGGTTCTATATTTCAGTTTATATTTGTACGGACGAAATTAATAAATGAATGAATGATCAATTTTGACTAACGTCTGTTTGGTCGAATGGTCTGTCTTGAGCCTTTGCGGCTTTACCATCTTTTATCAGAAACCCTCATGCTGTACAAGGAGTTACTAAGGAGCCGGGACATTAGGGATACCTTATATTGAATGAACAAGCAACAGCTTTTAAAGGACGTTTGAAATGTTACCTGATGTGACGTTTTGCTCTTTCAACAGTTCTAAATCAACTGCTGTATCATCTTTTCCTGATTTACTGTCAACTATGAGTTCAAAATGAGCAAACCTCATTATACCGGCAATCGAGTATTTCTTTGGTGTGTTACACGTTCCACCTCAACCACATTTCTAAAGTGAATGAACAATGTTCCTGGATTACAAGTGTGGAACTTAACTTAGCCTCTATTGGGCAAAACACAATACAAGTATTTTGGAATGGTATTTTTGTCCCCCTCAAATATAAAATCACCTTTAAAGTACAAGACGAATTGGTTTGTCGGCACCGCAACTCGTCTAGACGTTCGTCTTGTTTAATTATTAACTGTGCAAGGTATGATTCAGAGTTTATGTAATTTTTGCGAGATTATTGTACTTTTTATTGTTGAACACAGACAACGAAATACACGGAGAAAAAAAGAACTGTTGAAGAAGGGAGATGCTAGAAAGGCTTAATTGTTGAAGTAATTAATTAATTAAAATTTCCGGAGGCTTTTGGCCATCCTTCCTTTTTCCTTTACGTGTGCATCGGCCTGATATGTCTTAGAAAGTGTTACAATAGCAATTTCAAAGCTGCTGCCTCCACACTTTCATATAAAATGACAAACCACGGAAAACACATCATGCAAACTAAAGTGAGGCAGCTGGGATGGAGGGGACCTTAAGATGCTCCCCGAACTTTGGCAGGACCATGAATTTCTGGCCAGCGGCGGAGCCTGTCCAGTGGAAACTGTTCGGGCAAACGCATTTCAAATAGGCTGGTATGTTTTGATTATAAACTCTGCAGCCTGGGGCCTATATAAGCGTGTCCAATTGGTTGTTTCATGCAAAAAAATACTCGAAAAAATCCATGAGTTCATGAACCCACAGTTCGACGAAAATTGAGAAGGATTGCAAAAATTCGGTAAGATTGCTGACAGTTTATACACGTAAAAATAATGTCTACTTAGAAGTTGAGCAGCTCTTTGCGGCGGCCCCAATGGTAGCAACTTACCGGAGGGTGGGGGGGGGGGGGGATATCGAAAAGTTTGAGCACGAAACGATCATTTGCTCTTCCATACCAAATCGTTTAAATTGTTTTAGTTAAGGCAAGCTAAATCAGTTTTACTTCAGAGAACAGTCATAACATGCATGTCGATTCAAATGATAACGCCGGCCTGATCTCTGAAATTGGGGGAATTTCTCCACAATAATGCTTATAAATTCATGCTGAAAACTAAAAATACAATTTTGGTAGTAGTCCATGGAAATACTCAATTGGTAAAGCTCTTTTATTGTCAGTAAGTTCAAAACAGATGCAGGATACCGAAATTCATATCATGTAGCTTGTACTAACATTTAGGTGGAGGTGATGGCGGGACGGATGGATCCACCCACCAAACTTTTGATGGGGGGGGGGGATGGCCTGAACAATCATTGCCAGGATTCCAATTAAAAAAGAGTGATCAAATTTACCTGTATGTCACTGACTCACAGTGGCGTAGAAGCCGGGCGCGGAGGGGGCAGACTGTCCAGGCGCGTAGCCAGGATTGTGTCATGGGGAGGATTTGGTAGCACGATATGGGGGAAAAATCTAAGGATAGAGAGAAAAGGCCGCTATTTTAGGGTTTTTTGCATTGCAAGGTTTGGTAATGGGGTTCTAACCCCTCAATCCTCCCAGTGGCTACGCCACTGAGACTGTCCTAAAATTTCCACAAAATTTTTAAATCCGGGCAGGAATTTTGGAAAAATTCGGGCAGGATAATGGAAAAAATCTGACTGCCACTTAAGTTTTGAAAAATGGCATCCGTTTCGTGGCCAATATCTGAAAAAGATTTGCCCGATAAAGGAAAGAAACGTCATAGTCGCGCGGAGTAAAGATTAAGGGAGAATCAACAAAATAGATTCCAAAAATTCGCTTTACATTTGGGCAGCGATAAAAGCTATATTGCTCGTGAGTTTTTCTTCACAGTCTTTATCAACACAATGACCGAAATGATCGAATACCCAAATCCTTTCAAGCATTTGCCCGAAAACAGAAAAATATCATAGACAGGGTAACGTATTAACGAAAAATCAAAGACAAAAAATCGTGCACATTTGAGAAGCTGTGACTTAAAAAGAAACAACTATCCTTTCGCCTGTTCTAAAATATATCGTAACACAATGCCCGAAATGGCCGATTATTTTACTTTAAAATCTTTGATCGAAAACAGAAAAAATGTTCGAAGTATAATGAAATGTTCGAAAATAAAATAAATGATAGCAAACATTTGCGACATATTCGGGGAGCTTATAAAATAAAAGTTTTCCTCATCCCCACTTCTAACTGCAGTCTGGCAAAAACATAATTGCCCGAAATGGCAAATCGGGCCAAGGTTGAAAACTGCTACCACGTTTTCAAATTCCAAATTAATCGGAGAAGCGGGACGGTGTTCAAGTGCCTTACCCAATTGTTTGGTCTAGCTCTATCCTTCCCCTAGCTAGAGCCTAATTTGGACAATGTTCATAAAAATCGGATAATTTTTTGTAATGGTTTTCAATGCTCTGTAGTGTGAGAATGTCTTCTCTTAAATCTGCCTGAAAATTAATTTAAAACAACCTTGTGATGTGACATTTTTTCAAAAAGTGTAACTTACTGATAGAAGTAACATCCCTTATAGTCGGGATACAGGCAGTCACACAATTCTAATTCAATATACACCGGTATTGAATTTTTCCAAGGGTCACAATAAGGTAAAACACGTAGGCCTGTTTCAATTCCGTTTTATCGTTTCTTTCGACAATATACAAGACAATTTCATCAAATGGTAGTGGTACATTTTATCTGATAAGTTTCTCATCAAAATAGCGACTGCTGAGAGTCTCCTTCTAAGCCTGGAAAAAACATTTCCGGGGATCTGAGGGGTCCAATTTTTCAAAATTTTCTATTTGCACCCCGCCAACCAGTGGTTGCGCTCAGCTGTGATCTTCCAGCAGAATTTCAGTTTTAACTGACCATTTTTTGCAAGTGGTTCCTCAATTGCATATGTATATAAAAGTACCCAAAGTTTAACACGAAAAGTTATAGTTCATATCATATTTGCTCTCACCTGCTATTGAAGTGTTTCTTTTCTTACCTTTTTTCTTTTTTCTTTGCAACGGAAGCCCAAAATGGTTGGTTAATTGGTTGGAAGATGGGCCGCAAAACTCCAACTAACGTAACTTTAAAACACAGGAAAAATTGATCTCCAAAACACACCCTGGTCATCGGGTATCGGCGCGCTAACAAGAAATCTATCTATATCCACCACCGGTTGAGATACTGGAATAATATAGTTTCATGAAACACTGAAACCGACAAATAGATCATTCCGTTTATACATATCGAAAGTTTCAAAAAGATTCAAAGTTATTTGTTATGAAAACTAAATATAAATTTGAAAAATAAAACCAAGTTGGCGAATTGGAAGAGGTTTACAATGCAAGCTCAGAAGAAGAATGAACAGGACTTCACAAAGACCGTCTGTGCAAGAACACGGCCAGTGTGTGTTTCTGTCCCAACACATTCGTGGACTTGATTTGTTCTTATAGCAGGATACCGAAATTTAACGTTTTCATCCGGCTTATTGGCAGCAGGTTTGTAACAAATAACATCATTCGTATAGATTATGCATAAAGTAAAAAGTATAATCTCACGGAGTCATTGAGAACGGGTTTGCACACAATACGTTACCTAAGTACCCTTCTGTTGCATACTTGGTTAAGTGCTTAGAACATCCGACTTGCAGTCTGGTAGTCGGAAGTTCTACTCACGGACGGGTTAAATCGAAGACTTCAAAAATGGAACTCACTGCCATTGTGTTTGGTGCTCAGCATAAGTAATGGAGTAGGGAAAACAAGTCAGTGAGCCTAAACTGGGAAAAAACTAACTGCATATTTGATTTTATTGCTGTTATGTGGCCTACTGTGGATGATCTTTCTTTCCGTTAAGCCCCGTCCACACTATGCGACGCAACGCATTGCAACGAGACAGTTCAGACGCATTGCAAAGTGGGGGAATGCTTTACAACTAGGTGAATGCAGACACGCAACCCAGTTTCATGCGACCAAATGTGTTCGGTCGCATGAAAGAGAAACGTGCAACTGACAACAAAAACGGACTTCTAATATTAAGCCCGCAAAGATCAGTTGATCGAAATGGACAGAAAAAATTCTTGTCTCTTCAGCGTAACATGTAAAAAGAGTAGCCTATGTTAAACGTTAGAAATTTGCGTGAATGGACCTGTCGCTGGTTGCCCACCACGACATTACAGTCTTGTTGCAAAGTCGCGTCGTTTATAGTGGACGGGACATAAGATGGACACAATGTTAGCGTACTTGAGAGCTAACGTTATGTACCTACGGTACAGATCCAACAACCACAGTGTGTGAGAGGCGATATTACATGAGTACCATGAAGTAAGTTTTGTGTGTCAAGATTCTGCAATAATATTTCCCAGTCACTTAGACTCCTCGTTCTCCTCTATCTCTTGGTACGAAATGTAGTAGTGAAAAAACTCCCTTCCATAACAGTTGATATCTATATATAACTACATATTTTTTAAAGAAAAGTCGTCCAAGCATCTTTCTAGGTACTTTTATTATGTTAACGTATCTTCCTGTGGAACTGGTTCGATAGTGTAGGACCATGGCGCTGGAACAATGAAAGACTACGTTACTCTTTGAAACTGTTTTTTTTTTCACCTAAACTTAAAAGTATGTGCTTAGGATTTTAACGCTTTACTATCGATTTGCCCCCACTTTGTAAACATGTTTAGATGCAAAACACACCTGTCTTATTAATAAAAAAAGATTAATCGAAAACACGTTCATTGTTTAATTGCTAGACATGTTTAGAATTTAAACGTGTTTAGAAAATAAAGAAATCAAGTATTTATTTGTTTAACACGTTTTTTAAATTCATTTCAAATTCCTAGTTAGATCCATAGAGCAGGTTATGTGCTTTACCTTGAAGGTGTATCTCCAACTCCCTGATTATACATATTTAACTTTAAATTAATTCTCAGAGGGTGTCATATACCATTTAGTAATAGGTGCTTCAGTAATATTTAAGCTTTGCATAGATTCAATGACTGAAATCGACTCATCTTCATCCATGCCGTCCCCAACAGGACATTTTAAAAGGACACCTTCTCTCACCATTTTTATAAGGTAAGACGGAAGATTTTCTCTATGTCGAAAAATTGTCAGGAATTTGTCCCACTTCGCATTCTTAGCGGGATGTTTTTCTCGCGATCTCTCACTTTCTATGTACTTGCAGAGTTCCCTACTGTACTGGATCATTCCCACTTCGGTCGGAGTGATAATAAATAACCGTGATACAGCTCTAGCAACGACATTATCGAAAGGAATCGCCAAAGAAGACCCACCTGGATGAGGTTGAAACTGGGGTCCACCTAAAGGAGGGAACACTATCATAACCTTACCCTCACAACCATGAAAATATCGGTTATGAGTCAAGGTCACTTGCTTGCTTCTGTGTGCAGAATCAATCTTATCAGATTCTTCTACATCTATTGTAAAGGAAAAGTGTTCAAGGTTCGGTATCTCCACCCGACATCCCACTTTGACATCGCGCAAAGCCTTCGTCAACAAATCAACAAGTTTCTCTCGCAATGATTCGAACATCACAACGTGGAGGAGGATAAAGACATTGTCGTTGTCAAAATGAGAAATCCTGTTAAAAATCTCCTTCAGAGAAATTGATAATCTATAGCACATGCAAGTGCATTCAAAAAACCCTCTGCAAATGGCAGAGCATGAACAAGGTGGCATTGGGATCCACATTGGCACGTGGTCTTCGATCTCAATCTCACATCGAAAATGTTTTCTCTTGGTTTTGCCTTCATATTGTTGCGTCTTTTCCATTAGCTTATATATATTTAACGTCATTCTTTTCGATTCTTGGAGGAATCCAAAGTCGTAGTCGCTGGGCACGCCAAGCGTTTTCTGTATGGCCAAGCAGCTATCACAAGACAAGTATGTTTGCATATTCCCTTCTGCAGATAGTGCAATCCAAAGTCTCATATGAGGATATCCATCATAAAGTTTTTGGAGTTTCCTCCATTCAAATCGGTTCACTAGGTCAATGGATGGGAATTCATCCAACATGAAATGACAAATATACTCCGGTTTAGAATCTGCAAGGTCACGTATAACTTTGATTAAGACATCCACGCTCAACATTTCACATGCAATGTTTGAGTGAGAAACTAACTCTTCAGGAAAAGATCTTTTGATGACTTCGTCAAGTTTGTAAATTTCAATCTGATCTTGAATTTCTTCCTTTTTTTTAGCCCTAAGTCTTCCTTTGAGGTGAACGTCAAGCTGTTCTACTAAAAGATCTGGGTCATTAAACACAAACCCATTCTCACCGACATTAGAACAAGACAGAATAAAACAAAAAGATGGTTTCATGTCATCTTTAACTGGATGCACTTTTGATGACCCGTCATGGTGCGTCTGCTTTTGAACTTCAACAGTATGATCTGCTACACTTGGTATCCCTCTCGTTTCCAATGGAAAACGGTTGTTGTTGTTTTTACTTAGGTTTACGGTTCTCTTAACGTGTTGTTTTCCTTTGCCTTTTTTGTTATATCCTTGTTTTTTATTATGCAGATTATCGTCAGGTTTTGGACCTATGACCAAATTGATAGCCTGTGCAATTAGAAGCAGAGTTTTTCCGGTTCCAAAACCTCCAGCGATGATCTGTCTCTTCGCGTTATTTTGTAACAGGCGTTGTTGGTCATCCGTTAGTCTGAATTGAGCAATAAGAGCTCCCGAACGCTTAGTTCCAAGTCCAGGTTTTCCAAGACGGGAAACCGCAGAATAATTCGGACACGTGTAACGCCCTACGATTGTGTACAAATCATTATATAGCAATGTCTTGGTTGCGAATTTTGAAGCAATGCACCTTTGGAACCAGTCATCAAAGTTCTTCTGACTGGCCACTGTATCTTCATAAATTATAAGCACTTTCATTCTTTTATCTACTCTTTCACCTTCGTCAGAAGAATCTAGTTTGGCTTCGATTATTTCTCTAACTTCTTCGTCATGAACATCCTCTACGTCAGGTATACCAACAACGAAATGCATTAGTGGTACTTCTACAAAAGGCAGATCTTTGTTTGTTTCTAAGAATTCTTGCCTATCTTTGATAAGTTGCTCCACAGCCTTTCGGATATGGTTTGTCCTCCAAAGTCCGAGACTGGATTCATTACGTTCTCGCTGTTCGCATTCTTTGGTAGTGAAGCTATCTGCTCCCTGCAAACGTTCCGCAGTACTCGAGGGTAAGGAGAATGCTTTTACTTGGATAAAGACGAAACCAAACGATCCAATTGCGACTATGTCATACTCACCGTCACTTGTAGATTTTTTGGAGGGGAAATGTTGAAAGTAATTTGCATGTTTGTAGTTGCATAGCACAAACATAGCTGACTTAAATGTGGTGCCCCAATTATACATTCTTTGCGCTATAATTTCAACTGGAAACAGCGCGTGTCGTTCCTCTAGTAACTTCGGAATTGATATGGTTTTATGCTTTTTATCAGCATATTTTGCGTGCTGTCCACTGCGAATTTCATCCCGAGTAAGGACGTCGCCGCTTTGACCATCCCTTGGAAATAAAACATCTGGAACTCTGTATGCTGTTCGTTCCAAGTTTTTAAAGTGTTCTTTTGCGTAATCGTGACATTCTTTGTCAATATTCGCCGCCATTTCTCCATCAGTGGGAGACGGTTCACAACCAACTTCTTTGACCTCGCTGACCTCTTTGACACAGAACGCTGTATGTTTTTTTCTGAAAAGAGAAAGAGTGAGAAGGAGTGACTGGGAGCCGAACTGAAATCTTCCATGTGGTTGAAATGTTCTTTTGCGTAATCATGACATTTTTTGTCAACATTTGATGTAATTTCTGCACAGCGAGCTGACATGTAATAATCCGCTGTGTTCGTGGACTTAAAATTCGACATTTTCCTTAAATGAGAAATTGCAGGGGCTATTGGCATTCATTAAATCATGTTTCATGTTTGTTTTTGTTGTTTTAATTAATAATGGCGGCTTAAATCGAAATGCAGCCTTCGATTGTTGTTGCTACGTGTTTCCCTAAGCTTAATTCATAGACTCGGCACAGCAGAAAGTTTTGCGCGCTATTTTCCGCATAAAGGTTTACAAGTGGATCGTGTCAGCACATGCGTTTTAAAATACGTTGTAAAAATCTTTAATGGGTTCGCCCTCAACTACTATCCAACAATTTTATACATACATATTTATTAAACATATCGACGAATGTGTAGAGGTGGACCATAGGTGCTCATAAATATTCATACCGTTGAGAAAGGAAAATTTCCCCGATCTGGCAAATATTCATTTTTCACCGAAACCGGTTATCTCTTGAACTGTTTAATGACAAAGGTCACCGAGAAAGGAGAAGATACAAAAAATGTTCTTTTTGGTTGGCATACTAATTATCTCGGAATTCTGACTTAGCATCTAAGAATTCGGACTTACCATCTCAGCATTTGAGTTAGTACCGTAACTCAGCATTATAACGTACTTAACATAGGCAATGGAGTAGGGAAATCAAGCCAGTGAGCCACAACTGGAAGAAAGGCCGTGCCGGCTCGACTTGAACTTAAAGGTTGGAAACTGGGCCGTAAAACTACATCTAACTAATGAACTATCTGACGTACTCAAGTCGCGAAATCGTGATCAGATTCCGATCCGATTTTTATGAGCATTGTTAAAATCTTCTCAATCTCTTGTCGAAAAGGACCCCAAATTTGCCAAGTTGTGTAAATATATGAGTTTTTGGACTATGAAAATTAAATATGCTGATATTTCTTGACGTCACATTGACAGACAGATTTTATCGTACTACGCTGTTCGATAGAATTGTATGTCTGTATGAGTCATACAAAGGGCATTTCATTTTCATAAACATCGGATAAAAGTAATATATTCACAGCGTAGACAAATTTGTGGACCTTTCCGACCAGAGATATGAAGAAGTTTTTAAAAAAAAACGTCCGAAAATCGAATCCGAACTTGCTGTAGTGTGACCGCGACTGTAGTAAGTCAGAATTCTGACTTGGTATCTGGGAATCCCGATATATTATCTCCTAATACTGAGTCACTAAGACAGAATTCTGAGTTACTATCTCAGAATTTTGAGATACTATCTCAGAATTCCGAGACAAGAAGTCAAAATTTTGAGTAAGAATTCTGAGATAATTAGTATGCGAACAAAAAAACAAACAAAAGCAAAACAAAACAAAATAGAAAAAAGGAACAGTCTAGGTTGTCCTTAGACTTGGCCAAGTCTCTCGTGAGTGTTCCGCGGGGAGTTGACAACTTTCTCTTCAAAATCCCCCTACAGCATAGTACAAAATATCGTATTTTCCTTTTATCTAATACGCCCTCTATCGGTCTATTAATTCTATCGTTTCTCGTTGAGAAGCGATACCTTTATAGACCGATAGAGGGCGTATTAGAAAAAAGGCAAATACGGTATGCTGTACTGTGCTGAAGCACTGGATTTATGTAGAGTTAGTGTTGTCAGCCCCGGGAAAACTCACGAGAGACTTGGCCAAGTCTAGGTTGTCCTCTGTCCACCACCGTAAATAGCAGAGGCGTCAGAGCGGAGACAAATGTAGGCAAACAGTTGAGTGCTTGCAAGACTTCAGTTGGCGCGGACGGTACAAAATGTATCCAAACCATTCACATGATAGGAAGCGACCCGAATGTTCTAAGCTGCATATACACATTGTAAAAAGGTTGTATCATCACATATAATTCCATATACTATATATGAAGAAAATACCTGTTATTGATTATTTTAAAGTCGTTTGTACTGAAATCACATTATCACATATACGGTAAGCTTTCTACAAATCTACCGCGAGAAGTATGTTTAATTGAATCAACAAACCCGTATTTTATTGAAACTGTAAGCATTTATGTATACCTACAGATTTTATCTGTAATAATACAAGAAGAATAGCTGAAATAAATTTGCGTATGCGTGTATGAATGCGCTTTCAGCCATATACCAAGCCAGCGACGCATACTGCACTGATGTTTGATAATCACAAATGGTAACACATGACGTTTTCAGAGGCGTAGTAAGCTATATGAAAGTGGAAAGTGGGGAGTCGGGGTGGGGGCAATTCACCTCTCTCTGCCCCACTGACAAAAAGGTACACTTTCGATGTAAAATGTTTAGCTTTTTTCTACGAGGACTATGCACCTCTCCCTGTCCCATTGACAAAAAAGTACACTTTCGATGTAAAATATTTACCTTTTTGTACGAGGAAGAACGATTTTTTTTAAATAAACAACTTAAATGTCATAACTCCTTTTTTCAAATGAAACTGTTCACTGAAAAGGTGGAAATATTGGTTTTTAGACAGCAATTCCGGTACAGGCCAATCTATGCTCTCTGTAAACATTGACCATTGATAATATTTTGATACTTCAATAACTAATGAGTCCATCTACACAGACTACTGAACTGACACAGTTGAGAGGTATCTGATGATAGGTGTATATGAGAGCATTTGAGTTTGGTAGACCACTGATTCCCTGCCTGATATATGAAGTCTTGCTCGAAAGACTTTCTAGCGAAAGTAAGCGAAATTTTTGGAAAATCAGGACACCTGAGACAGCCGCAAACGGCATTTCGCGGGGTTGTTAGTGGTAGCTAGCAGCAGGGGGTAAACAGACTCTTTCAGGGGCAAAGGGAAGCACCCAAAATTTCAGATTTCTCAAGGGTAAACACCACTCTATTGGGGACGTAATTTGCCGCGCGTGAAGCGCACCGAAAATATTGCCCCATGGAACTTGTCCGTGGTGATGCAAGACATTTTCCAGGGGGTGCAAGCACCCAAATTTTCCGACTTTTTTCGAAGTGTGAACATTACTTCTTTGGGAACGTAATTTACAGCGCGCCAAGCGCGTCGAATTTTTTGCCCTTTTCTTCAAATGTTTGAAAATATGGAGCTTTTATGAGAGAAAATTTTAGATTCTGGGTCTCCTATGTAAGGAAATGTGAGAAGTTCGGGAATTACTAACGAATTTGTTGTTATTGGCAAATCTGAGATTGCATGTCGACCAAAGAACGTTGTTGCTGATATCTAAGGTCTCCAAATTGAAGCTCTCCGGCGATAGTTAAAAAAGTAAAGAGGTTATGCTGGAGAAAGTTTCGATTTTAATGAAAGAAATTTCATGTTAATAGCACTGAAGTTGGCAAAATCACTCGATGATCTGTTGACTTTGTCATTTTAAGAGTTCGGACGAAAAGTCATCCAAACTGATTTATCTGTTTGTAGGCGAACACGGTTGCATTAGTCACGGCGAAGCGAAGCGCGCGGGAAACTGTGCATTTTTGAAATATGTAATTGCAAAAAAAGAGCTTTTATTGGGGGAGAGAAGTCGAAATTTCATGAATAAAGAGTTGGGAAAATGACACTGCAGTTGACGTGTGCTGCAAAGTGCAAAGTTCCAAATTTTTCACTTTTCAGGGACAGGAGGGGCAAACTCCCTCTGATCCCCAATAGCTACGCCACTGGAGCTTGTACAGCTGGGAGGTTGGGATTCTAGGTTTCCTGTAAAAAAATTGAAAAAGTTGGGGATTACTGAAGAATCTGCACTTCCTTTTTCTAAAGTCCTCCCGACTCTCTAGAAAAGAGCCGCATGACAAAACCAAACTTTAAATTGCTGACAAAAAACTCTATACGTCCACTGAAGGACAACACTTAACCGACCTTAGTTCCTATATTGGTGGCAAATCTGAGAATTATTGCACTATACGACTGAAAATCGTTGACACTCTCCGATTCCTTTTTAAGTTTCCCAAACTCTGTTGTTCTTTTAAGACAAACTATTTCACTTAAAAATCAAGAGCTCATATTGGAGCAAAACTGGACTTTTATGAAAATCAGCCTGTAATGAAAAACAATATAACTGCCTGTGTCTCTTGATGTTGTGGTGTCACATATAGTAAATGTCCGATTTTGTCGTTTCTTGAGCTCGGAAACGTTCACCAAACTGATTTGGGCGAGCACTAACGCATGCCAACATGCGACGCGCGAGCCGATCTCGCTTTTTGAAGATTTGGAAAAATAAAAAAGGGGTTTTCTGATCCGTACAGTTGTGGGGGGGGGGGGGACGGGGGACACTCCCCCCTAAAATTCTTAGCGAGGGGACGTCTCCCCCAAAAAATCAGAGAAGAAGTAAAAGAAACTTGGGAACCTTGAACCAATTCAAAGTTGAGACTATAGTTAACCCACCACCGAACAGAGCAGCCGAAATTGACTTAGCTTATGTTCTGCCATTGTACTGGTAAAAATAAAAATGAGAAATAAAAGCTGTTCATTGTACTGAACTTGCATCTTTCCTGTCATTTCTGTGTCTCATTTAATTCAGAGAGCATAGTCTCATTTCCAAAATTAAGTGGTAAAAAGTCATACTCATAATTAAATAAGCCTAGTTTTATTGTACTGGCTATGGTTCAGTCAGCAATAGAGAGAGAGGGACTGCATTCACAAGCAGTGTTCATTAGACGGCTATCACAGCAGTTTCCATTCATGAGATTCTACTGTGACCGTCCCCATAGGCGTAAATCGCGCCGGGGAGGGGGGGGGGGTAATGCGATATAGGCTATCCCCCCGATATTTGACTTGGGAATGACCTATGTAATCACCCCTCCCCCATGATCTAGAGGTGTATTATTTTGAAGAAATAATAATAAACAGCCTAAACGTTGGAACAAACAACGATCTAGATATTAGACTATGCTATTGCAATAGAAGGTCACAAACAGTCGAAACCTACAGAAACCTGCGACCTAACTTTGAAATGTGATTGCCAAGAACCTCAACCACAAACCTAGTTATTTTAACAGAAAGGAATCCGGAATCCGCCAAAAATGAGCGAAGCGCATCATCTAAGGGAAAATCGCCGAATGGTAGCTCCGTTCGCATGACGTGTGCGTACGCACATGACCGCCCGATTGGAACTTTGGAAGAGAACTTTGGAAGAGCTACCTCGGTATTATACCGAGGTAGCCTACACATTGTTCAGAAGTTCGGATTCATCCTGATCAGATAGGTCTGCATAGGCAGATTCAGACTGATTCCAAGGTAAATATTAATGAATTTACACCACATTGAATGTTGAAATGAATCCCGGTGAAAGTACAAGAATTTCAAGAAACACACCTCCAATTAAAATACAAAATCAAAACAAACTTACAGGTGCAGTACCAAACCAAGGGCGAGTACAAGGGGCAATTGATTTTAGAGTAGTTAGGTAACTGCGCCTCTTTTCCTTTGGATTCGAAAAATGATTTTAACCAAACCAAAATTACAAACATAACAACGCAACTGTTGATGTCCAAGAAATAGCCTATAGGCTATCTGTGAATGCAAATATTTCGCACATTTTTGTTCATTGAATTCACCGTAAAATGTTCCAAAAACGTCTTAGATTGCACGAGAGAGCTTGTAAAATCTCAGAGCTTCCAGGGCCCTGAGGCGGGCCCTGGACCCACGCCAGTGGGACTTCGCGCTCGTGATGTGCGCTACGCGCACATAGGGTTCGTTTCACAAGTCTTGTCGCCCCCTAAATTTTTATGCTTCCGCCGCCACTGGGGGGTGGGTGGGTGGGGTGGGGTGCGGAAGCATACTTCTGTCCCCCTCATTTTTCACCCCCAGCCCCCTCGTTTTCTTCGCCGCAGTGTGGATGGTTTTGTAATACTTTCAAACGGTATAAGGCACCTAAGCCTCAGGAACTCGTTGTTTCATCCATCACAGAAGAGTAATTGTAGACAACCATTTCAAACCCAAAGGCCCAAAACCTAATTGATAGCGAAGAAATTAATTCGTAAGGTTGCAGAGCGGGTTGACAGCCTAATGGAAATTATATTTTGTGTCATGTAACCATGAACATTAGACCTTACGTTGATAACGTTTGGTTGCTATGATGTTTGTTTGGTGGCGTTTATGTCATTTCACTGGTAAGTCCCCCTGTAAATAATAGTCTAGAGTTTTTTCAAGTTCAGCTTTTTGTTGCACGTTTCAATTTGATGTTTCAAACCGTTTATTTTGCAAAGCAATGCTGCTGGCAACAAATGAGCAGCCTAAAAACATGTTATTTTGTAGGCCCGTAAAATTACAGTCAGTTTGTGAATTTAAAGAAAAAGTACTGGCAACCAGTTTCTCGGAAATTTTATGCAAAAATAACCGATCTGTAAAATTCAAGAAATGTGTGTTAGTCTACAGGACGGTTCAGCAAACGTCTGTGAAACTGGTTGTCTGTAATTTTCCGTAAATTCAGAGAAATGTTTTACAGTGTATGGTGTCGCAATCTCTCTGTGATCTCATCAAACAGGTTTGAACAGGTTAAATTGATTAACATTTAGTATTTACGCTTAAATCTAAACATGTATAGATTTTAAACGTGTTTTCAAAATTGAGGCACATTAAAGGGCCAAACCTCTCACCTCAAACTACAATTTTGGTACGGGTGTACCAACATTCTCAATTGGCTCAGCTCTTTGATTGACAGCTAATTCAAACAATGCAGAGCACCAAAGTTTAAATTACACAGCTACTGAGAGTGTTTTGATTATACACATTGAATTTTTCTATACTCACCTTGAAGCAATGAACTCAGATTGTATCTGGATGAGGATGAATCTCAGAAAATTGTGGGAGGGGCTTAAAGGCAGTCATTTGTCACCCTAAACTACATTTTCAGTATGCATATATCAAAACTCTCAATTGGTACAGCTCTTTGATTGACATCACATTCAAACAATGCATCATAGCTAAATAACACAGCATGGGCACTGAGAGTGTCTTGATTACATATTATGGACTTGTATGGCCACTGGGACAAGCCATGAATCAATAAACTGGGATTGTGTCTGGAAAAAGATGAGTTTTAGATAAATGTGGGAGGGGCTAGAGGTAAGTAGGTTGGGAGAATTGGAACTGTTTGGGATGATGAAAATATGCCTTTAAGCAAGGAGGTTGGGAGAATTGGTACTGTTTGGGGTGAGAGAACTGGGCCTTTAAGTGTTAATAAGCGGGTTAGGTTATTCGTGTTGGTGGCTGTGCACATGAACAAATCGTCGAGATAAACAAACCAATTCCGCACTATAGCCTAGTCTTCCAAAATCTAAGTTTACATGAAAATTTGGTGACATCATTCTTTCTTAATCCAAAAGTAACATTAAGAGGAATCCAAAATTGTGTTCTGTGGACTTTGTCTGAGTTTTCCGGTTGGTGTACTTTATGCATGTGAATCTGCTGTTAAGTAGGACTGAGTCACTGTTTTCTTTCGGGTTGGCATTTCAGATTTATGCTTATCGTTGTATGCACGTACTGCACGAAAACAAGGGAACACTGTGAACTAAGTGTTGAGCTCTGTTTGTGTATCCGACGCGGTGCCCCATAATTCCTTGCGCCAACCAAATGACCGAACTAGCCTCACTTTTAGGCTCGCACGTGTCCATGTTTCGGCGCTTTATACAGATTGTCGAAGTTGGGGGCAAACTAAAGGCAAGTGATAATGTTGGGGGCAAACAGTTTCGGGTGTGGCGCGCAACGAGTTCAAAGCGAACGTTTCTTCGGGTGAGGGTCCAGATGGCGAAGCTACGGGAAGGTCCGAGGTTTCGTCATTTAGACCCTGTAGGGAGAGGTGTATAATTTATTTTTATCGGTTAACCTAACTCCTAACCGATCTTATTTTTGTGGGTGGGGCGGGGGAGGGGAATACCCTCCTTTTTCCCCTTCCCCGTAGCGCCACCATTATTAATACGTTTATCTATATTAGCTTTTCTCGACCGCAGATTGTATGCAGGTATTTGCGACCTTAATTTAAGGTTTAAGTTGGAAAACATTAAACTTAAAGGCAGTCATTCGTCACCCTAAACCACAGTTTCAGTATACATATATCAAAACTCTCAATTGGTACAGCTCTTTGATTGGCATCACATTCAAACAATGCATCATAGCTAAATGACACAGCATGGGCACAGAGAATGTCTTGATTACACATTATGGACTTATATGGCCACAGCTGGGACACGCCATGAAGCAATAAACTCGGATTGTGTCTGGATAAAGATGAGTTTTAGATAAATGTGGGAGGGGCTAGAAGTAAGTAGGTTGGGAGAATTGGAACTGATGAAAATATGCCTTTAAGGCAATTTATTGTTGGACAAAAGATGAAACAGATAGTTCAATTCCCATTCAAAATCAAATATAAGATATAAGCCTAGACTACATCAAATACTGCAGGTCTAACAGACCCAATAAAGTTTTGGTCATAAGAGTACACGCATCAATTTACAAAAAGCAAATACTGGCCAAGTGCATGCTTTACTTTCATTTTCGACAGGATATATCTGTGTGAATTACGACCAAATATTTTGGAACGTAACAAAATTAGTTCAACGATGCGATCGACATCAGTGGACGCAACGCAATGCTGTTTGTGTCTGCCGTCAGTGCAAGTTTTGCAACTGAGGATAGTCCTATTAACTGTTTCGCTACTATCACACGATTTTTTTCGTTTTCTGTGAGTGGTATTACAGTAAAAGTTCATGTCTGCTTCCCACCACATGCCAAAATTTGGCCAATTACGCACTTTCAAGGTTCGACTTTAGTTCCTCTAAACCAGAGTGACCACATCGATCAGATATCGCGCTGGAACCTCGTAGACCGTACCCTGGTAGCATTCCCATAGGCCCCATATACGTCAAACCATATGGATCCCATATTATTTTGCACCCAAGACCCATATGGGGCCCATATGGGAAAGCTACCAGGGTAGAGGGAGCTGGGGGGCTTTAGTCCCTCACTTTTCTGCCGTAGGCATTTTAGGCCGCCTTACATTGCCATTATATGGTTGAAAATATTGGGCCAATTTGCTGCCATTGACCCCAATTCAAGACTCGCTCCACACCCCTTGTTCAGAATCACTGCTTACTGAACTGTGACATTTTGAGCCCACAACTCAGCATTATCCACATGCTCCTCACCTCCATTTTGCCACATACTATGTCATGTAGTCCAAAAGATGTATTTCCGAAAGACGAGTCCTATTAACAGCACCATGGAAATATATACTGTTTCATTCGATCAAAAAGGAGCTGCGAGGGTAGGACTAGAAATACTGTGTTTGTGAATATATGTTAAAACTAATGCATGTCACATAATTACCAACTTAAACCCTGTGGCCTCGACAAACTTGAAGCCTAATGGCAGTGTGTGCACCAAATCATTTAAGCAAGCAGTACATTTGTATGAGGTTATATAGTAAACACAATGTATACTACTCAAAAGCACACAAGGCATTAACATGAATAAGACATTGTAACATTGTAACTGAGTGCTGGTATGAACTAGAAACCTGACCTGCTGTTAGTGGGGTGATACTAGATAGGGATACATCGTTACAAAACTGACGTTTCCCATCTAGGCTATATATCTCCAATAAATTTTACAAAACAATACATACGGTTAATCCTAGCCTGTGGTGCGAATGAACAAATTTTCGTCGAATTTACTACCTGGTGAAGTCAGCATAAGACAGGAGTTCGTGAGCTGAAAGAGGCTGCAGATCTTCTTCAAATGCAATGTTTGTGTTGCTAGACCTGTTTCCGTTCTAGACTGCATATTGTTTCCGGGGTCGCGAAAGGCAACATTAGTGTTTGTGTATGCTTCAGTTTCGACTGTGAACATTTTCTACAGATGTACTCCTCCTCAGAGGCGTACACTCCTTTCCAGTACATGGGGATCTGGTGCATAATGAAGGTAGAGACCGCTATATGCACGCGAAGCGCCGAAGAGCGCACGGGTTATAGGCTGCATAAGAAGCTCAACGCCCATTGCGAGTTAATGTTCGTCGGTTATAGTCTATTGACATACATAGGAAAGTATGGCATAAAAATCACCTATAAAGGTTGCACTGTTAGTATCATACTTGTGCAAGAGTACTAACCGACGGACTTTTTCAAAGGCAATGAGCAACTTGGAGGGTAATCGCAGACAACTAGAAAGCAGAAACATTAAAAGGCGTGGTTTTAGAAGTCTAGCATGCAAACTTTGTTATGCCCGCTGACATAAACGAATCCGAGAAGCCAGTGATGTCGGTCGGTGGCCGGTGTCTATCAGCTTTGGATCATCATCCTCATATTCAGTGAAAATTGAGGGCATCAAGGGTATTTTAGTGTACAATCCGCCCATTACACAGGTAAGCATATAGTCAGTAATGTCCGACGAAGTCAGACCTTCCCTTGGCTATCACAGACCACCCCTTGACTCTTCGTTTAGGCTTAGGCCCCGGACACCAGGAGCTACATATAGAGCTTTGTCAGAGCAAGTGAAGCACCTCTTAATTGGGGCATTCTGGGTGCGCCTAAAGTTATCGCATTCTTGCCACTTTTCTCAAAGTTATGTTTAAGCCGTCAGGTTCAACAAAACATAAATGACTATGTGAAAACGTTTTTTCTTCGGAGATGCATAACTTCACCCTATTAGATCATTTCAACCAGATTAAACTTACACCTTTGTTACACTTTTAACTGAGCCAAACTTTTTTTTTCATGGATGCATCATAGTCCCAACATTATCATTTTACACCAACAAGTTTTACAATGTCCTTTGAAACGGCCTAATATGGAAGGGGCATGCTGATCAGTTTATATCCGTAAACCTAGGCCTATAGTGATACTGATCCATTTCCACTCAAAATGTCCTTTTACGAGCAAGAAGCCTCCTTTACCTCCGTGTTATAATGAGTCCAGTCGGTCTAGTCCCCGAGGAGAGAAATCCGTTGGTTCAACTGCCCCTTGATCGCAATTCACCAGTATACCTCGTATATGTCGGTTTATGAGGGAATGTTTTAATGCGTTACACCCCTGTATTGGCTACTTGGGAATTTTCCCTTTCTTTGTGTTACATTGATTGATTCTAACTCATTATTGGCCAGATCAGTTCTTACATGCACTCGATTACACCTAGGTTATTCTGTCGATCTCCCTGGTCCCTTCTCTTCATTGTCTAATACTGCAACAGTCCAGTAATTGTAAATAAAAAGGAGAGAAAAAATCAAAACAAAAAATGAAGAAACAATACATATTTTCCTATCTAACTTTGTCTGGCCATCTGAAAGAACTTTTCAGTTGCCTCGGACATCCTTCACAATAAGTAATAGCCACCGTGTACGTATTGATTCCTTATTGTTGATGCGATCGATTTTTGAACCCACGGTGAAGCAGCAACCACCCGTCAGTCTACATTAAAAAGTACATGTACAGCGTGTCGACTTCCTATGGTTGATAATAAGAGAGAGGGAAATTCCCTCGACAAGTCAGGGTGCGCCATTTTTTCTTACAGATAGACAGTGGCGTAGCCAATGGGGGCAGGGGGAGGGGCAAGTTGCCCCACCTGGAAAATATTTTGGGGAAATTTTGTGGAATTTGGGGAAATTTCAAGTTGACGAAGTAATACTTCATTTTCCTATTTCTTTAAATTTTTCTCACTGTAAGTAATCGTGAAACATTTCTCATGCATACCGTAACTCGTACTTCCATGCGCAACGCATTTCCCCAGATTTCATGTGTCACTGCAGCATGAAGCGCGCTTGACTCGCGTTCCGCAGAAGTACCCTCTCTGTGTGAATGTTCTCTGGTACACGTGCAGGGTATTTTGATCAGTTCAGCGTGCACTGCGCAACACTGACAGGGTATAAGACCGGAGCATAGGGAAACATCAACGAGTTGGTTCCCGTACGTATTGTTGAGCTAATGTTATATTCATCAACTTGATGCACTATTGGATAATATGTTGCTAATAAATAGTAACATAACCATAGCCTCGTTAACGAAATATTCCCTCATTTTATTATCACAATTTCCGTTTGTTTTCGTTCCACAACCATTATATTTAAATTCGATTTAAGGCTGCCAGCAATACATACCGGTAGGCCTCAGAGTTTCCAGTTTTTCCTTTTTATACTTTTCATATATCGTGAACAAATTGTCTCCTTAAAAGTTTTAAGGACAAGAAAGATATGGCATTCTAAGCATTCAGTAATGAGGCACAGGGAGTGTCATTTCCTGCAATCTAGAGGTGTTTTGCGCGAAATTTCCCCTGGCGGGACACTCCGCGCGAACCGATGGTCGCGCTCCGCGTATCACTCTCACCCGCCACTAAAGTTGATAACGCCGTGGGTTAGGTTAGGTTAGGTTAGGCGAGGTTTAACAGCCCAGTTTCCAACCTATTGGTTGACAGCGCCCTGGGTCAAGTTTAAGCATTTAATGGCCTCTCATCCTACAAGCTAATACCGGGCAGGTTATAGACTGATGTTACTCTGTGTTAAAGCATGGGTGGAACTAAAACAATAGCTTACCGTTGTCTAGACAAAATAATTAACCCTGCAAACCTGGACAAACGTTTGATGTTTACCTTATTTTTAAAGGACTGGTTCGGAAAATTAATCTATTTAATCTGTTCGGAAAGTTAATCTATTTTATCACTGGACATGGGGGTGACAACGGGCCCATGATGACATTGTTTTAATCTTATGTACATAGTAGGTAGCTTCAGGATCTTGTAGGCCATGTATTAACTTAGGTAACATAACATGACGTCATGGTAATCTTGTTATCATAAATTTGCGTAAGTAATCAAGCACCTTGACCTTGAAAATATACTGAAACTGAAACTGAAAAGTTTTGGAGAAATTTTCGAGCTTTGCACCTTTGGAAAATATCCTAGCTACGCCACTGCAGATGGAGTAATTTGAAAAAAAAAAATCGGGTCCTCTGATGTCCCCGCTCATGATCCATTTACCTCTCTGGAATAGGTCATGCCGATTTTAGTTTCTGTAGACAAGTCGTTCAATGAAAAAAAAAATATTCGTTAAAGATTTGCATTTTGTGGTTGAAAGAGGGATATCCCCGAATATTGCCCATTTTTACTACTTAAAACTAAGGGATCGAAGTACTCATTGGAAAGAAGATTTACTGAAGGGGATTGCCGTCCTTATCACTTGTACGACATAAAGCTAACTTTGATGCAGTTTTTAATTTTGTAAAGATCCGCATTCTTTGTGTAGTCCACTTTCCACTTTTTCTCTCTGCTGTCCACTCCATGATGCATCCCATCAGCGTGATACATTGACCTATCTTGTAATTCTCTACATCATATACAAACATATTCATTCCCGGTCTTTCATTCATTGACCCTGGTTTCATCGTTCGATCTGTCTTGAGTGTGCAATACCCGTATTGCGCAAGACCAGTCTTGCGCAATACTCTCTGGTGGGGTTTTCGAAGGCGAGCTTCCAAACTGGCCTTTCACTAGGGGGCCTTCCAAAAGGGACCTCCCAAAGGGGAACCTCCTGGGGAGTAGGGTTTTCTTTCTCCCAATATACTTCTAAACGCGTTCTATATAGGCCCTGTCTAATTGAAGTTCACTTCTCAGTTCTGCGTGCTTGAAAAACGAACGCACTTGTTATTTTTCGTTTAGACCTGTTAAAGAGAGATCTTTCGAGCTGATTTTTACATCAATAAAAAAAGCTATTAGTGATGACAAAATTACCTAATAAAATGGGCCACTCACAATAAATGAATGATATACAACGGAATTTAAAGGCATGCTATTTTTACGCAACTGCGAGTACTGGTATTTCATGACTTCTCCAACAGAAGTTAAAAGAACGGTGTGGTATTTGGAGAAGAGTCCAGGTGACAAAACGTTAGTACCAGCGCGGACCCGAAGGGGGACTTTTACGGTCTTAGCCCTCCTTTTTCGCCACATCAACAATTAAACATACGGCGAAATTAGCAGTTTAACGTTTTCACACCCCTGCTTTTTCATAAGTCAGCCCCTTCCCTTTTGGAATGTCTGGATCCGTGCCTGCAGTCAGGTTTGCCACCTTTCGGGATTCTCCTATTTTGTTTACCTTGCAAAGGCGGTCCTCTCCGTTTGTCTAAACATATGCGAATGAAGAAGACACCTCCTTCTTCCCCTTTGAAACACCGCTTTCGATAAGAATTGATACTGCTGAGAAGGAGGTACCGAAAAGTGACTTTATGATTAATGAACATTTCCTTTTAACAGTTTAAAATGGGAAATGCCTAGTCGGGGGAATTATGGTATAAGGGCTTTAGCTCCTCCGTTTCTGCAGTAAGCATTTTGGGCCGCCTTACAATGCTATTATATTGATGAACATATTTGGCCGCTTTGATGGGTAGCCCCCCTTCAAAATTCACTCCACGGCCCAAGTAAAAGAAGAGTCTAAGATCACAACAAAGTTAGGATTTGTCAGAGGGGTGCTCATTCTGTCTTTATAGAAAACTGTGATATCATAGCGGCGCATTAATTTAGCATCACATTCAATTTATTTAAAAGTTTCATGCCGCTGCTGGGAATATTAAGCAAACATTTTTGGCTATAAACCACGGTACATTGGTACACTGTTAAAACCTTTTTTAAGGTAGCAGTAAAATTCTGTAGAATTTTCAATATTTTTTCAGTAATTACCATTTGCGTATAATTTTCTGTGGGTTCCATAGACGCTTTTCGTATGTCAAATGGTTTACGGAAAAGTTTATGTTTTATACCTAATGAAAATATCCAGGTAATATCTGTAAAAGTTTGCAGAATATAGAGTATCTGTTTTGAATATTTACGAGAGCACTCTGTTATTTTAGAAGAGATTTTATGTATTTCCTGCATAGTTTTCTGAAAAATGTGTTTTGCATATGCAAATGTAAAGGAGATCTAATTGGTTCAGAGATAACATTTTAAACACTTGGCAGGTTTACATACTTTACGATGAAATATTGTAGTGATGACTTAAATAAGCCTTTTTTTTTTTGAAAAGCTAGTTAATTAGTGGGAGTGGCCAAAATTTGACGTAAAATTGCAAAATTGCCCTTGGAACAGGTTTAAAACAATCAAAATGATCAGATTGGTAACAAAAGACACTTTCTGATAAAAAAAAAAAACAAAACAAAAAAACAGTAGTTTATCAATACTTATAAAGAGTTTTAAGATGTATGGTATTTCTGTAAAATGTCATCTTACAACTAACACGACATAGACGTTGTACATAACACAGCTCAATGCCCGAATGTTAAACACAGGGATTGTTAAAGATTAAATCTGCCACTTTTCCGGACGTAAGCGAGACAAGGAGTGTGTAGTCCAGATACCCAGTTCGGGAGGTAACCTCTTTCGGAAGAAATCAATTTTAACCCGATCGGGGGATTATTTTGCCATCGGTGGCGCCATTTTCTAATATATCCCACGATGCATTGCGATCCTACTGCTCAAATTCAACGGAGATAACGTTCAAAACAGCCTTGCAGTTTTCATCGATTTTAGGAAAGAGAAATTCGGACTTTTAAAAAAACTCTGTTGACAGGGGAATAAAAAAGCTTCATCATGTTTGGTTGTTCACCACGCCGGTTTTGCCTATTTTGAGAAATCGAGCAAATTTTGCTACGTTTTTTGTCCTAAGGTTAATTTATAGACTCCACGCAGCCGCAGGTTTTGTACACCATTTTTCACTTAAAGGTGTGCAAGTGGGTCGTGCCAACACGTATGTTTGTAAATACGTATAAGTTGAAGGTCCATGGTAATTTCGGTTTTTATGTCTAAACTATTACCTCACAATTGAATATACACACATTTATTAAACAATTCGACGACTGTGAAGAGGTAGACACTAAGTGCTCATAAATATTCATATCGTTGAGACAGGCAAATTTTCCCCCAATCGGGGTAATACTCATTTTCTCCCGAAAGCGGTTATCTTCCGAACTAATAACAGCTCTCTGCTTAAAGCATGGCCAATGTTGGGTTAATTCGATCATTTCACGCTCGTTCACGTCTACACGACGAGCAAACTAGATCTGAAAATTTTACAGTCAAAAACTGTAATTGTTGTAAATTACAGTTTTAAACTCTTTTAAGGAGTTTATAAGTAGTGTGAAATTACCGAATTTTCTGGGAACTCTGCTGCCAGAAAAAGTCTGTAGTTAGGTAGATAGAGTAGAAAAACTAACTTATGGTCTTCGTCGAGGGCGGACGTGTTTCGCGGAGCTCTCGCTGATCGTGCTGAATTTTGTGCATTGTGCTGTACTGTGCTGTGCTGTGCTGCTTGTTATACTATCATATGCTACTATTGTCGTTTTACCGAAGTGTTGGATATTGGGTGTGGTCTCTCGCTTGGGGACGTGGTTTGGCCGTGCTCGTTTTAAAGCACGCCTGGTTTATAGTTTGTTGGGTTCCCTTTATTTTTTCCTGCCTGGGTTTGATCTGCTGTGCTGAAGTTTTCTCTCTAGTTGCTGCGTGGCCTTGGGCCACAAACCTTTGCTGCTATGCCCGGAGGTCGGGATAGCAGTATCGTTAAGTTACAGTTTGAGTCGAGGGGGAATGTTACACCCCAGCATGTTTTTTCTGTGTTGAAGAACAATAAGGTAGATGTTAAGGATATAGAGATGCTGCAGGCCCTTGCGTCCCGAAATACGTATGATTTGAAGTTCCGTACTGATGCTGCCCGATTGAAGGGGGTTTCCTCCCTTAAGGGTGTGGAGGGTCTCACTGTCACCCCATATGATCGCTCTGTGGTGGTGACGGTGTTGTACCTCAATTTTGAGGTAGATCAGGGCCTGGTGGCGAGGGTTCTAGGACAATACGGAACTGTCTCTGACTGGCGTTGGGTAAAGTATAATGAAGGTGAACTGGCCGGTATTCTCAACGGAAAGAGACAGTTCCGTATGGAGCTAAAACGAGACATCCCCTCCGTCTTGTTCATAGGGGGTTCTAAGGCCCACATCAGGTATTTTGGCCAGCCCCGCACCTGTTTCCAGTGTAGGGAGGAGGGGCATGAGGCCAAGTCATGCCCAAACAAACGTTGTGGCAGATGCCTGCAGTTGGGGCATGAGAGGGCAACATGTCCCAATCAGGTGCGGTGTAACCTGTGTGGGGAGGAGGGACATGTCTCTGGTGCCTGCCCCACATCGTACTCTGCGCGTGCAAGTGCAGATGTGGAGCCGGCAAGTCAACCCTTGTCTTCAGACCCTGAACCAATGGTGGAGGAACCCAGGTCCCCTACGCCTGATGAGGTGGCACATCAGGTGGAACAAGAGTTCCTAGCTTCTAAGGGATGTAAAGTGGTCTGTGGGAACCCTGAGGTAGGCCCTTCCCAACCCTCCACATCCGTACCTGAGTCACACTCTCCACCAGCTCCCGGGGAGGCTGGAATACAAACAGTGGAGCACGACCTTAGAATGTCCTCGGACTCGGAATCTGACTCTGCCATGTCAGATGTGGGAGGACCTGCCTCAGAGCCTCCACCAAAGGACCCACCATCTGGGGAGGGCTGGTTTGATTTGTGTGAGGCCGTTGAACTTGAGCCCAAGTTGAAAAGGTCGGCCTCAGGGGAGGTCTCCGACCGGGGAGGGGGAGTTAGTCCTTCTGTGCCACCAGCACCACCAGATCCATGTAACAAAAAGGCCAGGTCAGAGACAGTTTTGTAATTTCACACTCCACATTTCATGAATGGTCCCCTGTCCCTCATGACCCTGAATGTAAACGGCATGAGGGACAGTCGGAAAACAGTCCAGAATATTCCAATTTTGTAAGTCATTGGGTGTGGACTTCGTTTTCCTCCAAGAGACTCACATTGTTAATGAGGACGATGTCTACACCTGGTCCTACGAATGGGGTGGGGGTTTGTACGCTTCCTTTGGTTCCGCATCTTCCTGTGGATCTGTCATTTAGTTTCTCCAAGATGGACTTCCCTGGTCGGAAAGGTTGATCATGATCATGAGGGCCGGTTGGGTATGCATTACCATCAAACATCCTTGCAGGGAACTTCTTCTTATGTAACGTTTATGCCCCCAACCAACCTACAGACAGAAGGAATTTTTTTGCTACCCTGCCATCCTTCGTTCCTGGCTGTGCCCCTTGTATCCTATCTGGAGACTTCAACTGTGTCCCTGACACACGGTTTGATCGAATGTCCACCTTCACATCTTCAAGCTGTAGTGTTGGTATGGTGGAGTTGGACATGTTCACAAAGAATCACGATATGGTTGACGTTTGGAGAGTGCAGCATCCTGGCTTGTCCGTGTTCACTTGGCACCGCCCTGATGGCACGGACGCCTCAAGGTTGGACAGGGTGTACGCTCCAACGGCTCTGTCACCAAGTGATTGCGAAGTTGTGGCATGTCCAATTTCGGACCATGATGCCATCATTCACACCCCCAGAGTCATGGCCAGTAGGGAGGGGGTTCTGGAAAATGAACACAGATATTCTAACGGAGGCTGAATATAGCAAAGATTTTAAGGCCAGATACGAAGGGTGGCGAACTTTGAGGCCGGCCTTTTCAACAGATTTAGAGTGGTGGGATGATGTAAAGACCCGCATCAAACAGTTTACAGTGGAATATTGTGTAGCAAGAGCTCGTCGAAGAAGGGAGGAGTTCCTTTCACTTTGCTCTAGGGAGAGGAACGGGGACCCCTCCGCACTTCATGCAATCCAACAGTACCTTGATGGAAAACTACACGGGGCCCGGGTTCGTGCTCGTGTGCATTGTGTGGAGGCGGAGGAGAAACCAACCATTAAGTTCTACCGGGACGTCACAAAGAATGCCATCGATCGCAGTATAAAAGCTGTCCGTGACGCCCACGGTGTGGTACATAAGGACCCTCTCGACATTGTAGAAGTGTATAAAAACTTCTATGAGCAGCTGTATACCCAGGCAGATGTCGATGAAGACCTTCAAAAGTCCCTATTAGATAATATTGACAAAACCCCCTCTAAAGATCAGAATGATGAACTTGGCTCCCCTTTGACTGTTGACGAGCTCTGGAAGGCAGTGGCGAAGATGAAAGGCGGAAAGGCACCTGGGTCCGACGGTATTCCAGTAGAATTCTATAAACGCTTCTGGGGTACCGTAGCACATGATCTCCGTGACGTATTCGTCTCTAGCTTCCTTGCTGGCTCATTGAGCCACTCGCAGCGCACAGGCATAATAACTTTGCTGCCTAAGTCAGGAGACCCCCTCGAACCGAAAAACAAACGGCCAATCACCTTGTTAAATGTAGATTACAAGATTCTGGCGAAAGCCCTTTGCAACAGGCTAGGCACAGTTATGCCAGATCTTGTAGGGTCCTTTCAGACTTGTGCGGTGCGGGGACACAGTATTCAGCAGAACCTCTGGGTGGTGCGGGACTTAGTTGAATACGTGATGGACCGTGATCTTCCATGTGCCCTTGTCTCCCTCGATCAGGAGAAGGCCTTCGACATGGTTGATCATGGATTCCTCTTTAAATCCAGTTTTTGTTAAATGGACCTCCTTATTGTACAATAGTGTAAATAGTCGGGTTATCGTTAATGGCCTACCGTCAGACCCCTTCAGTGTCCAACGTGGCGTACGGCAGGGGTGCCCCCTATCACCTTTACTCTACGTATTGTTTAGTGAATCAATAGCGAGAGCCTTTCAAGTAGAGCCTTTGTTTCAACCATTTTACATTCCCGGTGGTGTTGAAGTTAAGTGCCTTCAGTATGCCGATGACGTCACATGCGTAGTCTCCGACCTAGCTTCCTTCAAGGCCCTTAGTGGCACGTTGTCTAAGTTTCAAAGAGCCACAGGTGCCAGACTGAATCCCAATAAGACCAAAGGACTTCGCCTAGGTAAGTGGCGGTCAAGAAGACTGCCCTTCGCTGCATCATGGGTAGACGACGCCATAAGGATAAACGGCATATGGTTTGGTTATGGACAAACCGAGTTACTTACCTGGAATGAGAAAGTGGACCTGGTGGAAGCTAGGTTGAAGGACTTCGGCGAGCGCCACATTAGCCTGTTCGGAAAGGTGACAGTTATCAATCGTTTTATTTATCCCCTTTTGTGGTATCCAGGCACCGTTCTGGCTGCTCCAAAGGGTGTCCTGTTGCGTCTCGAGAGGGCTGTGTATATCAGAAGAGGGATGGTATATCAGGATGTTAGGCGTGGTGGGTTGGGCCTTGTGCATTTTCCCTCCAAACTCCGTTTTCTCCTGACCAAGTGTGTTTATAGTGCTGTAGACAGCAGAATGCCTTTTGCCTATTTTGTCCGTTATTGGGGGGATTATCATTCCGTCGGTTCTTTCCCTCCCTGTTTAGTAACAGTGAACCCCACAGCTGGAGGCCCTCGGAAGCATACAGTCAAATGAGAGAAACGCTCCTCATATCTAGAGTTGGGGACGTTTCGCAGTTAAGTGCAAAGAGACCTATACCAGGCTGTTTTTGAAGAATTGGTTGGCCAGGTCCAATCCAATCACTATGCTTCAGGGTCGGAAGTGTGGCGTGTGGTCCACAGCAGATCATTAGATTACCGCAGGCGAGACCTGTTGTGGCGAATCGCACATGATGCGATTGTTACTAATCTCAAGCGTCTTCGGTGGCGTCTTGGAGATGGAATTTGCCCACGCACTGGATGCACAAAGTGGGAAAGTGTGCCACATGTGTTTTGGCAGTGTGAATTTGTGGCCCTCCTTTGGGAATGGTTCCAAGTCCTGACTGATCGCTTGACGATGGGCAACACATGGGCGGTCGGCCGGGACTATGCTTTGTATGGTCTTTCACCCCCGCCATGCAATACAAGTATTCAGGGCATACTTACCTTTGCTTCGGCCTCCATAAAGCTGGCCTTATGGAGAGACCGATGTAACGTTGTTTTTAGGGGGATGGGGAAGCCTGCGGACGTCGTCCTGGCATCGGTGAAGGCGGAGGTGAGGCTGAGGGTTGAGTCCGACTTCGTTCGGTTGCCAAGGTCGGCGTTCGGTAGGCGATGGGGTCCACTCGTTTCGGTGAGGGGGGATCGTGTGGTGGTCAATTTGTAATAGGGTGGGTATATAAGGGGCTTGTAAATAGTATGTAAATACCTGTGTGTATAATTTTCTGTACATAGTTTTGTAAATATCTGTATATATAGCTTATTACTGTAATGAACATAATTTTCTGTTTGATTTAGCAGTCTGTAAATAGTTTTGCGTTTATGTTTTTGCCCGATCCGGTTTCAGTTTTTTGTTTTGTATGTGCCGTTTCAATGCACTTAAAAAGCACACCCGTCCTGGGTAGGACGTTAAACTGCATCCGGTTGTGGAGTTTGTTTAAACGTGGGAATAATGAGGTTACCCTTTGCCACAACTGCCTCCAGGGGCACCCTTGGGCAAGATGTTCCTGTATATTTGCCCAGTGCTTTTTACGTGTTGTTGCCTTCGGGCGTGTTGCTGCCTTCGGGTGTGGGGGTGACCGTGGGGCAGGGTGTGGGATGTTCTTGGTTTTTGTTGTCTTAGGGCGGTGTTTGGTGTTCGGGCGGTTGTGGGTGGGTTGGCGGGTTGTTTGAGTGTTAAAGTGGAGTTGGTTCGTCTTTTCCGTTTGTCACAGACCTTTATGTTCATGTTTTGTGTGTGGATGGTTGCTGGTTAGCGTTTGTGTTTTTGGCCGACCGGTTTGTGTTTCCTGTTAGTTTCAGCGTGCCTGTTTCTATGTACGTTTTAAAAAGAAGATAGAGTTTTACGGCCCAGTCTTTGCATCCAGGTTGTGGCTTCTGTTCTATTCAGCCAGTCTAGAGCAGGACCACTCAGTGTTTGCCCTTTGGAGGGCGTACTTGTCCATTTGGGACTCAAAGCTCCTTAAGGGAGCAGAACTCCTCCGGGAGTAATCGTTTGGTTTTCGCCCCTTGGCCCTTCGCCAGAGAGTCGTGGGGACTTTAAGAAAAAAGATAGAGTTTTACGGCCCAGACTTATAGTTCATGTCGAGCCGGTCTAGGCCATTTTTTCCAGTTGCGGCTCACCGCCTTGTTTTCCATACTTCATTGCTTATGCTGAACACCAAAATAATGGCAGTAGGTTCCATTTTTAAAGTCTTTAGTATGAGCTGGCCAGGATCCGATCTCCCAACCTCCCGAATGCGTCTGATGCTCTAACCACTTGTCCATTGAGTCGGTCAGAAAAAGTCTGCAAATACAGAAATCTTTTTTGCAGTGCATAAGAAAATGCTAGATTTATATGAAAAGACATTCAAACATTCCAACAGTATCGAATATCAAGAATTAAAATGACATTCAATTATAAAGGAAAACAGAAGGAATCTCATGGGAATCTGACACAAATGTGTCCCCTTTACGTAACGTTTTGCGGCTTTGTTGAAAAGAGGACAATGTGTTTTTTCACAAAGATAACAAATCTTTATATGTACATACATTGCGTTAGGAAAAGGGTATTGCGAAAGGGTTTGGGGAACATGGCCTAGAATATTTTGTCTTCTTTGTTACGAGACCTTAATAAAAAGCCCCAGAATATGCCTTGAAGTGGCACAGAAAAGTGCATTTATTAGGACCCTGTGGAATTCCCAGTTCTCATATGTTTACTTAACTGTAAACTAGTGGTTTTACTTCCACTGAGAATTGAGATGACAGTCACAGGTTAAGAATACATTTAAGGATATGAATATAATCTGTATGTGTGGACACTTATAGAAAACAAGGACAGAGTATGGAGACATAGGGCCGTAAACACTTCAAAGCGAAGCAATCAAATGCGTACGAGCTGCCATCGGGGGATGGGGTGGGAGACGTATTTACCAGAAAACAGGTCGCTTTTGCTGGAATTTTTGAAATACGACACACCTACAACTTCGAGCTAAACAAGATGGATATATTTCTACTACGGTAGTGGAACTGATTTAGCGACATAACAGCTGAAACATCAGATTATAAGCCAGTGGAAGAGAAGGCTATCGTCTGAAATATGTTTGCCTGCTAGAAATATTCTCTGAGCGGAGGGCGCGTGCATAAAATGATGAAAATCATGATGCATGATTTGGCTGGAATGGCATATCGCTGACGTTTGTAACGTGATATGACCAGTCGTCGTTAGAGTTCATGTCCATTTTTTATTTACCGTAAGTCTTTCTCCCCTGCCCGAAAACCTTGCACCTCCTTCCAACCAAAGTTCGACTGGTAAACACCCCCATCCGGTCCAATCCATACGCGAATGCTGGCAACTAAACTACTGTATGGTTTAGTGGTTAGAGCATCCGACATGCAGGCAGGGGGTTCAGGAGGTTCGACTCCTGGCCGGGTCATACAGAGGTGTAAAAACTGGAACCCACATACTGCCTTTGTGCTCGGTGCTCAGCATAAGCAATGGAGTAGGAAAAACAAACTAGTGAGCCACAACTGAAAATTAGACGCCGTGGTCGCCCGACTTTAACCAAATGGTTATAGTGAACTGAGTCGTAAAGCCTAAAATAACTTACGATAGCAGACTGACCGAACTTACCGACCGACCGCGACTTACCTGCTAACCGATCGTCTGATCTACTCGGCTGGTGTCAAGTTTCTAGATTCTACCTCTACTTTATGTTATTCACACTAATTAATGCCTTGTATCCTTTGGTTGTTCAAGTGCGTTTATACAGTCTAATAAATTGCACGCTTGATTCAACAAGGATACTACGTGTCTAAAGCTGTTGTAGCCTATATTATATTTGCATGGCAGGCCTCTTAAAAATATTTTTGTTTATTCAACACGGAATGTCGAACAAACTTGCAAACTATCAGGTTTGTTAAAAATTTGTGGGCATATCAAACGGGTAGATTGTTTTGTTGCACACCTCGTTGAATGAGTTGTAGTATATTTTTTGACAAATGTGTTTGTTGCAAACACATTCGTTGCACTTGTGTCCCACCATCAATCTTTAGTACAGCGGGTGTATGTGTTGTATAGTGGTCTAGTTTAGAAGGGACAACTTTCGGATGGGATACACGCGGGTTGAAAGACGACAGACACTAAGCGATTCTTCAGCTCTACCAACTTTTATTTTGTCCCAGTTTAGTAAGATATGTGACTGACATGCAGGAAAACTCAGCAGGAAACACAAGAAAACAGGAAGAAAACAGCCTCGGACCACTTCTCCGAGGCAATATCAATCACTAGAACATTCCACGTCTGTCCTTGGACCTTGGGGTGTTGCGACCAGGACGGACCAGCCTTCTCTCTGCCAAGGCTGGGGGTTGAAATCTAAGACTCTCGCCTCGCACCCATAACGTGACTTCCTCTTAACAGGTCTAACGGAGGAGAACGGGAACGGGAATGGGAACGGGAATGGGAACGGGCCATGTGCTCTCAGTTAGACTGATCACTGTTTAATTAACACTTCGGGGACCCTCTCCGTCAACTTGTACTCCCAAATGTTACAACTAGGCCTACTGCCGCAAGAACCCAAGTTCAGCAATTAAATTGAATTTCTAGCTATGATTAAGTTGTGACTTGCCGTGTAAGCGAGCAAACTAAGGTAATTAAGTCTCAAAAGCATGCACTACTTTACCAGACTGCGGAAGGATTTCTGCACCAGGGGTATGTCTTGTAATGTGAGGAATGAAGAAGTGCCAGGTTCGGCTTCCTGGGAGGCAGGTGGTAGGCAGAGAGAAAGCCGGAAATGCCTTAGTCCTACTGCGCACGCTTTTGGGGAATGTAACACAGTTCCTATTACCCATCTGGATTAGATATCTACAGGGGTATTTTTGTTGTAATAGCAGTCCATGCAGGCACTGTTTGTATTTGAGGACGTGACGACGTTTATATGACTCATTTGTCACGGTATGTCACGGTATCTTCTGAACTACGGTTATGTGATATACCTGGACCGCAAACAGTTCCTGTAGTTTGTGCACACCCGGATAGTGCACATAACACACAACTGATACATGCGGTGTTTTGTGTTGATCATATAGCGATTCTACATAGGAATTTTTTGTGGTCATTCATACAGTTATTCTTATCATAAGCAACATGTCCATATCCTATAAGGTATAGTTATAAACAGGGTAAAACTTCAACGGCGTTTCAGTTAGCGTTAGTATTTCAAGTTGATGCGGATTTGATTTATACCGATTATAAGGACATCGCTGGTAAGTTTTAATGACTTTTCGGTTGTACTTTTGGCTGTAACAACACCCATACCATGGACGTATGGTTGCGGGGAAGTACGCTTTCGAAACATTGGACTAGGGGTGCACCATGTAATCATCTCCCCGATTGGTACACATAAAACAAGTTTAAACATGTTGCCACGGCCATGCTTACAGTATCCTTCTTAGTATGCCGCTGCAGCTGTGTGTTTGATTGCCGAATTTAATAAACTACCATGGCACCTTCATCTCATTATACTTGAGCGGGTGGCTACAAAAGTAAGAACTATGATCCAAGACCCTACACAAAACTAAGACCCTACCAATTACAAAAGTAAGACCCCACCAACTACAAAACTAACACCTTACCATCTAGAAAACTAAGACCCTACCATGTACAAAACTAAGACCCTATCAAGGACAAACTAAGATTCGTAGATGGTTGGGTCTAAGGTTTGTAGTTGATGGAGTCTTAGATCTGTAGTTGGTAAGACCTTAGTTGTGAAGTTGGTGGGGTCTAAGTTTTTTGTTTGTGTGGAGGTCTACACGAATGGCACGAATATGTGATTGTCCCATAAATTTATTTCATTTTTTATTGTTCGTCATCAATGTTTTAATGATCTTAGAGGTAAATAACTAAACAACATTAAAATTTCAATATATGAGAAAGGAAGTGCGCTGAGAAACCTTTAAAGGCTTACTGGCAGTTACACATCCTGTGTATATCAGAAGGGAAAATAACAGCAGCGCTCAACATTCGACATGTTTGATAATGTTCACCCTACTAAGTATTTAAATAGTTATTAGATAATATACGTTTGAAGGACTTTTTACACTAAGCATTTGTTAGCAAAGGATGTATTTTGCGACATTCGACATGGATATCAATAGCTTCATATGCATAATAAGGCATGTTGTTCCGTATGTTAGCCTTTTCTGCAAGAATGGAGAAAGTGTGACATCATTGAATCTGCAGTTGTGAAGCTCGTGCTTGAAAGGAATACGGGGGGAGGGGGGGGGGGTCAGCTATCACTTAATTCAGTGCAGCATGTCAGGCTATTACAGTAAGATACAGTGAACCTAACATTGCCACAGTGTGAGGTACAACATCTGCTCATAATATAACGCAAACGACATGTCAGGTATCGGTGGTGATCGGTTTCTTAATTATTTACAAGTGACAATTCCACGGTTTACAGTATATTTGGTACACCTAACCTTTTGTTGAAGACAATTCACAAACCTCCACACAGTGTGTCTTTGTAGAGGAGTTAAAGGGGGATCTACCACATTTCATTAGATTTAGTGCTTCGTTCACATGTGAAGATCAACCTTTTGCTTTAACTTCCCCTTTAAAAAATTGGAAAATACTGCCATTTGGTTGGTCCTAAGCGTAAGATAGCGGGTCACTAATTATATGTCCAATTGGCCTACACACTTAATTAGGCTTTTCCGTGGCCCTTGCTCCCCGTAAAAGTTTTCAACCCGGAAGTGCCCACCCCCTGATTGAAGCTCACAATGTGGGCTTTTATGGCACTTTCAGATTTCCATACCATGAAAATTGGAACTTGAGCTAGTGAGCCTTGAATGATATGTATGTGTTTCCCGCCATATACTTGAAAACGGCATTTCACAGAGCGGAGTAACACAATCGAAAAATAACTCTAAAATTGTCAAAAGGCCTTGAATTTTGCACAGCCTGTATTGCAACTTATTGGCTACAAATTCCATATGCAAAAATGATCATATTTTATAAGTAACACACTCAGAAACAACATCCCATAAAATTTTTAAGGCACTTTCTTTCTCAGTAAACATTTTTCCAGGCACGAATATTAAAGTTAGTTGTCCGCTACCATAACGTATGGGTTGAGGAAAACAAGCCAGTGAATCAAAAGTGGAAAGAGCAGTGTCCACCCCGACTTAAAGCGGAACTACGAGATTGGTAATAGAAATACTTAAACCTCCAAAATTCCTGATAGTACGAGAACCAGATAGCTGAAGCTGGAAACTGTTTAAGAGGTTCTAACATGCTTAGAAGGACAGGCTTAGCTTCTTTGGGGAGTAATCTTTGTCCGAAGTGCAGTTGTTGAATTCCCTTTGTCAAATGACATTCAAGTTCTTTTCACAATAATGAGCCCATCAATCAAAAGCATGAACCAATGGCAGTTTGTCTGTTTATGATTATTCACGAATAAACAACTATAGATGTCATACGTATATGCCCAATTATAGGTGTCATCTGTACATGCCCAACTGCATGTAAAATGAGTACACCTACGTAAACAGTGCATAGCATTCGTTTGTATCTTCGACGGATTGCCTGTACACAAACAACCTAGGACTATTCTCAGGTTAGTGCAACATTAGGCATAGGCCTATGATGGAAGTATGAAACCCATGCCATCAGAATTTTTGCACAATAGCATGAAAAAGGAGGCAAATCTCACCTTAAACCATAACTGGAACAGGGGAAGAACTTTGCCTAACACAGCGAGGCGTAGCCTACAGGTATGAACATGTAAAGTAAGGCCCTATAGCTATACTTTTTTCGTTCAGCGAGCACATCCTAGCCTTACATTCTTCGTTGATTAGTGTAATGAAATATGGTACGCGGTTGTCAGTATCAGTATACACTGGGTGCATCTTGACAATGTGGTCGATGCGATCTGAAAGCTGAAAGCAGCTAATACATGAATACTCATAAAATGCCAACGAATGCCTACAAAGAAAACGAATCGCATATTCTACAGTCGTTTGAGTTACTGTAACTGTTTTAATTGTGTTTATTTTATACCCTATTAATAGTTCCTTTCCGCCAGAAAGCTTACTCCTCGTTATATTTTTGTGTAAAGATCATGAAGCATAGTTTGTTTTTTGCCTTTGGGAGTTGTCAGAGATCACGTAGTTCCGCTTTTAAGGGTCTCATTGATTTGAAATCAATAACTTAACAGAAGTGCATAAGGGTTCTACCACATTAAATACCATATGTAATTATAATGATCATTAAAGTGTCATATGCCACAGTTATGGAAAAAGGTAAAATGTTGAATTTTGTGGTGTCCTGGTTGTAACGGTTTTGTGCATAAAATCTGAAAAAGTGTCTGGTCAAGAATTTTTTGAAAATCGCACTGAGCTTTTTAGTACTCACTCATAAATGAGTTACTTGTATGTAGTATGTGGGAATTATCTGAGCTTGACCATTTGTCATTAATATTAAAAGAAAACCTATAAGGTAAGAAAAAAAAAACGTTGAATTTCATGAATCAACTCAATGAACCAGTGTAATCCAATTGGTTAGAACCAAACAAAGTGCATTATGCTCTTGAGCTTAGTTCTTAAATGCACTATTAAACAGAACATTCCTCATCAATTAAACCGTAGCCCTTCAAAAAAATCATCTTCTTAATTATAATTATATTTGTTGGGTTCCGTTGCACTCTCAGTATCAGCTATGCATACCAGAAGGGAGCTTTGAGAATTTTCCAACGTGCCGTAACGTGCTGTAAAAAGGAACATGAAACACCTGAAGAGTGGCAATTAAGAACAATGGCACGAAGTAATGAGGTACGGTACATTAATGCTACTGATTGAGACGTGGAGGTCATGGCGGGCCAAAACTGAGTTTGGGGACTTCTCCGCGAGAATCGATGTTCGCTCTCCGCCTTAGATCGTCTAACAGTCTCTATCACTTTGACCAGACATTTTCACAGTCTTCCAGGGAATTTCATGTCATTAATTTTTTAAAAGACGACAGCTCTGGTCTAAATCACATTATATACAATCTGGCCACGCACCGGCAAGAAATGGATAAAATTCTGTATGAAAATTGACAGCCCCGGTCGTAATGAAAAAACTCCTGGCTATCCCACTGATGAAATGGATGAACCATTACTGAGCGATCAGTGTTAATGATGTCATTCGTTTTGTCGCTCTAGAATAGGCTATGCCAGTTGCTTCAATATGGATTCTGCTTTTATAGATTTTGGCCCGATTGCAAGCACCTCTACACTGTTAAAAATTTCTGTAAATTTACAGACTTTTTTTTAACTTAAACTTTTTGTATTTTACTTTTAATAGAGAGTTTCTGTATCTTTACAGACACTTTGTATTGCTACAATAAGAAAAGGTTGTTTAACATGTATTTTCTGTTTATTTGAAAAACCATTTCTGTCTGCTTTTTTAACCAAATTTTACTGCTTTGTAAAACTTTTTCTGTAAATTTACAGAAATTTTAACAGTATTTTGTATTTTTCTGATTTCACATAAATATACTGTCATTTAACGAACATTCATTTTGTTTTTAAGCTGAAAAAGAAACAAAAATAAGCCCAAACAAACAAGTAAGAAAAAGCTAGGAAATTTTTAATATATAACATGCATCGTTCTGCGAAGTTTCAGTTTAAAAAAAAAAATTTGGCAAATTTATGGCCCTATTTGAAAATAACTTACATTTATTATAAAAGCATACTTAGTTATTACGTTCTTAGTTATAAATATCATATAACTGGTGTTTTGTCACACATTTGTAAGTAAAAAGAAATTGTAAGGCCCTAATTTCAGAGCACCGTCACTGACAATTGGTATACTGATGTCAACTCATCGCCACAGGCGCTCATGCACTTGATCGGAGCAAATTAAAAACGTTTCGCAAATTTACTTGAAAGAGTCTGTAAATTTACCACTTTATGACGTACATCTCATTTTCCATAAATGGGTGGAGCTTATTTTGTAGACATTTTCCTAACAAAAAGATTGCTGTTGCTTTGAATAACATCTTCTTTGGCGTTTTTTCATCAGAAGGTGATAAACTTATTGTTTACCTTGTCTGGAAATGTTTGCAACCAATGTATTTGCATTCTTTGTCATATTTATTTTAAAAACAATTATTATATTGTACAAAAAATGTGACTTTCCAATTACAAAGTTCCTAGAGATAGCAGTCTACTTGACAACAATATGACAACAAAGCATCCTCAATGTGTTTTGATTGAAAACAACTTCGTAATGACAAATTACGTTGATAAGCAAATACCTGATCTACGTAATGGTGAGGTGTATGTTACGTAATAACATATGAAAGGTAAAAAAGCGATATTATAATAAATATTAAAACGTCGGGAATGAAAATAGTAGGCTGTAAATTCGCATAAAATTAAGGTAAACAAAACAGAACAATTCTGTAATTCGATTTTGCAGTAAGACTTTTGTAAACTAATTTACATGCAAAAACTGTAAAGAAAAATCAAACCCTTAATGTTTTTTCATGATTACAGTCTGGCTGTAAAAAAGCATTATTTGGTTGGAAAAAAAATTGCCATAAAAATTATGTAAATTTACAGAGAAATTTTTTAACAGTGTAGTAAAGAAAGGGGCTAGGACAGACAAAGACTATATTACCTCCAACATTTGTTTTTTTATTGTTTTCTTCAACACATTTATCACCAAAAACAGTACGCGGATTTGGTGACACTCTTAGCGAGGGAAGAAACTATAATCCCCAACAACCTCATGGAAAATTTCTGTTTAATGGACTGTCAATCTTTCTGTGTCTCTTTATTAGGATAATACCGCACATTCAGTCAGCGAATACAGAAGACTGTTACGTACGTGTCATCTGGTTTGAACGACGAGATGGCGTCAACTATTGACAAAGAATGTCAGGGCTACGCAAAAGAACATTTTAAAGATTTGGAACGAACGGCATACAGAGTTCCAGATGTTTTATTTCCAAGGGAGGGTCAAAACGGTGACGTCCTGAATCAAGATGAAATTCGCAGTGGACTACACCCAGAGTATGCGGAGAAAAGACATAAAAACATTTCAGTTGAGAAGTTACTAGAGGAACGACACGCACTGTATCCGGTTGAAATTATAGCCCAAAGACTGTATAATTGGGGCACCACATTTAAGGAAGCTATGTTTGTATTATGCAACTATAAACATGCAAATTACTTTCGTCGTTATCCATCGAGAAAATCTTCAAGCGACGGTGAGTATGATGTAGTAGGAATGGGTTCGTTTGGGTTTGTCTTCATTCAAGTTAAAGCATTCTCTGTGCCTCTAAATACTGCCGGAGGTTCACAAGGAACCAACAGTAACGTTTCTGAAGGATTTGAACGACAAGAAACCAATGGATTAAGTTTCGGACGTTGGAAGACAAGTCATATACGGAAGGCTGTGGAGCAACTCATCAAAGATAGGCAAGAATTTTTAGAAACGAACAAAGATCTGCCCTTTGTAGAACTACCACAAATGCATTTCGTTGTAGGTATACCTGACGTACAGGATGTTCATGACGACGAAGTAAGAAAAGTAATTGAAGCCAAACTTGATTTTTGTGATGGAGGGCACAAGAGGGCAGATGAAAAAATGAGAGTGCTGACAATTTATAAAGAAACAATTGCAAGTCAAAACAATTTCGATGACTGGTTCAAAAGGTGTATTTTTTCAGTGCATGAAACAAAGGCCTTGAAATATGATGATTTATACACAATAGTAGGGTGATACACATGTCCAGAGTACTCCAAGGCTTCGCGATTGTGTATAGCTGGACGTGGAACAAGGCGTTCAAGCGCTCTCATTTCTCAGTTTCGACTTACGGATGATCAGCAACGCATATTAAGCAACAATGCGACACGACAGATCATCGCTGGAGGTAGCGGACCACTAACTCCAATACTCATGTCCGGGAAAATGTTTACTGACAGACAAAGCGCCATAAAAAATTTATGGGATGTTGTTTCTGACTGTGTTACTTACAAAATATGATCATTTTTGCATTTGGATTTTGTAGACAATGAGTTGAAATACATACTGTGCAAAATTCAAGGCAGTCTGACCAATTTTAGTGCCATTTTTTTATTGTATTACTCCGCTCTGTGAAATGCCGTTTTTGAGTAGCTATTATGGCGGGAAACACATCCCTATCATTCAAGGCTCTCTAGCTCAAAATTTCAATGGTCATGGTATGGAAATTTGAAAGTGCCATGAAAGCCGAGATTGTGGGCTTCGATCAGAGGGGTAGCATGTCCTGGTTGAAAACTTCTACTGGGAGCTAGGGGGCACGGAAGTAGCCTAATTTAGTGTGTAAGTCAATGGGACTTATAATTAGTGGCCCGCTACCTTAAGGCAAGTAATGAAATTTTTAAATTTTATAGCTAGAGACCCAAAATTGGTCTTAAATGTTTGCTTGTGGTCTCCAAAATGGAAATACATGCTGACGAGGAACAATTTCATGCTTGAGTGATTTTTAGGGCCAAAAGTGGCATTTTTGGCCAAAATTATCAGTTTTCTTGTTAAAGTTAACAATTTAAGAAGAATTCATTAAAATTTTGTCAAAATAGAAAACTTAGCAAGCTCATGATCCTCTGGGTAGATCATAGCATGATAAAAGTGAAGTATTTATGTCATCCTGAGGGTTCCGTAGCTTGCCTCAGTGCATTTGGTATGTATCTAAGCAACAGCCAGCCACAAGCAGTTTTTGTACAGCGGACTTTGTACAGTGGTTCTGCATATAAAACACATGCTGGGTTGTGAAATGACTGGACCCAAAGCAGTTAAACTGTGTGCACCTGTTGAGCGAAGTGTCCAGGAATGTTGCGTTACAGTGTAGGTATGCCATAAACTTAAAAAGTGAGTTAATTATTATTACCGGCAACCAACTGAAATTTCTACTAGGACCTGTGGCAAAACAGGATAACTTGAAGAATAAAAAAGATGCTTGCATCAAAAGAGGTAGGATTAGGGAGCTACAAATTGGTGCCCGAGTAGCCTTGGCTGTATATGAGTAGCCTAGGTCGAGGCCTACTACTAGGACCTATGGTGGGGGGGGGGGGGGGGGAGGAGGGAAGGTGTTTTGCCTGTAAAATTCAGCACAGATCAGAGTGAATTGTTAGCCCTATACCCTTAAATTAAGGAACTTTCCTAACTTCTTTTATTTTTAATGCCATGTCTTTTTTATTTTGTTCTTCCATTTTAGGCCTTAAGGGCTTGGTATATAGGCCCACTGTAGACAGGGCAGCCTAACTAGATCACAGTGGAAGCAGGGTGAGCAACAGTCAGACAACTGAAATACCTGATGTCTTCATGCTAGGGGTGGAGGAAGTTTGCCAAGGTAGGCATATTGCAAACTGTTGACTCTTAAACCCACATGGAATAAATTATCTACTCCATGATACCTGCTCCCTGTTTTGTTAAATGCAAGAGGAGGTAGAGACCTTCTAAGCTGGCTTTTTAAAGCATGATGGCTGCATAGAAACCCCTTTCACTGTAGTCATATGTAGCAACCATACAGTCCTGAGCTTGGAAATTTGTGTTTTTGTACTTACGTGTTCTATGTCATCTGTTCCCATGTGCTTGCTTGGATTGCTTAAGATGTTGCACATGTATAACCTAAATTTCTTCAGAATTTATAAGAAACCACATGGCCTGTTGTTAAATCAGCAGATGTTTATGATAATGTGTTAAGAGTGTGAAAATTAAGCTGCTAAATCCAACTTATTTTCTTATCCACAGAGTTGATGGTGCATGCATGTACAGTACATCAGCATACAGAAACAAGTCTGTGAAAGTGTGAGAAGCACCAAAAAGTGAAGTTGAGAGTACCCTCATCTGCAGAGATGCTGAGATTACAATACTGTCTTGGTACAGATCAGAAATGATGAGTAAGCAACTCAGTAGAGGATTAACGAGTACATTAAAGTGCATTTTAGGTTGCCGGCAAATTTTGCCCTATCAGGGGTATATTTTCGCTAAGACTTACTGCCCAGAGAAGACTGTCAAATGAAATGATGGGTTTATATTCTTTGTGAGGATACTCTAGGGATTACCTGTGCAAATTTTTGATGGGAAAATCCAACTTGGCCACTGCCTTAAGGTAGCGGACCACTAACTCCAATACTCATGTCCGGGAAAATGTTTACTGACAGACAAAGCGCCATAAAAAATTTATGGGATGTTGTTTCTGACTGTGTTACTTACAAAATATGATCATTTTTGCGTTTGGATTTTGTAGACAATGAGTTGAAATACATACTGTGCAAAATTCAAGGCAGTCTGACCAATTTTAGTGCCATTTTTTTTCATTGTATTACTCCGCTCTGTGAAATGCCGTTTTTGAGTAGCTATTATGGCGGGAAACACATCCCTATCATTCAAGGCTCTCTAGCTCAAAATTTCAATGGTCATGGTATGGAAATTTGAAAGTGCCATGAAAGCCGAGATTGTGGGCTTCGATCAGAGGGGTAGCATGTCCTGGTTGAAAACTTCTACTGGGAGCTAGGGGGCACGGAAGTAGCCTAATTTAGTGTGTAAGTCAATGGGACTTATAATTAGTGGCCCGCTACCTGGAGGGTTTGGAACAGGAAAAACCCTACCTCTTCTTGAGGAAGCTATTAACTTGGTCACTGGACAAACAGCAGATGACAATCAGCAAAATAAAATGCAGCGAGTCGGTAAAGAACGAAAAAGAAAACATCAGTCAAAGAAAAGCGAAAACCTCACTGAAAACAACACTACCAATCGATTTTCACCAGAGGCGGAAGGGTTCCATTCTGAGGTAGATCATACTGTTAAGTGTGAAAAGCAGATGCGACATGAAGAATCGTCAAGGGAAGATCGAGTGAAAGGACACACGAAGCAATCTTTTTGTTTCATTCTGTCTTGCTCTAATGTTGGCGAAAACGGCATTGTGCTCAATGACCCAGATCTTCTAGTAGATCACCTGGCATATTATCCCGGGGAACGGCTAAGGGATAGGAAAAACGAGGAACTTAAAACTCAGATTGAGATTTTTAACCTTGACGAAGTCATCCAACGATCCTTTCCCGAAGAGAAAGTTTCCCACCCTAACGTTTCGTGTGAAATGTTGAGTATGGAAGTCTTACTAAAAGTCATGCGTGACCTTGTTGTTTCTAAACCAGAGTATATTTGTCATTTCATGTTGGATGAGTTTCCATCAATTGACCTAGTAAACCAGTTTGACTGGGGGAAACTTCAACAGTTTCACGATGAGTACCCTCACACGAGATTATGGACTGCCCTAACGTCAGAAGGGAATATGCAGACTTACCTGTCGTGTGATAACATCTTAACTGTACAGGAAAGGCTCGGCGTGCCCAGAGACTTTGCATTTGGTTTCCTCCAAGAATCCAAGAGAATGACGCAGAATATATACAGGCTGATGGAAAAGACACAAGAATATGAAGGCAAAACAAAGAGAGATCATTTTCGATGTGGAATTGATATCGAAGAACATATTCCCATGTGGATTCCAATGCCCCGTTGTTCTTGTGGTGGGATTGAAAGAGGTTTCTTTGAATGCACTTGTATGTGCAGTAGGTTAACAATTTGTCTGAGAGAAGTTTTTAAAAGGATCTCTCATTTAGGCAATGAAAATGTCGTTATCCTCATCCATATTGCCTTAATTGCATCTTTACGAGAAAAACTTGTTGATTTGTTGACAAGGGCGTTGCGAGATATTAATGTGTCATTTTGGGTGGAGATACCTAAACTAGAACATTACTCATTTACAACGCCTGAAGATGAATTTGATGGAAATGTTTCTGTACATACCAGAAAGCAAGTAACGTTAACTCATAACCGATACTTCCATGGTTGTGAGGGCAAAGTTTTGATTGTTTTCCCCCTCTGGGTGGACCTCAGTTTCAACCAACTGAAGAGGGATTTTCTTTGGCAGCGCCCTTCGATAATGTTATAGCTAGAGCTATTTCACGACTATTTATTATCACTCCCACCGAAAAGGGAATAATTCAGTACAGCAAAGAACTCTGCAAGTACATAGATTATGAGAAATCGCGGCAAACAAATCCTGCCAAAAATGCAAAATGGGACCATTTCCGGAGAGTTTTTGAATGTCGAGAAAGGCTTCCTTCTTACCTGACCAAGCTGGTAAAAGAAGGTGTACTTTTAAAATGTCCTGCAGGTGATGTAATGACAGATGATGAATCACTTCCAGTGGTCGATACTCTGGGGAGTTTAACTATTGCTGATGCACCTCTTACAAAATTTTATATGACGTACTGAGGAAACTCACTATAATTCTTAGGGGTTAGTTAGTTAGATGAGGCTTTACTGCTCAGTTTGTAACCAATAATTGGTTAAGTCGATATTCCCAGGTTGTTCCTCACAAGCTAGTTTCCCCTACTTCATTGCTCAGAGTTGAACATATTAGCAGCAGATTCCAATTTAAAAGTCATTGTTATGACCCGACAAAGAGTCGAAGTTCAGACAGAAAGAGTGTCAGGTAACACCCGGCACACTACGCACCGGACAAAACTCTAGAGGACGAATACCCCGATGACAATTACCCTCCGGACCTTTACCATCCGGACAAGTATCCTCTGGGCAACTACCTACAAGGGCAATTACACACGTACAATAATTTTGCTGCAATGTAGTGGTCATGTATAAGAAATAGTTCTACGCTTTGACCCAAAGAACTCTGCAAGTATGTAGATTATGAGAAATCGCGGCCAACAAATCCTAGCAATAATGCAAAATGGGACTGGAGCCGAAAAATGTAATTCTGCCCGAAAGGCTAAGCGAAGCCCCACCATCCGTTGGCCCACAGAAAATTTCGAAAAGACAACCCCTCAAATAGCCGCGAGTGGTACTTTAAAAGCTTATAAGGAGGATCTAAGTAATCGTTATCTGAAGTTTTCGTGTGCTAAAATTGTTCACCTTGACCTAAATTTCTTACAGAAAGACTACATAAGCGGAGCGCCATCATTTATTGGCTCGAAGTGTCCAAAACTTTTTGAAAAATCAGACTGCCGAAAATAGCATTGCTCAGGTTTACAAGTAAAATCTAAAATTCGCTATTTTAAATTCTCGTTTCTTTTGAATCATTCACCTCAAACTTAATTTGGAAAATTGCAAAGTGATCAGAAAGTTAATTTTTAGCCAGAAAATATTTTTCTGCCTAGCGGATGAATCTAAGGGGAGTGCTACTATGAGTTGGCGCGGGGCATGTCCAAAAAATTGCAGGCTATCTTGGTGATGGCCTACAATTTTTTGGAAATTCCGACCCAGCAGATGGTTGGATATGGCATTTCCAAGGCATGCAAGTACAATCTCAGCAATCGTTGTTTTGAGCTTCCTCTTCCAATAATAGAAAAAATGAGCGATTCGGTAAGTGATCAGAAAAATTCCAGGTAAAATGTACCACTTCGATTGGATGAAAATGGTGTATTATCTTTACAGGGAAAAACTAAAAATCAAAGTTGAAAAGAGGGTACACTCTAAAATCAAAAGAGTGAACTTGGTCACTCTTTGATCGAGTGAAAAGTATAAATTCACTCCATAAGAGTGATAATTCACTCCAAGAGGAGTGAAGTTCCCTCCAAAAAGAGTGAAGTTCCCTCCAAAAAGAGTGAAGTTCACTCCAAAAAGAGTGAAGTTTCACTCTTGATGGAGTGCCCACAGTGATCGCTCTTAAAAAAAGAGCGATCATTGCAGGCACTCGTGGAAGAGTGAATTTTCCCTCTTCCTCTAGTGAATTTCACTCTTTTTGGAGCGAACTTCACTCTTTTTGGAGGGAACTTTACTCCTCTTGGAGTGAATTATCACTCTAATGGAGTGAATTTACACTTTTCACTCGATCAAAGAGCGACTAAGTTCACTCTTTTGATTTTAGAGTGTAATGTTCTTTGCTCTATTGTGACTCATGACTCGATTTTAATAAATTGCTGAAACTGTTCATGTAGTAATAAAAGGATTTACTTCTAACAACTTTTGCAAAAAAAAAAAAAAAAATGTCACTCTATGAGATGTGTTTAAATGCATCATAAGGCAGACTTATGAGATTTTATACTGTCCCACAGTATTATTACGTTATTGAAAAACAAATCACCCGCTATTCATTACCGTTACCCGAATTCGGCCGAGGGGCAGGATGGATAGCAAGCTATTCGGCGCTGCACCTGAACACCCGTCCGTCGGTGTAATGAACTTGGTTATTGAAAATGTATCAGCAATTTTTTAACTTTTGCCCGAATATTTTACCATTTTGGGCAAAGTTTTTGGAAGAATACGGCATGACGTGGGGCCGAGGAAAACGTATTTCACAAGCCTCCCGAATGCGTCGTAAACGTTTGTAATAATTTTCATTTTCCTTGCGAATCTTACTTTGAATATAGAGTTTTGGGGCAAAGATTGGAAAGTATTAAAGTAATCGGCCATAATTTCCGCATTATGGTTCACAAGATTTAACATACAGGCTGAAGAATGATTGTTTTAAAATCCTTTTCAAACGTGTCGTGTTTTTTTTAATCCCTTTGGTTTTTCGTAAGTATGTTACCTTGATTATATAGATGTCGGTCATATAGAACTCGGATTATTGGAACAGTTCGGTCCTTGTGTTGTAAAAGACTGAAGAAAAGCTCACGAATAATAACGTTTTTCGTTGCTTAATGTGTATCGAATTTTGCAACCTTACTGGTATTTCATTGAAATTTTACTTCAATTCTGATGATTTTTGTCTTTTTTTCGAGCACATCCCCTTATGATTTCGGACACGCTTTTGGACACAGAGATATAAGGTCAAAAGCAATTAAAAGTCCTACTTGTTTAGCCTAACACTATACTCTACTCTTTTATCACGAGGACCCCATAAAACCAGGGGTTGAAACACAAAACAAATATTTTCCGATATATGAAAGCAAGTTGCACAAGTGTGTCCAAGCCAGGTGCTGTGACGGACATGAGAAGTTGAGGCCTTGTTGGAAAAACTTCCCCAACTTTTGGGAAAATGATTATTTGCAGACGCCTATGCGAACATTTCGAAAACGATGAGGTAGGGCTTAAAGTCCTCTTGCTGTAAGACATTGTTGTACATTATTCTGCCGATAATTTTTCGTATTTTGTTTTGTTGATGTGGCGAAAGTGGGTGGATGAGGCCGATAACCCTCCCCCCCCCCATTAATCTGGTTAATTTGATAACTACAAGAAGCGTTTGTGCTTGCAAAACTAAAAACCTGTAAAGAAAACCATTAAAAAATATAAAATAAATTAAAATACTCTCCATATGTATTGTCTGATAGAACCGTACAGTAAGTGTACTGTAACACGATCCACAAAAGATCCATGCTAGAACACATATTTGTCCTGCTCATTTTTGTGAATTCCGGCTGGAAAAAAGTACCAACCGTTCTGTCCGGATTAAAGTATTAATTTGTTTATTAAAGGAGTAATCTTGAGGCTGGTGGGCAAGTTTATAACGATCCGATATTCTGTCATTACATGCAGATAAACTTAGTCATTTTAATTTACAAAATGATCGCTTTTAATGCCCCTCGTATTACTATCTTTGTCATCAAGGAGACACTCCTAACACTCCTAGTTATGTACACCATTTGTTTAATTGTTTTGAACCGAGTACAAACCTCAAACTGATTTTATTAGTTACTGTAAATTTCAGATAACAAATCGTTCATTTAGACACATTTCTCCGGTCTAATTACCTAATAATTGACTCTTTCGTTTTGTAGTTAGTTGTGTGCATCCCTAAATTTATACCTCAATAATTCATTTGAAAACATATTTCTTGGCTGAGGCAGGTAATGTTCAGTCCTAAGCTCAACTTTAAAGATGTTCGTAGCTTCGTTGTTTTTCGTTTGGTTTCCTCGTCTCTATAACTTGTTTGATGTGCTTTTGACCCAAACCTCCGTGTGATTAAACCTACAGACGAATCCAATCAGCGCTCGTGTGTAGTTACTGTGGGAAGCCATTGGTGGGGTCAATGAGCCTTAAATCGTCTTAATTTATTGTCTTTATGAATTTTCAACCCTCATATTTAGTAAAATTGAAGGAACCAAGTTCCTCTTTAGTGCAAAACCATCCATGACACAGTTAAGTAAGGAAACTGAAATACTAAAGGTAATGGAACCCACTTGTGTCCGACTAAAACCAGATCAACACCTGACTGTTCGGATTCGCCTTTAGGCTATATGGAAACAGTCATTTGACCATTGCTTTTAAATTTCTAACAAAAACTGCACAAAATCCCCAAACCTCCTCAAGCCCTAAATAAACACGTTTCTAAGTGGAAGCCACCACTAAACGAGACGCGGTTATCACTACCAGTCTTCAAACGTCCGTTATTGTCAAAATTTACCCTTTTCGCGTTCCATACGCTTAGGTCTTTCCACTAGTGAAAACTTACTGTTCCTCTTCAACAGTGAATGACTTTGGGAGTTTTACCATGATGACCAAACTAGGGTTTCAAATCAAAGTCATTCTCATCCAGATACAATAACAGTTTATTGCTTCATGGTGAGTACAGAAAAACCCAAATTAGATAAACAAAACACTCTCAGTACTGTTCATGTTGTGTAATATAAACTTTGGTACTCTGCATTGTTTGAATAAGCTGCCAATCAAAGAGCTGAGCCAATTGTGAATTTCGGCACCCCCGTACCAAAATTGTAGTTTGGGGTGAGAGGTTTGGCTCTTTTAAGTAACTGGTAGACATACTAAAGCGAGTTCCTACATTGTCAAGATAATACTATTTGTTAGGCCTGGAGTAGATTGATCAGCGGGTTTATATGGTAATGCACGAGATGTCGATCTTGTAAACCACCTACTCGTTGACACAGGACAACGTTGAAAAGTTGAAATTATATGGGCATTTCTGTGGAAATAGTGACTGTTGATGGCATAGGGTGTCACATTAAGGCAGGCTGTGGTTCCAAGACTCAAGAAGGAAACGTTATAACAGAGGGAAAACTTCATTTTTACATTTGAGCCTGCAATTGACTATGGACTGAGTGAGTTGACGGTGGCCTATGCCTACACGAATCAGGGGGCTTCTGCTTGTGCTGGTGTATAAGTTAAGGAAGTCTTTCGTAAGTTTGACTTTGAAGTGAAGGATTTTTCCATGTGTACTTTCTATAATATTGAACTGAATAGATATTCTTGAGTTTTTGGTCCTGTTGAGTGTTGGGTAATTAACTCAGGAGATTGGGCAATTTATGTGTGGTTTATACCTTACACATAACTGCCATTTAAGCTAAGGCCGTCATGCTTGGACACTGCACATGATGATGATATTGAAACCGAATTAACGTTTTGATTTGTATGCAAATTATTTCCTTTATAATTTTAAATTTAATAACAATCTGCTCGAGGAACGAAAATTTCTCAACAAATTCGAATTTCTGTGAAAAGTGAACTACGTGCCATATCTTGAAAAAAGGAAATAATGACTCATCTATATCACAATTGAGTGTAACTTTCCACTACATTCATTTACGTATGAAGCCTATACATGATGGTTTTATACAATGCTACACAGCAATATAGTTTGCGGTTTTATTTTGTAAGTTACCGTAGTTCTTCTCTCTATCTGTCTTGGGAAAGTTTGGATCTTATTTGAATTCTGAAAGGGGAAGCAGTTAGTGAGTATTAATTGTGATATCGTTGTCACTTTCATGAGTTTTTCCATTTAAAAGTCTTTGAACCAGTGACATCGGTCCACGCTATAAATCTGATCTATGTCGATGTTCCATAACGAGCATGTTGGTCCTTCATGAAAAGGTTTAATTTCCGCGTTATGGTAACTATATGCGTCGTGATTGCAATGATTTACAATCAAGTGGTCGGTCTTCGTGTTGCATTTGTTGTTTACCAATTACTGTAGTTCAATGCTGATTTGAATTATCGATTATAAGTAATCCACAAACTTCCTATATACATGGACAGAGCATGTAACGAGTAGCGTATGCCCTATGCGTAGTAGACTGTCGCCACCGCCTGGGGGAAAAAGGCGCAACAAGATGGCCGTCATGAAGTTGTAACATTTTAAACGAAGTTCACACTTGAATGGGAGACAATACAATGTTCCTAAAATACGTGTAGTGATTTTGACCTTACCTTGCAATATTTTAAAATTATTTCAAGTCCTTTTTTGCAAAATCTGAGCAATTCCAACTGTCACACTCAACAACATAGCCAAGACAGTCATCATGCTACCCCTATACTCACACGTACAGTAGCGACAGTCCACCGAGAGTATGCTCTGTCCATGTATAGGAGGAAGTCCGTGGTATAATCATCATTATGTTATTAAACTAACAAACTTGAAAGCATCATCTGAATTACCTCTGGTTTACTAAGTGAGTGACCTTCTCTGAAGGCCACGTACAAAATAAATGAATTGTCTACGGACTGATTGGTTCGTAATCAGTTAAAATAACTATTTACAAACTGTAACCTGTACATTAGAGTTTTTTAACTCTCAAAATATTGAATTTCTAAGTGACATATCTACAACTTCGAGTGAGAGCGTCGAACGCCGATTGAAGCAGGGGATTGTCCTTGAAAACTTCCTGATTAAAATTAGATGAGTGTATGGTTTCTACAGGTGGATCTAGTTGAACAACAAATCATTTAATCGTAATTGTTAACTTAGGCATAGACTATTGCCTGCATCAAGTATGTGATCCTGCAAGAAATTCTCTCTAAAGAGAAAGCTATCGTCAGAGCGTAGAGAAAATGGTTAAAATCGTGACCCCTCAGATTGCTGAAGTTGGATATAAGCATTCGTTTTCATTTTTAATTGAGTTTTCTTTTAATATAGAACATTCACCTGTTCACCCAAAATTGCATCGCCACCTAGGCGCGGCAGAACGGAAAAAATATTGGGGGGGGGGAGCTTAGTGCCATGTGGACTATCTAAGCGGAGCGACACCATCGGTTGGCGCGGAGCGTACAATAAAATATTTGACTTTATAGACCCCCCAGGTGGCCGGAAATGACACTTCCCGTGTTTTCTATGTTGCATGTATCCAGCCGTAAAATATGGGTGTCATGTTTGCAATTTCTCAACAAATGAGAAAAAAATCAGCCTATGTAAAATGGTAATACATATCAGATAAATTGAAATGATACAAGAGCAATAATTAATTATGCATTCTCTTTCATTTATTCTGTTTGCGCATTATTCACTTTCTGCACCCCTTGTTACATTTGTCCACCCATACATGTCAATTACTCAATAATATTTCCCCTTGATCATACCATTTGTCCCCAAACCACCCACCGTGGTTCCCCCAAGGCTACCACCAACCTAATCTATATTTATCTCAAATCCCAAACGTACTATAGACTTGTGTACTTACTGTAGTAGCCTACGCTGTTCAACCTCGCGAAAGACGATCAGTAAACCTAAAAGACATTACGCAATAAAAGATCATACTGCTTCCACTTTCCGAGGACCGGGGGTTGGGGGATGATAAAGAGGCTTTAGCGTGTCCAGTATCTTTTTCATCGACAACGTTCCCCTAAAATTATTAGTACGCCTATATTGTGCATTAGACTGGTGAAGAATATGTTCACCACCCATTTGAATATTCTCCCCGCCGTAGCCGGTCACCACTTCTTGAAGCGCACCTAATCAATATGGGGGGGGGGGGGGGAGGGGCTAGACATGCCTTTAGCCCCTCCACTTTTTTCATTGGGGACTAAGTCCCCAAAGCCCCCGCCCCCCAGGTTCCGCTGCCACTGTCGCCACCAAGAAAAGTTCGACTTGGGGGACCTTCCCCCACCCCAGCTGCCTATAATATCAACTAACCAAGTGCATGGTTAGAGCAACCGATTTGCAGCCCGAAGGTATGGAGATCGACTCCAGACCGGGTCAAAGCGATTTTAGAAGCTCCATCTACCTAGACGATGTGTCCATTCAAGCAAGTACGAATCACAGCTTCTGAAGAAGGTATAAAGGTAGGGGCAAAATCACAAATATTAGCGTCGCTTGAATTTAAGTCTTGACAACTGTGGCGCCAGGCTTTTCCCGACAGAGGTACAAACTCCCTGTCGGGGGGTGGGGGGACCAATTCGAATCCCCGAAAACGGAGGTGAGTTAGCCGTGGGAGGTGACAGGCAGAACTTCAGAGCTCGCGGCTTTCTTTTTAACAAATATTTAAAACCCCCGAACTTGTATTGAAGTAAAATTGATTTTTTTTGTAAGGACCATTAGAAAAAGGGGTGTTGTAGAGGAATCTGTCCCTCATTTGAGCAAAATAAGAGAAAACCTTCAGATGACTGAAACTCATTTCAAGGTATGGATTTTATTGCATGCTCAATAAGAAAAACAATTAGATCGTTGGGTGGCTTGAGAACTGAACTTTATAGGGCTTTTTATCTTACGAATTAAGTCTCCCTAACGACCCAAGGTTTTCTTCCCGACGGAGCGATCAACTTTTTCAAAGGGATAGCAACGGATAGCCTTGCCCCCGACCCCACTGGGGCTACCTTTCAGTGGCGTCACCAGACATTTCATTCTGGGGGGCACTGAGGGGGGACAAAGATTTTATGCGGGGTCATATATACTCCACTAATGGCGCCGGTGGCGCCACCGAGCGCGAAGCGCGAGGCTCAACGGGTGGGGTCTAGGGGCCCGCCTTAGGGCCCCTGGTGGCGTCCGGGGCGAAGCCCCGGTGGGGGTCCAGAGTGCGAAGCCCCCGGAAGCTCCTGGGTTTTAGCGTGTTTGTGAGGTATTAAAGACGTTATTTAAGGGTAATTTTATTGACCTAGCACTGGTATAAAAACTACCTCCAGGGTAACTTCAAGTAAGCCTCTCGATAAAAAACCACTGATTCAACTACCAAGAGCTTATCCGGCTGACATTTTGAAAATGGGGTAGATGATCTATAGAGAAAAAAGTTGATTGGCAACACTTCAATGTGAGTTTTGGTGGGGGTCCAGGGGGCGAAGCCCCTGGAAGCTCCTGGACCTTTAGCGTGTTTGTAAGGTTTTAAAGTTGTTTTTTAAAAGGGTTGTTTTTACACTGGCCTAAAAATTACTTACAGGGCAATTTCGAGTAAGATTTTATTTTTGATAACAACAAAAACGTTAGTGAAACTACTTTCAAGAGCGTATCAGGCTGACAATTTGAGGAAGGTGAGCTGCACCGTGACCAAAAAGAGAAAGAAAGGCAGTTGATGGGCAATAAGATGTGATCCTCTGAATGAAAAATGTAGGCCTAATTCTGCTTGAAGGGTTACCTGAGCTGTGCGCCACCTCCAATTGACGTAGTCGGAAGTGTGAAGAATTTTTTGAAAAAACGTAACCCCTCAGACAGCCGGAAATGGCATTTCCAAGGTTTTTGCGATATTTTCATTTGGAAAACATGAAAATTTACTGCCTTTTCTTTTCAACAGAGGAATCGAATCCTAAAAAATTCATAGTCACACTCTGACTACAAAAGACATATTTTTTTGAAAATCTCAAATCTCAGTTGGGGGGGGGGGGGGCACACGATTTTTCAGGGGGGCACGTGCCCCCCTGGCCCCCCTTGGCGACGCCACTGCTACCCTGCCTCTCGATTGATCGCACAGTTACTAAGTGCGGCACAAATTAACAACGCCCTGCTATGCTTTCTTGTCAATGTAAAAATATTCTGCCGATAACTCAACTTTATGAATTGTGTAAGTCAAGGTAGTCAGAGTAATCCTTCTGTAGGGTATGGGTTACCTTGACTTGTTCATACCGACGTCAGAGAACAAGGCAACCAGCCCACACATATGCTATTATCAAAGTTCTTATATCATTGATCACTGCTTTTTTAAATTAAAGGTGGTTTTTCGTAAGTACCCCCGACCCTCTGACAAAGGGCCGTTTGGCGAAATCAAACTTAAAACTACTTCACAACTAAATGAGAGGTACTTTTTCTTAGTACTCCCGACCCTCTGGCAAAGGGTCCTTCGGCGAAACGAAACCTTAAATTCCTTCCCGAAAAAAAGCTATAAGGTCCACTGAAGGACAACACCTAACCAACCTGACGGCCTTCAGACAGTCAGACCACAGGCCTAGGGCCATTAACATCAATGGTTGCCATGTTTGGCTCCTTTCTAGACTGAAGATATGAACAAATATACATACTTCACTTGATCTTAGCCAAAAGGCCGAGAAGCGACTAAATTACAGGTATTCTGTAAATGAGTCCACTAGTTGCACGTATCTGTTCCAAGACTCGAATACAGTACATGTACCTTCACGAATGCCTATGGCTTTGCTATTCTGAACAGCTATGTCCCGAATATTTTCAAAAGGTAAGCGAGGCATTCAGACATGTGTAAGGCGTATGCAGTCATCACTTTATGTGCAAAACTCTCTGTCAGGACCACATTTGGCGAAAAAGTACGTTGTTTCGTTAGGTAACGAATTTTTTCCATAAGTAAGTCAGTTAGGTTGGCTTAGAATTCACAACAATATGAATATTCATATCAGATAAGCATCTCGTCCCTGATTGGCGAACCAAACTTTTTGGTGAAGCTTCTTTTGTCGCTATCTGATCCCTGAGGTCGAGGGTTACGAAAGACGACGAATGCGATGAACCCTTCCACCATTACAAGGACAAATACACTGTTAAAAACGCCTGTAAAATTGCAGTAAAAACAAAGAAGTGCATAAGAATACCTGCTGCATCTGCAGAAAGGGTTCACATGTATTTCTTTGTTTTTGTTACTGTAATTGTACAGGCATTTTTAACAGTGTACCCATACCCTCTATGGAAGGAAAGCAGGCAGCAGACTTTTTTGCGGCATATTTTAACATATGCACGTGCGCAGTTTAATGAGAATTGTGTCATTGAATATCAGCGGCTGACCTGAGTGTTAAACAAGTGGGGATTTTTCATGGTGTGGCCGTTGAGTCAGTGCCAGTATAAACCGGCGAAAAGACTTAATGTCAGGCACTGTATGTTATGAGCAATCAAGCTAATTGTTTAAGAAAGTCAAAAGAACTGCGTAACAGGTTATTGTCTTCCGAGAACCGGCTTTCTGTCAGTCTCTGATAGTATAATTATTCATATTGGAACACGGTTAACTTGATGATTGGGAAACGGTCGAAAATTCCACTTCGTGAGGTAGTTCAAATGAATGCGTAGCAGATGCGGAAGAACGGCATGAGTGTTCGTAATGTATTGGGGAACTTAGGGGAAGTACGGTGTCGTACTGAAATATTCATATACGGAGCCAGGACAGAAGGCACAAATAACGTGAGGAATTGAGTGAATCCAAACATTCCGAAGCTTATACGCTTCGATTAACTGACCTATGTTACCCAGCCAACATGCACAGCTGGGCCCCAACTGGGCTTCAGCTGGGTTATTTGCTGGGCCCCAGCTGAAACCCATTCGTGTTTGCCAGGTGTTCTCACTTGAAGCCCAACTAGGTAAGCTTTTACCAGCTGTAGCTCAGCTAGGCTTCAGTTGTTGAAGCTGGACCCAGCTGGGCTTCAACTGGGAATAATCTGGGAAAGACTAGGCCATTTGGGTCCAAGGCGGGATCACCTGATAAACACGAATGGGTCCGAGCTGGGGACCAGGAAGTAGCACAGCTAGGGCTCAGTCGGGGCCCAGTTGGCCATGTTGGCTGGGTAGCAACCAACGAACTGTACAAACGTGGGTATGCCTCAGGGCTAGCCTCCTTCAGCTCACTCCTACTGTCGTGCATGTCGGAAAAGCTAAACGAAGTGGTTGTCTAGCTGTTCCGCAGGCTTAGCCCTAGTGTTCCGTGTACACTAGAAATAATGCAACGTCGAAAGTAGGATAGAGGTTTCAACAACCGTTCTTTATATGAGTTTGGCAGATTGAATGACCCACGCAGCTGGTGTCAGGTTTCCAGATTTTCACTAGCACAAGTTCTTCGCGGAAATGAAGTGTTTTCTTTAGTTGTCCAAGTATGGTTTACTTAGCAGTTTGGTTAGATAGGTATGGCCTTCTACTTGGCTCTAAAGTGCAATGTTGTTTAAGGTGTCTGCATCAAATCTGATAATTTAATTTCACCCGTCAAACAAAACAAATTAATCTGTAATGATTTGTGTGTAGCGCAAAGGTCGTGTGACATGAAAATGACAAAATTGGGTATTTGATGTAAAAAACAATCAAAAATCAAGAAAATAGCCGCAATTCCCATCAAAATTTTTCAAAAATTGACCATTTTAAAGGGCAATTTCTGATTTACACACCATCATCAATTAGTATGAGCTCAATATGCAATATATTGTGATGTCATGGGAAAGACATGCCATATATGGCTAATGTTATCCTTTGTTTTTACAATCTCTATTTCAAGGACAGTTGAAACATTAGTTTGTACGTAAGGTTTTATTTTGGAAGTTTAAATTGTGTCCTTGAAAATTGAAAGTTTCAATAACTAAACAATAAACTATCTGCTGAGTAGACAAGAGATAATTAATAAAGGGATAACAAAAGAAATGTCAACACTTTGCAACACTCCACATCATTATTTTTGCATTAGCAACGTATTGCTTTAGAAACATTCAAAATTTGAAGAGGTATATCTTGAGAACCGTAAAAGATATTGAAGAAATTCCGACAGATTTTCCCATAGAAATGTTCACTCTGTAAATACCAAGTGAAGTGAGTTCATTTTGCTGCCATGTCACACTACCTTTAAACCTTAATAAAATGGTAAGGCTGTTTTGTTGTACACTTCATTGAATGAGGAAAGTGGATTATTTTTGACGTAGAAACTTAGCACATGACCTTCATTGCACCATAATTATAACACCTTTCACTGGTTGGGAAACTCCTTACGTACACTGTGTATGCACAGACGTAGAAGCTGTATGTACTTTCATAGTTTTTGTAAGGTGCGTCCGTAACTGTCCGTATAAGCATGTTGAGCTCTTCAAAAAAGTCCATCACGTGACTTTGAAGATGCACACGATCGATCGGTAGCGATATGGCTCCATTGAGTGATTTACTGTTTGCTGGGAAGTGAAATTAAAGTTGACCCAAGGGCTAAAAGGGAACTGCAAGAGGTCTCCTAATCAGTATAGTAAGTTTTTAAGATTTTTGAATATATGAAGAAATCCTATGTTCTCGGGTTTTATTTTCTCCTTTTAAGCGTAAAATACTGGTTCCGAGGCCTGGAGTTTGGAGACCTTCCATGGGGACATGCAGTAGGCCCTACAGGCTGACAGGCTTATCATACCGCAGTCAGTGTGCGGTAAGGGTGAAGTAGACCTACTTCATTACGCTAGGTGGGCTTCCTAAAATTTTGGACGACCATAGTTACTGATAAATATTGTATAATACACTCGTCTGATGAACCGTTACACTCGTTTGTTAAAATGGTGTAATCCAACTAGTCTAACGTTATACAGTACAATTGCTACGTGCGTCGCAATTTCGCGGAATTGTTGAGTGTGCTTACCAAGTTACTGTTGCTAGCCCAGCCTTTGATTGTCCCGCTATTTTAGTTTGGACACAGCTATTCTCGCCTTACGGCCGTTCTAATTTAAGACAGAAATTTTAATCAACCCTTCGCAATAATATACGCCCTAATTTAAGTCATTACAGTTTGATAATTGTTCACAAGAGACTCTCGAAGAAATCAGTTTACCCTGTCTGCATGTATACAGTTCGTATGGAGAGTCCGACAACAAGGCTCTCGTGTACTGTCAACGTCACGTGACTGACGAAAACCGGAATCTCAACCTAAGCAGTCAGTTCGCGGACTTTCCAAACCAGGGAAAGGTATAATAACTATGGTCCATGTAAAGAAAGTCCATGCTATAATCATTGCAATGTTATTAAACTAACAAACTTGAAAGCATCATCTGAATTACCTCTGGTTTACTAAGTGAGTGACCTTTTCTGAAGGCCACGTACAAAATAAATGAATTGTCTACGGTTTGATTGGTTCGTAATCAGTTAAAATAACTATTTACAAACTGCAACCTGTACATTAGAGTGTTTAACCTCTCTAAATACTGAATTTCTACGAACTGTGACATATCTACAATTCCGAGTTTGAGCGTCGAACATCGATTAAAACACGGAGTAGTCCCTGACAACTCCCTGATTAAAATAAGATGGGTTTATGATTTCTACAGGTGGATCTAGTTGAACGACAAATCAGCTAATCGTCATTGTCAACTTAGGCACGGACTATTCCCTGCACCAAGTATGTAATCCTGCAAGAAATCCTCTCTTAAAAGAAAGCTATCCCCAGAGCGTAGAGAAACTGCTGAAAACCGTGACGCCTCAGATTTCTGAAGATGAGGTTTCTCGGGGTCGTAGCCTTAGTTGAATAAAAGCAGTCGTTCTCAGTTCGTATGGAGAGTTCGACAGCAAGGCTCTCGTGTGCTATCAACGTCACGTGACTGACGAAAACCGGAATCTCAATCTATGCAGTCAGTTTGCAGAGTTTCCAAACCAGGGAAAGGTATAATAACTATGATTGCACCTTACACCAGTATGCATTACGGTGCATATAGCTTCCTGCAGGAATGTTCTGTTGTAACAGCAGCTTAGAGTCTGTTTAAAGACTGAATAGGCCTAGATATATAGACCTACGTGGCAACCTGAACCGCAAACAGTTATTTGTGCAGACAGCTCTGTTCCTTCTAGTGCAGAATACACTACAGACTCAGGAACAAACACAGACGGTGTTCGCAGTGAGTTCACAGTACCAGTAGTCGGTCGTAACCAATATACTCTTTTTACACAGGGAGCTGAGAGATCTGACTGAGCTCCTTGACTCATACAACTCCTGTTGTTAAAATATGTTTCCTCTTGCGTTTTCTATAGGGTTTAGTTTTTTCCACGTGAATCTTAAACGGGACGTTATGGTTTAGGCTACAATTTTCGATGTGCATTTGAATACCAATTGAAAGATCATCTCGATAGGTAAGTTTAATTGAACTTTTGGTTGTATTTTTGGTCGTAACAACGACATGGGCGAATGATCCCGGAGGATAGGGGATATATATATATGTATATATATGAATAAATATATACATACACACACACAACACACACACATGGTGCTTTTACACACAACCTGAAGACCTCATTTTATTTTCCTTTGTTCCTGCTTCCTCGACCCTAACCTTAACAATAGACTGTGTATTGTGTTAAATGAATTTCGACCAGGGGACCTAAAATCCATTGTATATATATATATATATATATATATATATATATGTATAGATATATATATATATATATATATATATATATATATATATATATATATATATATATATATACATATATATATATATATATATATATGTATATATATACATATATATATATGTATATATCTATAAAATATTGGATATAGGATAATTATCCTATATCCAAACATTTCACTAGTAACTCAAACCACTCTTTGTCTAATTTCAGATGTATCCTACTCAATTCTAATTACCCATCTGTCACTCAAAGGCTTAAATCCGAAAGCAAATGGATGCTAAAACTGTCAACACATACCCGCGGCCTAAACAAAGATCTTGGTGTTTTGAGCGACTTCCCTCCTGTGGTTTACAGGGAAGCCGGAACTGTTTAACATTCTCGATAGGATTTGTATTTTTTTTTTTATTTTGTTTCTTGTTGTTTCTAAATTTTTCTCCACTCCGCATTGACGCTGATGACGAAGACAGGTGTCTTTGAAATATACGTTTCTCTTATTTTGTATGTGCTCATATTGTCATATTTGTGGTGTTTTCTACTTATATATGTATATATATATAGGTATATATGAATATATTATATATATATATGTATATATATATATATATATATATATATATATATATATATATATATATATATATATATATATATATATATATATATATATATATATATATAACACAAATAGTATAAACTGGTAAAACAAGAGCATATATTTAGCTTGCAGGACTACCGGCCCCTTCCTCAGAAACGTGTTTAGACAACTAAAAGATAAAACGAAAAACAGACACTTTAAAACGGATGAAAGGCAAAAAGCACTTACTAGAAATCTAAAAACAAACCCAATCCAACACAAAAGATAAAATGTAAAAACTAGGACCCTACAAAGGAGATACAAGCTAAGTAGAAGCAGGAGACATAAAAGGGGATAAAAAGGCAGCTACAGCCTACGAGCACGTCGTTTTTTGGCTTGACAGTTAAAACCGTCATTTATGTTGAGACCCTTTGGGTAGACACAATCCAAATTCCAAATCCACTCTCTCTCTCCTTTTTATCCAAAAGATTATCCCTATCCGAATTACGAGAAGAATGCACTACATCTAAAATTTGAAAATAGAAGTTGTAGGGGAATGTGCCTAGAGATGCTTGTAAAGCTCTGTGCAATGTTTAAAATCAGAACCACCCTAAACACATTTTGAAAGATCTGACTTATGAGCATTCATACGGATTCTTAAGTTATTGGTTTGACCCACATACTGATAATGACAAGTCGGACAAAAGATACAATAAATAACCAATTTAGCATCACAAGAAGTATAAAAATTTCTGCACTTGAACTTCCTATCAGAAGAAGTACTGACAATAAAATTATTACAAATAAGCAGACCGCACAACTGACAGTGTTTGGTCTTGTTCTTATTACAAGGGAGGGGGACTGGGAGGGGTTTAAAGTTTAGCCCGGACTAATAATTTTTTGAGATTGGGGGGTTAACGGAAGCTAACAACAGGGGAGGGCGGTGAGGAATAACACGATTCATTAGTGAAGAACAATGGAGAAGAGACATATTTTTATGTAAAATGCCGCTAATATCAGGTAACCCCGGATGGTAGTCAACAGTAAAGTAAACCTTCATGTATTTCTCTTCAGTACTGGCTGGGGGGATGGGTGGGGTTGAAAATTCACAAAATAGATGGCGCTCTGTATTATCAGAAGTCATGCTTTGGAGTTACTCACTCTCCAGAAAATACTCTTCCGAGAGGCCTGAACAATACGTGGACACGAAAATGTCCACTTAATGTCAAAGTCTACGTTTTGACTCAATTTTTCATGCCCAATTTTCACGATAGCCCGCATTTATATATATATATATATATAGGTATATATATATATATATATATAAATATATATATATATATATATATATATAAATCAAATTGGTAAAGCTGGAAAATATGGCTGAGGTGAAAAAACGATGTTGACTCCACCGGGATTCGAACTCGGGACCTCCCGCTTTCTAGTGCGGACGCTCTAACCACTGAGCCATGAAGCCAAGTTGGTTTGGCCTTCGTTCAAATAACAGATGAAGCAACTCGCAATTCACCTCCTGAGCAGGCGCCTAATTTTTTGGAACAGCACTAGTTCTCGTTTGACGCAAGCCCTAACCAAAGATCAAAGTTGATGCCATCCAGCTGAACACAATTGTTTATTCGCCAGCGGATCTCCGAAGAGATACAGGAACCTGTGAAAGCAGAGATGAAGTGAAAATTTGGTGTATATATATATATATATATATATATATATATATATATATACACACACCAAATGGTACCTCTGTGCCGGAATGGAGAGAGATGTATAGTATTGAGTTTTACAATCATTTTCCCTGTAGCAGCTGTACGATGATTCATTTGTTGTAAAAAGAAGGGGATTGTTTTGCTCTAAATAGTCAAGTGTATTCTTTCATGTGTAAATGAATGATCAAATTTCTATGAGGAAATAAGTTAAGAACAAGGACATATCCTTGTATTTTTGCTGCCTTTAAAAGGTTTAACTGTTTCTGTGGATCTTTGAGAAAAATTAAGTACGGAAGAGGAGATTTGAATTACATATTATTCACGGCTATAATTGTCTCTGTCAGAAAACATCCCTTATCTATTCCTTTTTTGCACACGCTGAAACAATACACATTCACCTTTTTGAAAGTAAAAGTAGGCTTAAATTACCACTGGAATGCAGTATTTTAAGTTATTTGTCAGTGGCTGGCCAACATAATACCGACGTAAGCCGTAACAGCATAACACTCTACTATAGAGGTGTTAGAAAATGGAGATATATTTACATTATTTTTGAGTCGTGCTTGTCATAGACTGTTACAACCACGACTCAAAAATGCAACTTAGGGAAGTTTAGGATTTATGACCGAAATAAATCAGTTGGAAACAACATAGATATGTCAGAAATAAAATAAAACTGGTCATGGTTTGTTGGATAATGCTTGACCTTTTTACAGACTTGTAGACATTCGTGTTGTCTAAACTGGAGGAAGCCAATAGATACATTACTGTATGCATCCCCAGTAGGCTGCAATCATATCACAGTTTCAGTGTGATATGGTTGCATAGCTTTATAGGGAAAGATTAACATGGTTCCTTCATAAAACCATGTAGTCGTGTTACTATGAGTAAAGAAAGTTAAAAGATTACCCCGAACGCTGACATGAATTGCTTGAATATGAAAACCACCAAAGTTTGTCACAGTTTGACAAAATATTACATTAATGGAAATGCGGGAAGGCGATTAAAACATTGGATGATGGACTGCTTGGTTTTATTGAAACACCTCACATCAGTCCCAGCTCCACTATATTGCTTATTTTCTTCACTGAAATGCAAGAAAATGCCCATACCCTAGATTTTCAAAGTCAGCTAGTTATTTTGTAATTTAGCATCTCTAAACGTCTGAATGGGTCATGTAAAAAAACAATGAATAACATCTGTTTGGCATAAATAGTACATAAAAAGGATGGAAATAGTTTAGATGTATCCTCCAAAATAGGAATATCCAGTCAGATTTCATATAAAGTATCACAAAATAATGCAAATGTGCAAACAGAAATGAACTTTTGCGAGGCCAGTTCACTTTGAAATGGAATGAGTGTATAATGTGGAATGTGAAAAGTGGTGATTATTTGCACTGAATAGTGGGTTCTTTTTAAGATTTTTACCTACTTTTCCAAAGTGTAATGCTTTGCCCTTTATTACCACATTTTGGATATGTTCCAATATGAGGAAAAGAAAGAACATATTCCCCCACCCCCTTACATAAACTGGGGTAAAATAGGGAAATTATCAGGCTGAATGCATCAGAAGGTACACTTTCAGTGCGACATTTTTTCTTGCTTTGCAACATGTGTTCAATAGTCACATGCTTTGTGCCTTTAATTTGAGTTTTCAGGTGTAAAATTCAGGCAGGAGGAGTGTGGTTTTGTATGTCACATCCCACTTATCTGTCGCCACTCATTGCAAATTTTTGTCCAAATGTGCTTTCATATGCCGTAGTCTACCACATGTAAATTATTTGTGTTCGTACGAAGCGTTTCACACTTTCTGTAAGGGAAGTGCATTGTGCCCCTTGAACACTGGACATTAATACTTTGATCTTGATTTCCAAATCTAGCAATGCAGTGGGCTATTTTTGTGGTCACCTTCAGAAGTTTTTAAAGAATTGATTTGTACTTCCACGTATAATATGACTAGAATTGAATTCCGTGACTAACTAAGTTACCAAAATGAATCTTGATCTATGAAAATGGGTTCAGATTTAGAAAAATTCTGCACGAACACAAAAATGCCGTGATAGTATTGAGAATCTCTAGACGAATTGGTCAAATTATTGATAATTGCGTCGAAAAACATATTACGTAGGTGTTTTATATGCCGAAATTAATGAAAATTGTGTTTTTGTTTTTAAGTACAAACGAGCAACGTTTCGTGATAATTCATCAGAAAGGTGCACCCCCTTAGGTTTTGTTTGGGCTGTGAACTTATTGTACTAAGATCAGTTTCATTTGCGATTTTCTGTTGTTAAAAAGTCGGCAAGTCATGATGCTATCGGCCAAGTCAAGACGTGTAGTTTCAAGAGGCAGAGTTGTTTTTATGTAACTTGTTTATATGTTACATTAAGCAGTCTAGAAAAATGACAAGCAAATATAATACACACATCTTTGTAATAAGCTTTAAAAAGGGTGATATGCGAAGAGATTTTACGAAAAAGATAAAAAATATGCACATTTTCCACAATTATGGGTTGATACAAGTGAAATTCCTTTTGAAATGAAAGAATCTATTCATCTATAATAATATGGTATACCGCCCTTTAAATTAGTACTTGTTTCCACTTCAAAATTCCTTTTCTAATTCGAGAAATAAAGAGAAATGAATATTTCCAAACTTCACAGGTAGCCCTTTTGTTTAAGCGAATAAGCATGCGTGATCAGTTAAATAAGGTATCAAACAGGTGTGAATGTCTTATCTACGTTGTTAAATTATTGTAAGCTAGGATAATACAAAAAACATTGTAATTAGCTCTAAATTTGGCAATATACCGTAAGTTTCTTGTAAAAGTTTTCACCCAAATTGCATAATTTTGCCACTTTTTTGGAATTCTGAAAATGAGTTTCAATTTAAAATATATAAATTTATAGTTTGTTTTTACTTTTGTATCTAAAACCTTAGTTTTACATTGATTTCTACTTCGGTACTTCATCCTTAGTGAAAATGACCAAAGGTGAACCTGTCCAAATCTCAGTGGTGGCCATTTTGTTTACGATTTCCACTTTGGCATTCCATTCCTGAGTTAAAAATGACCAAAAGGGAACAGGTCCAAACTTCAGTAATGACCTTTTTGTTTATGCAAATTTCCATATTCTTATCATTGAATGGGTTGCATAACAGGACGGTATGTAACACTTTTTTTGAAGCAGTGCTGAGCATAAATAAGAAGAAAGTTATCAATAGTTGTCAAAATGGCAATATTTCATTTACTTTTTTTTAAATCGCAAACGTTATTGAGTTTTGTTACCAATTTGTATTTATGCAAATGAGTTTCAATTTAAAATAAATGAAATTATGGTCTGCGGTACTCTTGGCATCCATCCCTTCACGTTAGCACTTGTTTCCTCTTAAAATAAAACCTATTCCTAAGTCGAGAAATTTCCATAACTGAATATTTAAAAGTTTCTGCGACCATTTTGCTTATGCAAATTGGTAGGCTAAAGCTGTGATTTAAAGGCCCAGTTGTCTCACCCCAAACAGTACCAATCCGCCTAACCTTCTTACATAAGCCCCTCACACAATTGTCTAAAATTCATGCTCATCCAGATACAATCTCAGTTTATTGCTTCAAGGTGAGTAAAGAAAAACTCAATTTATAGAATCAGAACACTCTCAGTACCATTAATGCTGTGTAATATAAGCTGTAGTACTCCGCATTGTTTGAATTAGCTGTGAATCAAAGAGCTGAGCCAAGTGAAAATTTTGGCATCCCCGTACCAAAACTGTCGTTTGGGGTGAGAGGTTTGGCCTTTAAAGGTCTATGATGCAGAAATTTACTAATGTGATTTACTTAAACAAGCTGATATAACTCAAATTTTGTGCCCCAAATTTGGTACCGAGCACCGTCTCTGACCCATTGAAGCAAATTTTATTTTAGAATGCGACAAAACACAAAACAATCTTCATGTTTTACACAAATAACGAGGTCAGAAGGTTCAGATCTTATTTTTGCTAAACTGACCATGAAAAGTTCATGAATGCAATCAGCGGTACAACGAGTCCAGATTTTAAACAATGAAATTGGAAATGGTGAAAATGTTGACCGATTGTTACGAAAGTCACAGTCCTGCACTTCTAGCTATGCTCGATCAAATACAAAAAAAAAGGAAAGAAAATAGTATCTACAACAGACTACAGATGACCCGTAAATGTCATTCCAAAATTGGCACTGTGTTGGACGATCACTCTTGGTTCATGGTAGTACTTCCATGTTTGGTTGACGAACGTCAAAGCTAATGGTTTAGTGGTAAACATTTTCAAACCCAACAAATCTTTTCAATGTATGAAATCACGAAAAATGATTTCTTAAATATATGCATATATATACCACAGGTCTATAGTGAGTCGACTTCGATCTAGTTTTCAACCCCCTAGGATAGATTTTTTCACTTCAAAAAATCAATTCGGCGCCCGTAAGCAGCTAATGATCAAGGTATGGCGCTACACACTTATGCAACTTTCAAAACTATTCGATCTCAGGGATAATTTGTGGGTGGCGCTAATGCCAAACTAGACTACAATAATAATGCAAACACGGTAACTTGATGCAAACTAAATAAAGAGCTTCAGGCATTTTTAAGGTTGCGTGTACGCTATAATGCAATTCGCCGGATCGCAAGACAGACAATCACTTGACTTGTAAAGAAAACCGCCCTTCTGAGGTACATGTTTAAATGTGGCGTTTCAATTATTAGCCAGCTGGCCGGTAAAGTCTGGATGCTCACCTACAGATGTGAATTAATCATTCAAACACTGCTAGTAAGTGACTTTTCTGTAACACTGGTGTATGCATCTTCGAGGGATTTAAAAATCTGACTTGTACCTGCGAGGTCTGGAGTTCGTTTTCTGATCAGATAATCCCGTAGACTTTAAAATGAAACCTACTTTCATTGTACACGGTGCGTACGCAGGATTTCTCTGAAGGGGGGGATGCAGTGTGTTAAGTGCACTCTAAAAACACCGGGGTTAAATTTAACCAGGATCGGTGTTCTATTTACTCCAACACAATCCTCGTTAAATTTTAACGCAACTCCTGGTTAAACTGACTCAAATCCTAGTTATTTTAACCAGAATTTGTGTTATTTTAACCAGAAGTTGTGTTAGTTTAACCAGGATTTGTGTTAAAAGTTAACCAGGATTGTGTTGGAGTAAATAGAACACCGATCCTGGTTAAATTTAACCCCGGTGTTTTTAGAGTGTGATCGCCTCCCTGGGTTAGGTTTAAGGTGAGGGGGTGTCCCCCTCCCCTTTGAAAATTTTTGGCGTTTTCGAGGGGCCTAGATGCAAAATGGTGCAAAATTTTCGACTTCGACGGTGGTTCATGATGAACAAAATGAAATTTCTGTGTCTTTACATGCAGTCTTATTCCATTTACGCTACCTTTTGAAGTAAACTTGTCATTAAATTTGCTTACTTTTAGAGCATCGATCGGAACAGGCGAACGAGAGCATTTTAGTTTGCGGTTTTTTTCTTGGCCACAAAACGTTCTTCTGTCATAAAAATTATCTAACGGAGCGTCCTCATTGGTAGGCGCGGAGCGTAGAAAAATTGTGAAAATCAGACCCTCAGGTTCACGGAAATAGCATTTTCCAGGTTCATACGGAGAATCTAAGCAGTCGCTATCTTCGCTTTATAAAATACTCACTTCAAGATAAGTTCGCGAGTTGCAAAGTGATTAGAAAGTTACTAAAAAGACACTTTGACCCGAAAAATGTAATTTTGCCCGAAAGGCTATCTAAGCGGATCGACACCATTTGTTGGTGCGGGACGTTAAGAAAATTTTGAAAATGATCGCGACCTCTCAGATGGTCGAAAATTGCGTTTTCATGCTTGTAAACGGTAAAGAGTATCTCAACATAGCCCCAGCCAACATGCCCAGCTGTGCCCCAACTGGGTTTCAGCTGGGCTACTTGCTGGGCCCCGGCTGGGGCCCATCCGTGTTTGTCAGGTGTTCCCACGTGGGGCCCAGCTCGGCTAGCCTTTTCCAGCTGAAGCCCAGCTAGGCTTCAGTTATTGAAGCGGGGCACAGCTGGGCTCCAGCTGGGCTTCATCTGTAAAAGGCTAGCCCAGTTGGGCCCCACGTGGGAACACCTGACAAACACGGATGGGCCCCAGCTGGGGCCCAGCAAGTAGCCCAGCTGAAACCCAGTTTGGGCCAGCTGGGCATGTTGGCTGGGCTAGGGTCTACAAGTTTAACTTTTGTTTGCAAAGAGAAACAAAACAGGAACATGCTAAGTGATTAGACAATTACTACCACTATTATATTAAATGGTCTTGATTCTTTTCGAGGAAACTAAACAACGGAATTGAAAATATCCTAATGTTTCTTTATCGTGATTCTTGGCTAAATTAAAGATCCGTTGAATCGATGATATATGCCTGTGACTGCTCGAACTAATGTCTGTTAATTATTTTCGACCTAACATCTCTTGCATGATAAATGGCAAACTGTTTCTCACCGCATATGAACACCCTCGGCTCCCTGTCTCTGTCTCGTACGTCTATGGCGGCCGGGGAAGGAGTCTAAGGGACGGACCCCTCCCTTTTGACTATTCACCCGGACTTAATATCATACGAGGTTCGTTTATCTGGAATTTTGATGTGAGGGAAAGGATGAGTCTGAAATAGCCCCCTTGAATATTCTCGTAGATAAGCATTATACTTATTTTAGCGTATTTTTTGTTGTTGATGTGACGAAAAGGGGGGGGGGGACTAAGGCAGTAGAAGCCCCCCCCCCCCCGATCCGCGTCTGATTTAGGTGTGCCTTGTAGACTATGCGAGCAAATGTCATTGTTGTTGAAAATCCGATAGCAATGTTTAGTCTTATCTCTCTTTTGCTCATTTTCATAAATCATCAAAATTGGTCTATAGCCAGGATCATCGTGGTCAATAGCAAAAGCCAGTCGTTTGAAATGACGAGACTGTGTCTGGCACTTCTTTGTCGGCAATTAGTCACATATAGCAGCATAATTCCAAATAATCCCTATTGTTAGAGTCACATTAGGTATGAATGAGGTTGCCTACGTATTAAGCAAAGGAATCCCAAGGCCTTTAGTTCAATAATCCCCAAATAAAGGATTTAGTGTACACTTTGGAATCAATTTAATTGGATTAGCATAAATTAAAGTTCAATGGATCTCAAATAACACCTCCCTGCTTCCACAGTTATAAAGTACAGGCCGTTGCTTCCACATTTCTACGAGTTTATCATATCTCTGCTCGCCGAACTCGGTCCATATATCCATCTTTTCAACTGAATATTTTCACAAAGTTACGTCAACTTGAAAAGTTGTCACCGGAACAAGCATCAGACAACTTTCGCCGTATTTATATACCGTGCATATAAATCAGTAATTTTGATTGGTTAGATTTTTTACTCACTTGCGCCCGTCGTCCTACAGAGTCGGGAAGGCTTCCCGACCTCGGAAGGCAATGCTACTTAAAACTGGTCCTAAAAATGCCAGTCGCAGTCGTAAACTCACGCACACTACACAACTGTTAAAGATCCGAGACGTAGCGTCCGGCTAGCTTTAAATCAATAGCGGTTAGAAACTAAAACGTCATCTAACTATCTAATTTACTTTAACACTAATGAAGATGTGACCCAGACTAAGTAGAACGCTGATGCAGATGTAGGAAACAGTAGTTGATTGTCAACTTGGGCACAGAAATATTTGTGTTTTACATGTTTTTATGGGGTTTGAAGGTGATGTGAGTCGATATTTCCCACTGAAGTTACTGAAATCTACTCCTCACGGTGGCGGAAAACTTCATATTAGGTTGCTTGATATGTTTGTTGGAGCTTATATATTCAAATTCTAATCTTATGTTTGTTCTAACGGCCTCCCCGACCTGCTTTCCCTACTCCATTGCTTATGCAAAGCGCCATGTACAATGCCAGTAGGATCCATTTCAAAGTTTCCGGTATGACCAGACCAGGAAACGATCTCCTCAATTTCCAGCTGCAAGTCGGATTCTCAGACCACTTGCATGCACCAGTGTTTAAAAAAAAATGCACTGGAAGTCACCGGAAAGGCTGGACACAATTTGTATATGTAACAAATCTGTAGGCAGACATTACAAGTCTCCAACACTGCTAAATTGATTCATTATGTTTTGAAATATCTTGAAAGAGATATTATTTTATTCCACACATTTCTGTTCTTCTTATTGCAGCAGGAACGATTCGGATAAAATACTATTACCCTCTCTACATCCTAGAAATAGTATTAATTTGTGATTGGCAAGCTGTGACGTTAATTAGGGGGTCAGGGGGAAGGTCATGTGTCCCCTCCCTGAAAAACTGTGTGTCCCCCAACTGAGATCTGAGATATTAAAAACACGGTATGTCTCCTGTAGTTAGAGTTTGACTATGAAATTTAAATTTGAGATTCGATTCTTCTCTTTACAAGAAAAGGCAGTTATTTCCCTACTTTTCAACTGAAAATATCGCAAAACACACGGGAAATGCCAATGCCAGCTGTTAAAGGGGTCGCCTTATTTTCAAAATATTCTGCACACTTCCGAATAAGCCAATTGAAGGTGACGCACGGCTCAGGTAACCTTTCAAGCATGATTAGGTCTACATTTTTCTTAAGAGGATCACATGTACCTGCACATCGACTGCTTTCTCTGTATCTTTCTAGTTCACCTCTCCTTGCTTGGAAGAAGTTTCACGAGTTTTGTAATCAGTAAAATCTTACTTGAAGTTGCCCTGGAAGTAATTTTAGACCAGTGTACAGGCAATAAAATTACCCTTAAATAACGACCTTAATATCTCACAAACCTCTTAAAACCAGGAGCTTTCGGGGGCTTCGCTTCAAGGACCCCACGGAGACTCATATGGAACTGCCAATCAGGTTTCTCTATAGTTCGTCTCCCCCCTTTTCAAAAGGTCAGTCGGATCCGCTCTTGGCAGTTGAATCACTAGCTTTTTACCAAAATTCTTACTGGAAGTTACCCTGGAGGTAATTTTTAAGCCAGTTTTAAGTCACTAGAAAGAACATTTACAGCGTCATAAGTACCTCACAAACACGCTAAAACCCAGAAGCTCCTGGGGGCCTTACGGACGAACTGTAGTCAGTGTTTAGCTGGATTTTTTTTGTTTAACAATGGTTTCAGTTAATTGTTTTAAAGGAAAATTCTGTGAATTGTTTACAAGAAATGGTTTTGTATTCCGCAAAGGTATTTTTGATATATTGTTACACTGACACCAAACATAGTTGCTTCAGTCACAGGGAGCAAGCTAAGCAAGATAAAGACTTTTCAAGGATTTGAGCGCCGTTGAAATCACTCGAATATATTCATACTTCACTCATGTTTATTTTGTCGAAGCTCCTGGAAGGATAAAAGCAGGGTGCCCCGTCTTTAACGTGATTTAAGACCGACGATGACGCCATCATAGGGGCTGAGCGGACCGAAGCGACAGTGCACTGTATACATAGTATGCCAAAATCTCAATACATTTTGAAAATGTTTCTCTAATGTTTTCAAAGAGATGAAACGCTAGTTCCTTAAAAACATGTCGCAAGAATGTTTTCAATCTTAAAAAAGTATGTTTTGAGCAGGGGCGTAGCCAGGATTTTCTTGTGGGGGGGGGGGGGGGCAAAGTCGACTCATCGTCCTCAATCTTGACCGACAGGACTATCTAAGCGGAGCGCCACCATCAGTTGGCGCGGGGCGTACAAGAAAATTTTTGGTTTGAGAAACCCCTCAGATGGCAGGAAACAGTACTTCCCGAATGTTTTATGCTGCATGTTCCCAGCCTGGAAATATGGATTTCATATCTGAAATTTCTCAATTAATGCAAAAAAAAAAAAAAAAATTCAGTCTATGAAAAATGTTAATACATGTTTTTAAGCGGAGCTCTACCATCGATTGACGAGGAGTGTACCAGGAAATTTTTGGCTTTACAAACCCCTCAGATGGCCGGAAACGGCAATTCCCTAGTGTTCTAAGCAAGAATATGTTCAGCCCGACTTCGAATTTTTCCCCGCTTCTTAATTGGAGCACTTGTCAAATATTGAGGGGCTGAACATACCTTTAGCCCCCACTTTTACATTTTTCATCGCCGCCACTGGGGTGCGGCATATCTGAGGAAGCGAAGTGCCCAAGTGAGGAACCGAGCGTCCGAACGGGGAGAGGGCGTGGTTTTCTCCCTCCTACCCCAAGGAGATTTTGCAATTTCACATCAAAATTGAGCGATCTGGTGAACACCTAAGCTCGAATTTTTGGACATTTTCAATCTTGTATCAATGTTTTCCTTATTCCCTTGAGAGTTAGTGTGTGCCTGTAAGAGGGTTACTGTACGAGTCAATGGGGCCCTAGGGAATTGTGTTGCACTGTAACAAAACAGCTACTCATAAGGCTTCCATTGCCTAAACCGGCGGAACTGACATTTTGCCTTGAAAAACGCAAAAACTCCATTTAAATAAAAAAAATAAAAAAATTAGGTCTGGGCGGGAGTAAGTGCAAATCCCCTGGCTACGGGCCTCTTCCCTGGGTTTCCCCCTTCCCTTTTGGAATTTTTTGCTGTCTCGAAGAGCTTAGATGCAATATGGTGCTATATTTTGTTTTTTTTTTTTTTTTATACTAGATTCCAGTGTTCTCCACAGGGGGTTTTAGAGGGGCGACATGCCCTCCTGGTGAAATTGGCCGTCCCTACAAAATAGTTGCCGCTCGCCAAAAAATGCAGCTTCCATTTTTAGTTCATTGCTTCATTACACAAATCATAACTGGAAAAATGTGTCTTCCCTCCAGGCTTGGCGCCAGGATTTGCCGGACGAAAGGTCACTCTCCGAACGGGGGAGGGTAGGGTGGGTAGCGACCCAAAGTCCCGACAGCCAGGATGCCATCGATGTGTTTGTGAGGGAGATTTGAAGAAAACCTGTGCACTATACCTACCACTGCGAGTCATATACGACATTAAATTTGTATATGCTGGAGGAAGATATTTCCGCACTGATTTAACCGTGGAAAAGCGGGCGAAAATATTTTTGGTTAGCCTACACTAAAAAGAATCTGTATTTATTTAAAGCTTATACAGGTCAATTGTCCCGGCATTTGGGCCCTATCGGGTACAACTTATATTGTACTTCCTTCTTCGAGTCCGTACCGCACGACTGACACAAGAGATTATTAACTAAGTTTAGCGAAATGAGATGAAATTCCCGACATGTACATTAATCCATTTATTCTACTTATTAATTTACTTGAAAAGATGGGAAGGGTTTGCACTTTATTAGCTCTAGGTACGGGACTGAGGAAGAGTGTGCAAAGCGAACCGAACATTTTGGGTTTTATCGCAGAAATAACTCTTTTGAAAGCCAAAATAACTAAACTGACCATGGGAAGGCGACAGATTATTCCCGACGGGGTGGGGGGGGGGGGCATGCCAGCGCACACAAGTTCCGATAGCCGGTATGTCGAGGGGGTGGTGAGAAGGGAATATGAAGGAGCCTAATTATCCCATGTCATTTCAGCCTTAGGCACAATTTGCACAATATCACTTAATATTTTAAAAGCCGAGTTGCGCTGTGATAGTGTTCTTTTTAGTCTGAATCGTGGAATTGCAAAGCGCGCAAAGCGCGCGAAAATTTTGGGTAGGCTTACAAAAATAACATAGCCTATGTAATTATTAAAAACAAAAAAAAAAAACAAAAAACAAAAAAAACTATAGGGATTGTAGACCGTATCGGGGATAACATACATTGTGTCGAAATCACCTGGAATACCCGATAAAATAGCCAAACTATGCTCAGTGAGTCGTTCGCCAAATGACATATCGCATGACACACACAAGAGTACAGCAACTAGGCTTTGTGATGTGGGATAAATTTACGACCTCTACATAACCTGTGTACTGTGCCTACCCGTTACTTGGTAAGGTTGACAGACACTCCCTAGATATGTGGAATGGGAGTATTGAAAAAACTGGAAGTTTGGGGTTCTTATTAGGGAAATTGTCGTTTGAGAGCAAAAAACAGGTAAAACACTGGGGAGACTAGTCGTCGTCGGGGACTGCATACTTTATCGTAGCGACTAAGACCCCCCCCCGAAAAACTGTAAAAAATACCCCCGATTCCCTCCCTCCTCTTGCCGTTTATCTTTTTTTTTTTGCTCTCCTTCATTTTTTCAACATCGCCCATCGCGTCCCCAAAATTTCTGTGGGGGGGGGGGCACTCTTCCCCCTTGCCCCCCCCGCTGGCTACGCTAGTTGTTTTGAGTGTGTTGCAAGTGAATGTTTCCATTTTTTTTGGAAAGGATGCTAGCGTATAAAAGCAGAACTTGTGGTAAGGTTACCCTGTGCTGACAAAGTTATACCTTGAAGGATTGATTTAGACCAGATGTGACTAACCAGGCTATAGACTTCTGGCAAACACATTTCAGATATTTATCACTTAGATAAAAGTCTCCAAAAGGAAAATTTCACTCGTTAGGTAAGTGAAAGTCAAAGCGTAAGAGCCAGAGATTCACTCTAAGAACAGTGAAATTAACTTCAACAGAGCGAAGTTTCACTCTTCAAAGAATGTCTACAAGGACCACTTTTAAAAGTTATCGAACAGCCACTCGTTGAAAGTGAATTTTCACTTTTCTCGGAGTGACTTCCAACTTTCTTGGAGTGTAAATTCCCTATTCTTGGAGTGAATTAACACTTAAATGGAGCAAATCCACACTTTTTTCTGTATTAGAGAGTTACGTAATTCACTCCTTAGTTTTTAGAGTGTTAAGAAAATTATCTGACGTTGCACTCAGTGGGTGAAAAAACTAATGTCAAGGTAATATTTGTTCAACGCCCATTCATTTTCGTTGCAGAAAGTCTTTTATATGCTAGGGTGCACTTTTTTGCATTTGGACCTTGAGATCGGCAAACACTTTCAGGAGACTAGGGGACCTAGCTCCTACCTCTTCAATTCCTGTTTTCTATATATCTGAATTTTGTATAAAATCCGGATTAGGTTAAGTGAGGGGTCAGGGAAATGAACACATCTGTAATCACTTAATGAGACATGTGGTTTTCCCTTCCGCGATTCTTTTGTTGAAGATTATGCAATTATATATACGAAATTCTGATAAATAAAACTCACGTAGATTCATTTTACGGGATAAGTTAGTTGGGTGTAGGTTTCGGATTACTGAGGCTATGCTTAAAAAGTTTGTTAGTATATAGCTAGACATATTTCATGGAATGTTCAAAGCATTATTTGAAAGTGCAGTGCTTTTTCATAGTATTATTACCACAGGTCTACGAAAAAGGAATTCCCCGCCATTTACAATTTTTCCCTATGTTTGCTTCGTTTGGTATCCGCAATGCTGTCCGGTAGGCACTGAATTTCTAGTGTTTCGTCGGTTTCTTTGAAGTACGATAAAAATTTCTCCTTACAATCCCTTACAACAAGAGACATGAAAAATGAAAATTCTGGTCATTGTCATGAGTGCCTGTGTCATATCCAGAAATCCGGGGGGGGGGGGGGATTTCCTCCAAAGCACGTCTGTCGAGACTTTCCGCTCGAACCGGTGGTCATCTCGTCAATATCTAAAACTGTGACAGTTGTTTCATTAACAGTCGCTTTACACTTAGTATGCGGTCGTTTATGAACAATCTAGCCGCCGATGAACAACGGACGTGATTACCCATGAAAATTTAAAATTGATACCCCCACTGTATATTAAAACATCAATAGCTACACCACTGGTGGCGTGTGTCAGGAATTACTAGGGGTCACTAGCGTTAAATTTCTTTGTACAATACGTCATGTGCACCAGTTTGAAATTTGCTGTGTTTTGATTTGGTATTGCCAGATAAACGTAAAAGAAAAGAATTAAAACGACTAAGATAAAGGCTCCTACTTCTTGCAGACATTAAACTGGTCTATAAAAACATCAACATTGCAATTAACAATGTGGAGACCTGCTGATTATACCATGGAGATATTGCGTAATAGCTCAATGGTTGTACCAACAAATAGAGTCCGCAAAAAGGTAAAGAGATCACACAAACGACACACACAAACAGCTACAACGACCGTGTTTATTGAAATGCCTTATTATTTACCTTTTCCTTGAAAATTAAAAATTTGACTGTCATTGGTGTTTAGCTCCAAATATTGTCATTCGCCTTTGATTTTAGAAAATTCTTGGTTATTTACATCCTCAAAATGTAGTACCACATTTACATTCCCGCATGCGAATCCTTTGTTGTGGTTACACTTTTCTTCCTAGCAAGCATTGCATTGTGCACCGATGTTACTGTTTAGTTGTTGGAACTTCCAGTAACAGAAGAAACCTTAATACCCAACAGCCAATGGGAGATTTCAATTCAGCTCACGGTCACTCCTTCTTACTCTTTCTCTTTTCAGAAAATATACAGCAGTTTCTGTCAACGAGGTCAGCGAGGTCAAAGGAGTTGGTTCCGTACCATCTCCTATGGATGAGGAAATGGCGGCGAATATTGACAAAGAATGTTACGGTTACGCAAAAGAACATTTTAAAGACTTGGAACGAACAGCATACAGAGTTCCTGATGTTTTATTTCCAAGGGAGGGTCAAAGCGGTGACGTCCTTACTCGGGATGAAATTCGCAGTGGACAACACGCAAAATATGCTGACAAAAAACATAAAAACATTTCAATTCCGAAGTTGCTAGAGGAACGACACGCGCTGTTTCCGGTTGAACTTATTGCGCAAAGAATGTACAATTGGGGCACCACATTTAAAGAGGCGATGATTGTGTTATGCAACTACAAACATGCAAATTACTTTCATAATATCCCTTCCAAAAAATCAACGAGTGACGGTGAGTATGATATAGTTGGAATGGGTTCATTTGGGTTTGTCTTCATTCAAATTAAAGCATTCTCTGCACCTTCAAATACTGCCAGAGGTTCACAAGGAACCAACAGTTACGTTTCTAGTGATCGTGAATGGCAAGAAAGCAAAAAATTAAGTTTAGGATGTTGGCAAACAAATCACATCCGGAAAGCTGTCGAACAACTCATAAATGATAGGAAAGAATTTTTAGAAACGAACAAAGATCTTTCCTTTGTAGAACTACCACTAATGCATTTCGTCGTAGGTATACCTGACGTAGAGAAGGACCATGACGAAAAAGTTAGAGAAATAATCGAAGCCAAACTCGATTGTTGTGACGAAGGTGAAATCGCAGATAAAAGAATGAAAGTGTTAACAATTTATAAAGAAACAATGACAAGTCAAAAGAACTTCGACGACTGGTTCAAAAGATGTATTTTACCAGTTCGTGAGAAAAAGGTCTTGGGATATGATGATTTATACACACTAGTAGGACGTTACACGTGTCGCAAGTATTCCAAAGTTTCACGTTTGGGTATACCTGGACTTGGAACTAGGCGTTCAAGCGCACTCATTTCTCAATTCAGACTTACGGATGACCAGCAACGCCTATTACGCAAAAATGCGACAAGGCAGATAATCGCCGGAGGTTTTGGGACAGGTAAAACCTTGCTTCTTCTTGAGGAAGCTATCAACTTAGTTTCTGGAAAAATACCAGATGATGATCAGCAAAACAAAATGCATCAGTTCGGAGAAGAATCCAAAGGAAAACAACCAAAGGAAAACGAAATCCTCCGTGAAAACAACACCAATCGATCTCTACCAGAGGCGAAAGGGTACTCTTACGAGGTAGACCATAATGTTAAGTGTGAAAAGCAGATGGAACATGATGGATCTTTGAGCGAAGATCGAGTGAAAGGACACACGAAACCATCTTTTTGTTTCATTCTGTCTTGCTCTAATGTTGGGGAGAACGGTATTGTGCTCAATGACCCAGATCTTCTAGTAGATCACCTTCAAATGTATCTCACACACAGGCTTGTGGCTAGACGAAAAGAAAAAAATAGAGATAGGATTAAGATTTACAAGCTTGATGAAGTCATTTACCGATCCTTCCCCGAAGAGAAAGTTTCCCACCCTAACATTTCGTGTGAAATGTTGAGTATGGACGTCTTAATCAAAGTCATTCATGACCTTGTTGATTCTAAACCAGAGTATACTTGTCATTTCATGGTAGATGAGTTCCCCACCATGGATTTAATCAACCGGTTTGACTGGAGGAAACTTCAACAGCTTTACGATGAATACCCTATGATGCGACTGTGGATTGCTTTGTCGTCCGAAGGCAATATGCAGACGTATTTGTCTTGTGACAGCATTTGCACTGTACAGAAAACGCTTGGCGTGCCCACAGACTTTCCATTTGGTTTTCTCCAAGAATCAAAACGAATGACAAAGAATATATACCGATTCATGGAAAAGACACAAGAATATGAAGGCAAAGAAAAGAGAGAACATTTTCGATGTGGAATTGATATCGAAGACCACAAACCAATGTGGGTTCCGATGCCACGTTGTTCTTGCGGTGGGATTGAAGGAGGTTTCTTTGAATGCACTTGCATGTGCAGTAGATTAACTACCTCTTTGAGAGAAGTTTTCAAAAGGATTCCTCATTTAGGCAACGATAATATCGTTATACTTCTCCTTGTTATTGTATTTGCAGAAGTAAGAGAAAAACTTGTTGATTTGTTGACAAGGGCCTTACGAAATATTAAAGTGGGGTGTAGGGTTAAGATACCTAAGCTAGAACAATACTCCTTTACACTGGCTGAAGATGAATTTAATGGATATGATTCTTTACAAACATGCAAGCAAGTTACTTTAACTCATAACCGATATTTCCATGGTTGTGAGGGCAAAGTTATGATTGTGTTCCCCCCTCTGGGTGGACCTCAGTTTCAACCATTTCAAGATGGTCATTCTTTGGCAATGGCCTTCGATAATGTAATTGCTAGAGCTATTTCTCGACTATTTATTATCACTCCCACCGAAAGGGGAATGATCCAGTACAGCAAAGAACTCTGCAAGTACATAGATAATGAGAAATCGCGGCAAACGAACCCTGCTAAAAATGCAAAATGGGACCATTTCCGGAGAGTATTTGAATGTAGAGAAAAACTACCCTCTTACTTGACCAAAATGGTAAAAGAAGAAGTACTTTTGAAATGTTCTGAAGATGACGAGTTGGCAGATGATGAATCAGTTGAAGTAGACACCCTGGGAAATTTAACTATTACTGATGCACCTCTTACAAAATTTTATATGACGTACTAGGGATCCTAATAACTTGCCGAATAAAATAGTTTTACGGTTGAGTTTCCAGAAACATTCCTTAGGCAGATATGAAAAAAATTGCCCTCTGTGGATTGTCGAAAATTATTTTAAGGAAGCAATGATCAGTCCCAGTCAGAATCTTTTACCTGGGATTCAGCAAATTGGTCTCTATTGAAACGAATAAAACACCTTTTTTCATCCAAGCCGATGAAAATAGCTTTTGGGAAGATGATTTAGAAGAAAATTAGAGTGAAATACAGCAGGAAGGGGCCTGGTTTAGACTATTGAATCTATTTCATATGAATACGTCACTGATCTTTATTTAACTGGTTAAGTGCTTATGTGTTATCAAGGTTTAGTATGGCAGGGCCCACACAATGATTATTAACAGCACTTAGTGTAACACAGTATCATTGTTAAAATTGTTCTTCATGATGTATTTCATAATCTTTGAGCAGCAAATGCAACAGGATATTAACTATGCATAATCTTTTAAGGCAAATATTATTTAAATAACCGTACTAATTACCTAACAGCACATATGTAGGACTGCATTTACATCAAATATGATCACCAACAATTTGAAAAATTTGTTTTATCATACTCACAAAGTATTGGGATTCTGCAGCATCTTAGCTCTAGTTGTCCTTCTTACCGGATTTGAATGGAAAATCACCAGACTATGTTTTTCATTTGAAATTCTCTATATCGTATTATACAGTCATATTGAATAACTCAATCTCTCCTGTTTCATATTTTCTATACTGGTATAAAGGACTTCTCGGTGTATAAATAAAACTGGCGTTTAATCAAGAGTAAAACATGACGTATTGTTTTATATGCGTTAATCAGTTTGCAGGGGACAGGCGATATGCTCCTCTCAGAGAGAAGTCTTCTGTTTCACATCATACATGCATTAACGATGATCATCCATCGCAAGATATCTAAGCTACGGTTAAATCCTTTTAAGAAGTATTGTATACTTAAGGCGCAGGTCAAACTGCAGCAATATCATCCGTTTTTGTATCAATTGTCGGAAAGAACAGACAAACAAAAAACGCCATCCTGTGTAAAGTTATGATATGTATGAGAAGACAATGAACACGGATAAAGAACCTTATTTTCATTTTTGAAGTCATACGACATAAATCATATACTTCGAAATGCTGACAAATTCTTGTTTCTTCCCGATCAAAGGAAAAGGAGATTTTAACTAAAATTTACAAAACTCGGCCGGGAGCTTAATCCGATTCGTAATCGCCATAGTGTGACCTGCGCTGAAGGATTGCGTATTCTAACCGTTCTGATAAAAATAATTCTATTCTATATAATTCTGTGTGCGAATGAACTCAAAATTAATGGAACATTTTTTCAATATTGAATTTGAGTGGAAACATGTTTCATGTCCCCACGACCCCCGCATATATGTACGCTTTCGACCAATGGTCATAAAATGATGTACTTCATGGACACATACCATAGAATGAAACTTGAAGTTCCTTCCATTGTAGCCAATAAAAATACTATACGACGAAATTGTCTCCCGTTTGCGTCCTCGCTTTGAACCTGTAGCGGCAACCGTGTGTTTGCCACAGAATATTCATCCAATTATTTTCGCCTCTGTAAAACCCCCTTATCATCAGAAAATTCCTGTATTCACCCCTCACTAAATTTTATATGATATTGAATTCAATAAGTTTAATTAAAAATAAAGAAGAGTTACTCTTTATTTTTTCCAACTCTAATTGACCATTCTATAAATGTTTCATCGCTGCTCTGGACTAATTGTACATTCGTTCAAATGTTGCGTGTTTGTGTGAACTGTGTTTTTATATGGGTCACGTTTTGGGTGTTGTTCATATGTTTTAAAAAAGAAGTCGGAGCGAATTTCTCTGATGATCCAAAAAGATTCGTATATATCCTTTAACTATCCCTTAAAATATTAAACCGTGCGTAAATTTGTTGAGATTGATGATGATCATGAATAATGAACTATAAATGTACGGCAGGAATCACAAGCATGTATGGCGGGGAACACAAAGCTTGTATCGCGGGAAACACAAAGCATGTATGGCCTGAAACACAATCCATTGTGAGTTACTTTATTTATTTCCCGAAAAAGCTCTTAAGGCTATCGCAGGGCGGATAATAATAAGTTATTTATTCTCTACTAACTTATTAGTGCAAAAACAACAATCCGCTTCATATGACTGGCGATATCCTTTTAACTTTATTGAAAGCGAATTCAACAGTCAGGCGCTATCTTTGAAATGAGAATTTTGGTTTGAATATTCTCAAGTGAAATCTTAAAAAGAACTGTGAACAAATATAACTAAGGTAGCGGCGGTAAACTCTTTGGCAGGAAACATATCAGTTATCTCATGCTATACTCTTAAGACAAAAGAGTGCATTTAGTCACTTTAGACTGAGAAGTGTGAACCACATAACGTCCAGCAGTGAAGGTTCACGTTAGAACAATCAACAAACAAATAAACACACATGCACACAAACAAATACCGCGCTTGGTGCATAGCATTTGGGAAGCAGATCTCACATTTGTGACCGTTATTGCGCAATCTTTACACCCTCAGCACTCGCGGTGAAATGCATTCTAGAAGACCGTATTTGAGTCAGTCTACGCAGAGCTTAACAAACACCCATTAAAAAATGTCAATAATTCTTTTTCAAGGTGATAAAACCATGATGGGTCGAGCACTGGAATAGTTACGATTAATAGCGGGGCTGTCTGAAAAAGAAAATTTTGCAGTGCAATTAAGACCAAATGGCACAGTCATAATCAATGACCATGTGTACAGGTTAACTGGGAATGGAGAGGTTAGCGGTATATGGCATAAAAGGATATTTATACAGAAAACAAAAGATCATTGGTTGCACTGTCACCCCTGACAAATGCTTTTGAATCTAATTCAGTTCCGAAAAATGAGGGATAGGGTAAGGAGGCATTGCACTTACTTTGTTAGAGCCTCCCTGTTAGAACTAAGATTTGAAATTTAACATACCCAGCCATAATATGAACTTTATCCGTCTTGCTGGCAAATCCGTTGGTTGTTGATTCCACGTCTGGGCAATGTACCCTTTGGATTTAAAAAAAGGTAACTTCCTCCAGTCGGCCTTACGTTACTGTTGCCCGAACAGTTGTGAGGGTTCATTCCAGTTTGGAAAAGACTTTCCCTGCCTGCGCCGTAGTCACTGACAAAGTTGCCAGATAAACAACGAATTTTGGGGAAATAGTTCAGAGCAATGATCAATGGCAGAGACTGATGAAGATGGTCGAGACTTAGGAGGAACACCGTCATTCCTTTCACCAAAACTTATATCCTCCCTTCACAACCATGATAGGATCTCGGAAAAAAAAAATTCTCGTAAACCTCAATAGCAAAAGTCTAATTATTCCACGGCTGAGAGAGCTAATTGACGGCAATAATGTTATCAAATTCAGGGAAATAAATAAACAAAATCGAATAGATTTGCAAATAATTTCAATTCGATTGGGAGCCATGGTCCCCTGCCCCTCTCTGTCAGTGGCAACAGGGGCCGGAAGGCCTTTCCTGGAACTAATGTATACATGTCAAGAAAGTTACGTACTATTTTCACCCAGAGAAATGTCGAAGCCTCAGAGCTTTTAGGGCTTTACTTGGCCCCAACCTATAAAGCATGCGCTCGGCATTTTGCCCGCAACACTTGCCAGCTATTGCTCTCTCTTTGCCCTCTTCCATTTGAAACCCCGGTACGGCCATTGCATGTAACCCAGTATCTCGTTTCCCCTAACCAGTACACTCTTAAAGCAAAGAACATAAGAGTGAAGTTAGTCGCATAAGAGTGAAGTTAGTCGTTCTCTAATAGGCTGAAAATTGTGAGTTCACTCCATAAGAGTGGCATTTCACTCCAAGAATAATGACATTCACTCCCTGAAGAGTGAAATTCATTGCAAGAAGAGTGAAATCCACTATCCAATGAGTACCTCTAAGGATCACTTTTTTAAGAGTGGTCCCTGCAGGCATTTGGTTAAGTTCAAACGTCGCTCTTTTGGAGTAAATTTCGGCTATTTTGGAGTGACAGTTACAACTTTTACTCTTGTAACTAGTAAAAATTCTTTCTTCAAATGTTTAGGGTGTAGAAAGGATGGTATACCCATCCACAGCTCATGGTGTACTGGTGTAGGAGAAGAATTAAAATGTAATACATTCTGAGAGACAAAATACTGTTTCGATTAGGCATTGTTTTGAAATGCTTCTTAGAAATTCTTTCTATGCTATACGTTCATGCACTGCATGAAAATAAGTACTACTTTTTATTGTAAAGATCACCGACTCCTTTATCCATCGAGGAATTCTTATTTTTTTTTGAATAATAAGGTTTAAGTAATTGCCATTAGAAGGAAAACTCGTCCAATTATAAACTTTACTGATTTTACATATGCTGAAAGCTTCTAAGTTCATGACACGGTTATCAATTTCATTAACACAGTGTTCAGGTAGTGTTCGCTGTCTGTTATTACTTCCCGCTACATCCATATATTTGCATATGATAAATAGAGCTCATTTAGCACCAAAAATGAGCAGGGAGCTGCTATTTGGATGGAGATGCAACGGAAATTTTAATGTATGGTAAGACTTTAAGAACCACTTAAAGGAATGGAGATAAGCTGTATAATTTCCCCAAAGGTAATTTCTTCCTTTTCTCGCGACACCACTTCAATATAATTTTGGGAGACCGTCTCATTCAAGGCAACTTATCCTAAGAAAAGGATATCATTCAAAACAATGCTTCAATAAGTAGATCTGTACCGTCAAGATTTTAAGAGAAGATGCAATTAAACTCGAAACAATCACATGCAAGTGAACTATAGAGGCGAACGTCTATTTTTTAACAAACAGAAAAGGAGTTCCCTCAAGTTTCAGGAAAAAGCCAGATATATAAATCTTGTTCGCATTTCTAAATATAGAATCTAAATGATATTTTTTCACCGACCCACGCATGACCAAAATTTCTCCCAGTGCAGAAACCTGTCAGGCCTTCTGTAACCGTGGGAGAAGACAAATACCTTTTGGGTGTACTTCCTAATCATGTATATGCATAATAGAAGTGCAAAGAACGACGGAAGAAGTATATTACTGTGTGACTTTGCGTGAGCCTAATTTCAAAGTGTTGCATGTCCAGCCAAATAACAGCTTCTTGAACCGATAATAAACTTCCAACCACAATGCTATTAAATGAATTGCTCGTGTCGTATGTCCGTCATTAATACGGGTAGCTACCGTTTGGACTATAAGCATTTTTGGGTAGATTCTACCTGTGTGTGATCTCCTTGAATCGTGAATTTCATGAATTTTGAATGAGGATCCCGTCTTTGTGCTCGAACGATGTGTTTCCAGGATAGCAAGAGAAAACTGCTATCGTATGTTGGCCTACCGTATTAACCAAGGTTGTATTGTGAAAAAATTTACAGAGAAGCTCATGATGGTGAGTAGTTTATACTTCAGACTATCATATTGCTTTGCAGATAATGCCATAATTTGAAAACTTTACAAGCAATCGATGAATGCCAATGACACTTCTCTAAAAGGAACAATTTTAGCCTGGTAGCTTAAATATTAACCTTTAATTCTTGCACCTCGCTTTTCTTCCTGAACTTATTGTTCCCAGAATGTATGTATGTATGTGTGTATGTATGTATGTATGTATGCGTGTATGTATGTATGTGTGTATGTATGTATGCATGCATGCATGCATGCATGTATGTATGTATGTATGTTTGTATGTATGTATGTATGTATATAGCGGATGAATTTTTCTGCCTTTGCTATCAGACAACGTAACACCGTCAAAATTAGTTACAGATCATCATCGTCGTCGTCGTCATCGTCATCGTAATCATCATCGTTTTTATTGTTACTAATTTTTGTTGTTATTATTAATAACTTTTGAACCAAATGTAATAGATTTTTGAAGAATGTTTCTGTTTATTTCCATATTGAAAAGGGTTTCTCTATTTTTCCTCTATTTGTCTACACTTTACCAATAAGTAACGAAGCACAGGTGCAAACATACAAGTTATTTACTTTACTAATCTTTACAGTCATTGCGTAAGCGAAAACAATGAAAAGAATGTAATCCTTACAATCACAACTATCTTAAAATTGAATGGATGGGACAATTTTCTCATCACCTGTGCCTACTTCTACCATAATTCGTTTTTGGGTTGTTTTTGTGTTTTGTTCTGTTGTGTTTTTAGGAATTATGTCAACAAACACGAAAACGCTTTCTGAAAGTTTCAGTACTCTGTTGGCTGGGATATTGCATGTTGTTCCGTTGTTACTATGTTATGATGTGATGTGTCTGCCAAATGTTATGATGGTTCATGGTTGTGCAAATTTGGTGTTACGTTCTGTTATGTGACATCTTGTTTGTCTATGTTGTATTGTGTTGTTTTTGTCCTGTTGTCTCTTCTGGGTTCTCTTCCGGTATGTTGTACTGTTCTGTTATGTCATATTGAAAGGGACACCTAACGGTCCAAGATCGCTTGTCGAAACCCTCTTTAGAATTAAACGTACCCCCCTACGGAATCACTGTATTATCATGAGTTTATTCTGATGACGAAAGTAATCATCTGTGATGTAGGTTCGCCCAAATTATACTTATGCAATATAAACTCAGTGCTTCCCAACTAGGTCCAATCGTGATTTTTTTTTGCCAAATCTTGTTTCCTCTGTTAGTGCCTTTTTCAAAATCTTGATCATACAAAATCTTAAATATAGACTTGACAAAAACAACAAGCATGAAACGATTAATTTTATGGCTTGTGGAGGCTATGGATAGAAGTAATGTTTTATAAGAGCCACTTACCAGAACTAATACTAGGTGTAAGAAAAAACTCATCTAATGTTGATGTACTTCCCAATTTTGTCCCCTCTTTTAGTGCCTTTTTCACAATCTTGAATAATAAAATTCTGAACCCTGATTGGGAAAGAGCAAGAGGCATTATAGTCTCTTTATTAGTTTGTAAAAGAAATGAATAGAAAAAATGTTCTGTTAGAACTACTTACTAAAGAGAAGTGAGACGGTAGCGCTTTACCATTTGTGGAAAATAAATGAAAGGTTTTGAAAGCCATGACTTAGATCATTGTGAGACTGTGGGTATTTACAGGCATCCAAGTGCCCTTGCATCACTTTCTCGCCCCTCTGACATAAATAACTATCTTCGCCACTGGTCATCACTTGCGGCGGTACGGGGAGGGGGGGCCCTTACAATTAATGCCCCAAGATAAGCCAGTTAGGAGTTGGGTTAATTGAAAATGTATAAGAAATTCCATTCACGGAATTAATTCTCCATACAAAAGTATGCTAAAACCGCAGAGCATCAGGGGGCTTCTCCCTGAAATCTCTCTTTGTTATCGGTTTAATTCTTTGTCCCAAAATGTTTCCCGCAAATTATCCTTTGACCTTATTCCCCCACCCCACCCCATTTTGGCATTCTGGCATCGCCACTGCTGGTCATGGCATTTTTTGTTCGATGTGTCGTTCGATGTGTTTTGCCGTTTTTGATGTAGGCTACAGCGTTGTTCCCTTGCTGCACCACGTTACATTCGTCAGGTTATGTGTTGAGTTGTCTTATTTGTATCAGATTCGCTCAGGCTGCATTTTATTTTATGATGAGAAGGTTTCTGTAACGAATATTGTTTTACCGTCGTGTCCATTGTTAGCTTAGACTTCATAGTTTATCGATTCAATGTAAATAGCCATTATGTGAGGCCGTGTAAGGAAAGACGACTGTACATAGTCAAATGAATTACAAGAACCTTACTATGCTGTCAACATAAAGTTTACAAAAATTTCAAATGTCATAATCTTTGTTCAAGATTCAATTATACAGCCGTAATAAGTGGAAGAATGAGAAGAATTTGTGCTTAAACAGGGACCGGGGAGACGGAAGGAATGGAGGGGGCTGGTGGGCCTTAACCTCACCCACTTTTTCTTCCTCAGACATGTTGGACCGCCTGGTATTGCTACTATGTTGTTGAATATATTGTGTCACTCTGGTAGTTTACCCCCACTTGAAAATTCGCTCCGGGGCCCCTTTTATGTACATTTTTTAGAATAAAGTGACAACTTATTCAACGGCAAATTCCGGTAAAAAATGCCACAACTGAAGTAGTTTTGCTAATTCTGGACTTTGGTTTACAATTCCAATTTACCACCTGAGTTAATGGGGACATGTTGTTTTGTTCAATTCGGTTTTTAAATTCAAGGTCTTTAAATTACTAACGTCCTTCTCAATATCTTTTTATTTGCAGAATGTACTAAAATACCGCCATCGTAAAATTGGAACTGAGGACAAGAGCAACCAATTAACTATTGTTGTTTTATGGATTTTTGTTTTGTTGGTTGCTGTAAAAAGTGAATCATTAAATCAACCCATTATACCACAGGAATGTAACGTGAACTTCAATACGTTATCCTGCGATGGCAGATTATCGAACATAGACTCATTTCCGAAACTGCCCCACAATTCAACTTTCAAGCGGCTCTTAATTATCCATACGAACATACCACTCCTTCAGAATGGAAGCATTTTAATTCAAAGCTTTCCGAGACTTACAACCTTGGCTTTGTTTGATAATTCCATTCGAACGATACATCCATCTCTCGGTTTGAATATTCAGAATCTTCAAACTTTACAACTCCAGGGAAATAAACTCTCAACCGTTCCCAGAGATATCTTGGATGACCTTATTTACTTAGAATATCTTGATCTAAGTCAAAACAAAATTTACGCCATAGAGCCATTCACATTCAGTCACAACAGTTTTCTTGAATATCTGTTCCTAGATCAAAATAAGATAACGCGGTTCAACCACTCTTCTTTCGTTGGCTTATTCAATTTGACAACTCTACATTTCAGCAACAATTCTCTACATAATTTCCCTTTTGAAGGAGCAATGTACACCTTTCCAAAGCTGGAATACTTATTTATAGATCGGAACAACATTACGGATATAAAAAACACAACAGGCAGTTTTACCTCTTGTCGTACTCTTAGTTTACGGTATAACAGCATCCAGTATTTAGGACACTTTAACTTGATAGCATTCCAAAAAGTGGAGTCGTTACAACTTGATGGTAACAAACTAACAAGAATAAGTTCCGAAGTTTTTGGCGGAAGGCATGATGTTCTAAGCATCCTTGTACTGAATGATAACCTCTTCAACAGCATTCCAGTGGTACTTCTGCGAAAACTTCCGTCACTGAAGACTTTAGCCATTAGTGGAAATCGCATTACTTATATACCACAAAGGGCTTTTTCCGCAAACGGGTTTTTGCAAGTTATTAATTTAAGGTCTAATCGTCTTCACTTTATTCACCAGTTATCACTTACTGGTCTACACAGTCTCAGAACACTAGATCTATCATACAACAACCTCACAACGTTACCTCCTTTGATGCTTGAACACGACTTCTCTCTGGATCTCTATGATAACCCTTTAATGTGTGACTGCGATATTTTCTTCCTTCAAAAATGGTACTTCAAGTCGCGCTTCTTTACGAGAGATGTCATGTGTACAATTCCAGACAACGCTACAACTAGAAGCCTTCTAACATTCCCGTTTGATGAGATATGTGACATGGACGCAACTACTAAGATGTGGTACGACGTCACGACGGAGACATCGAGTATTTCTCAGAACATATGGTCATCAGTTTTAGATTTCATTCGTGAAAATCTGTCACTTGTTGCTGCGGTTGTGTCTTTTTTACTGATCGGGCTATTTATTGTACTTTTCGGTTGCATTATTAGTAGAAAAGCCAATATGGGAAATGGCTAATGAATCTAGGTTGCTTTGACTTCTCGTAAATACATCTTCGAAGTTACCAACATCATTGGATGGTACAAATAAATATTTGTTCTGCTAGAAAATGTTACATTTTACTAAGCCAACGTTTAACCTTCACTTCCTCTTATGTAGGCCTATATAGATAACATTTTAGTTCATGAGAGTCGTAATTCACAAAATGTATGTGAAAGGGACAAAGCATGGCCTCACGGAGTCACTGAACATCTTAGGTCCATGAAACAAAACCTCCAAGGATATCCGGTGGCAGAACATTTCACACCCCTCCACCTTGTTCAGTACAGAACTTAACTGTTACGGCAAACATAATGTGTCGGGGCTCTGAACGCGTGGCCGCCTAAAACCAGAAAACGTTGTAATGAAGCTACACACACACACTCTCTCGACGAGTTCTAAGTGTTGGGATGTTTTGTAATTTACAGCACCATTTCCCATTTTTGTCTTAGTGAACTATAGATTTACAAGAACGAAACCCTTTCTTGGGATGTGGTCATTTTCAGTATGTTGTACGTATGTATGACCAAACCGTTTTTGCTTTGTTTTGGTTTATGTTTTACCAGCCAAACTTGTTTTCAAAAACATATACTTTCGTCCAGTTTTTACATTACGCCGGTAAGGTCGTGTTATAATGTGTTTGTCATGTCCCCTGGCTGGTTTTGTCACGTGATAAGAGTTTCTACCCGAAGCGTCGTGGAAGTTACCACAAATATTAACGCACTCTCTACTACTTTCTCTTACACATTTCAAAGTTTCGTTCCACCTACGCACATAGTGGCGCAACGCTAACAAGCTGAGATGTAAACTATATTGGTGGAAAAAAATGCTTATAAAATGTTGTTCCATGTTAAAAAGAATTGCCGTTGACACCAAAAACAAGTCTTTCGACATTAATCTACATGTAACATATACGTCCACCAATATGGTATACATCCTGGCTTGTATATGGTATACATCCTGGCTTGTAAGCGTTGCGCCATTTTGAGTGTCGGTCAAGGCAGGAGGGCGTGCGAAGTGGGGATTGATTAAACGTACCCATCAGTTGGCCCTTAGTGTAGATAAAAGGAATCGTGATTTTCAGACAGCAACAGAAATGACAATTGCAGATTTGAAAATAGAAGCGGTTATTTCGAGCTTTCGTTTGTTATATAATTTCCACTTACATAAAAAATCGACACATTTCAAAAGGATCAGACGATTAGGTCCCCTAGATATAGTGTGCCGCAATCTTTGGATGAATTCGTCGGGTAAAGTGAGCTTTACATTGGAAAATAAGCTTAAATGTGAAGTCGTGTCATAACTTAAAACAAACAACGGACCTTTCTTTCGAGGAATGAAATGGAACGCGGCCATTGTCCCCCCCCCCCCTCCAGAGGGATTGTTAGTTAAAAATGCTCTCAGGTTGCCTTTCTATAGCTATTATTCTGCATGCCTGAAATATGCATGCAGTTTCGTTCTCCTGCTACTTTCAAGGAAGCATTCTTGCAATTTAGCTGACGACCTTAAATAATTCAAACTAAAAAAATCCTGATAATGGAGGTGGAGTGGTACCCAATAGTTCTTTCTTGATCTATGGTTACATCATTGGTCTGGCATGGCTTCATTCTAGACTGGATGAAAAGAACAGATACTACACATGATCTCAGCCAAAATGCCGAAAAGCGATCGACTAACCTGAGCATTTCTAACAAAGTTAGACAATGCTTTTTTCTAAAGTCCTCTTGACCCTCTGGCAAAGGGCTGCTCGGCGAAACCAAAACTGGAGGACAACACTTGACCAGCCTCAAGGGCCTCTGACCATTTACATCACCGCTCTGTCATGTATGGCTCCATTCTAGACTGGATAGACGAATGGGGGCTTTTTACGTGCTTGGAAACGGACACGGTCGGAAAAAAGTTCCAAACAAATTCCGGAACTAACAACAAACACAAGAACAAAACATTTACAAACAGCAACTATTTGCACACCGACAAGTATTTACACACCAACAACTATTTACACGAGCGGGCAGGGTGATAGTGCGTGACACCTTCCAGCGCAAAGATACTTCCGCGACCAAGGTCTGGCCTCCGTGATCACGAACACTCCTGCGCCAGGTAAGTATAGACGAAGGGATAGACAAATGTACTTGGTAAATAGACAATGAAGTATGTAGTTTGGAAGTAACAATCCCAATTGTGCTTTTTGCATTTTTTACATAGTAGTGACACCCTTTTATATACGACTATTGCTCTCACACTAGTAATTTCGCCCAGATTTTATTGTTATTCTAACATTCGCGTTTTATTTACTAAACTTATAATTTAATTCAACCAAGAGATGTTAAATAACCACTTTTATTAAAATAGTTATCCATAAAACTTAAGTGATCTTTCAATTATCATCTGATTTCATTTTTACCCAAATTTTGGGTACTTTAAAACTTGTCCGACACATTTTACCAATACTTAGATGTTCCTTAAGTTTAATTTACCTCCAACCATCGTCCGTTTCGTGAAAATTCCGCCTTGTACCGCTCGATGCTGACGTAAACAACGGAATATTTTTGTATGTTGTTGGAGAAAAGCCATGGATGGTCAAATATATCTGTATGTAAAACTCACTTTCACATCATGGCGAATTTATTGGACAAAAGGAGGATTTCGGTGTGAAAACTCGTGAGATTTTAAAAGTATTAAATGCCTTGGGCGACATAATGGCAATTAAATTGGTTTTCCTTTAACAGTTGCCCGAGGAATTGTCAAAATATTGCCCCAATTTTTACAGAAATGTGTGGCTGAGGACTGCAACCCTCGCCCCGTCTCCTACCGCTTCCAGCAGTTCACTAAGTTAATGAATGAGAGGACAATGAGGATCTATTTAAGTTATCGCTGTTCTAATTGAGAGCACACACTAGTTTTGTAAATAAGCTGTGGAGATCAAAAAATATTTTGAAATTGTTGTTCACTATAACCGGTCAGCATTTGTTGTAGACAAAATTCCTTCAGGGCCTCTCGTAATCAACAAACGTTTATGTGTGTATTTCAACTTCTCATTATTTTTTTTCAAGTGTATTTTTCACAGAATTCGTGCACTATTACTTATAGTTAAAAACGCCTTGTTTCGTACGAAAAACATATCATGGAATGACAGCACATTACCTCATTTTGGAGACGAAATAATGAATAACGTGCATGGTACGCAAAAGAAGGCTTCGTCGTATAGTACCTAAAGAATAAAAACAGTATTCGAGACTTGTTTTGATATAACAGCTAAAATCTCAATTTTCTTCTTCTTCTTTCTCATCATTCCAAGTATCTTTAAGGATAATACAGAACTTAAACACCGCTTGTACAAGCGGAAGCGAGCAGTTAAGGCTAGTTATTTCCACAACTGTAGAGGAAAATTATTGTCATGTGTTTCTCACGAAACAGGATTTGGTAGTAGCCTATAAGTCTGATTAAATTTGAAGTGATTGCATTTTGACTGAAAATCAGAAGTCTGTATTTGTTTTTCAACGACGCGTGTTTCTTAGCCTTTTTGACCTGCGGTATAATATGAATTGGAATATTTTCCTTTCGGGAGTTAATAGCCTATTTATTGTATGAGTTTCTGTATCTAACAAAACAACAAATGCCGAAAGGCCAGAAGTTGATTATGACAAACACTAATTTTTTGAATTACGTTTTATGTTGACATCTCAGGGTAAATAAATGTCTTTTAAAACAATCCTCAGAGTCTCGGGTCATTTCTCAATGATAATTCAGATTATCATGGATGACGCACACATAAAAACAAAAGGGATTCAACCGAAATAAATTGTATCATACCGTTTGTACACATAGTCTCGCACATTAAGTGACTTTTTTCCTGTTCCGGTAATGGCGTACATCTCCCAGGGGAATCATTACTAATTTAAATAAGCGGTATGCGTCGGCGGGGGGGGGGGGGGACTCGAATATTATTATACTGCTTAATTGTCCTGATCTTTTTTATTCTAACTTGCTTTCCACTGGTAAAAATATCTTCACGAAAAAGTCTCACAGTGAACAGCAACACGGCGAGCACCATCGCCTCATCATCGTCAATTTTACCATGCAAAGGGAATTGGTAAGATGGAATTTTTCGGCTCATTTCTTTAACAGTGGGGTAGATCTGGCTTGTGGGTTAGAAGGGAGGGGGGCAAAACTGTCCAACAGCCGGAACCTAATATCGCGTTCCTGAACAGACTCGTCTATAAGGGCAATCCTAAAAGTGAAACCTACTGCCGTTGTGCACGATGCTCAGCATAAGCAATGGAGTATGGAAAGCAAGCCAGTGAGCCACAACTGGAAAAAAGGCCGTGGTCAGCTCGACTCTAACCAATAGATTGGAAACTGGGCCGTTAAACTCCACCCAACTAACTGACTCACTGACTGACTGACTGACTACATATAAAGAAATGTTGTTAAACATGAATATTCTGTTATCTGAAAAACCATTATTGGCTGCTTTTTTGAACCGAAATTTTGCTGCTCTGTAAAAATTTTCTTAAAAATCTGCAGAAATTTTAACAGAATTTGTTATTTGTACCTTCCTGATTTTACATAAACATTATGTAATTTTACAAAAATTTTGTTTTTTAACTGAAAAAGAAACAGGAACAAACACAAACTCCTTAAAAAAAACAGGGCGAAAATTTTCAGTCTATGAAAGTTTCAGTTTTAAAAAATTTTATGGCAAATTTATAAATATTTATAAAATGTTTCACCCATTTAAATGCAGTAGTTTTGGGGGAGGGGGAGGGGTTCCACGTGAACCCACGGTGGCAAGGAGTGAAAAGAGTCACTTTTGGAGCTTTGTCCGGCTTGTAAAATTCTTGTGGTCAATGGGGGAAATAGGGTGGGGGGGGGGGGGGGAGGAAATGGCTTGCATAGAGGTTTTGGAGCTGGAAAACATCCTGAGCATCAGCGCGAACAAAGTTATCGTTCTAATTTTACATACCTATTCCATTCCTTTTTCAAAGAATATAGTTCTGCTAAAACATATTTGATTTTTTTATTCTCTCTTTCACAAACTTGAATAAAGTTGGCCGCTAAAGTTCGTTTTATTATCACATCTAGATTTAAGTTCTTGTAATGTTAAAAGTAATGAACTCTGTGTGAAACTTCCAAAGTCAAGCAATATTACAGAGGGAACAGGATTCTTGGACTCACTTCGTAAATGAAAAACATTATTGCCAAATGCAAATCACGGTTAGCACAACATATTGACTGAGTACTATCAATTCATTTAACAAACAAATATTAGTTGTCTGCTTTACACCAGGGGGTTGTAAACTCCCTGTTTAAACTAAACAGTACCTCAATATATTGTAGCAGGAGCAAAATTTAGGTACCTGGACTTCTCCTCTAGACGTTTTGTTCGTGGACTATGAGAGCAAACTTCATTACATGTGATATATTGGCATTTGAGTTCACCAAAAAGAAAAAAAAGGATTTTCCTGCCAGAAGCATACATTGTCGGATAGCCATGCACAGGGGCGTACGCAGAATTTCTCTGAAGGGGTCCATTCGGTATGTTGAGTGATCGCCGGCACGAGGGAGGGGTCTGAGGAGGTCTTCGGTAATACGTTAATGAATGTCATTTATCAATAACGACATTCAAACAGTATAACCCGGATAAAATGGGGCAACCTAGATAATATAAAATATCTAGTGAAAAAACAGGACGATTTCTAAGCAACTGTTAAAGTTTAGACGAGGATAAATAATCTTTCTATTTCCTCCTTATTCTTTAAGGCGGGTAGAACTGAATTGTAAATTGAAAAAAATCCAAAATCTTTCATTTTTTTTCACCGGATACCACTGCTTTTACGGGACAAAGTATTTAATGGTGCATCAAAAAATGATGAAATGGTATACAGAACGAAGTACCGTATTATTTGCGATAGGTTATTTCGTTCATCAACAGAACAACCGGTGTCTGACTGGGTCTTCATTTGAGGCTGAAATTGCGAAATTTTGATACCACAATGAGCCACCACGGAAAACTACCATTCTTATGAAGGTGCCAAAAGCAATTCTGAAAATTTAATTGAAGGGGCTCTTGATTTGATATCGATAACTTAATGAGAGTCTTAAAGGGTCCCTTACACATGACGAAGCTTACAGTTAGCATAACAAGCAAAAGTCACAGCAAACGTTAAAAGTTTGGAATTTCTAGTGTCCTGACTTGTAACGGTTTTGTACATAATTTGAAAAAGTGTCTGGTCACGAATTTTCGAAAACCGACTTTAATCGTTAAGTACTCACTCATAAAACAGTTATTTGCATGTACAATATGGGGATTGTCTAAGATTCACCATTTGTTATTGGTATGTGAAGAAAATTTAACGTGTTTGAAAAAATTTGTTGAATTTCATGAACCAACTCATTGAGCCTCTTTAAGGTAGAGTTCGTTGAAAAAATGATGAAGAAAACATTTCTAATTTTTTAAAGAAATTTGAACATTCAAAGAGGAAACCTAAATCACGCTTGTTTTTTGTTGGTTTTCTTAGCGCTATTCAACCAGAAACGGATTATACGCAATAAGGCTCAAGAAAAGAACATCGAAGTCAAATTGTCACAGTAAATGTTAAAACACTGAGTGAGTAACGTGTATTTCTTGTTATCAATTAAAGTAACCATCTCTATCACACAGTAGGGGATATTTGTGGATCACTGAGTCATTAAGCCTACGTGTAGGCCTACTTCATGACTTTCAAAACAGTCTCTGCATTGTAATTAATGTTTATCCATGTTTATTATTTATCAAAGAGTTCAATGTTCATGTAGGAGGTAAAATATTAATATATATGCATTCGTGTAGCAAGTACAAGCTTACACAGACTGCATTGGTTCTAGACGTAATATGTACTGTGAAATGACAAATTTTTCAGGATCCTATGAATACTTCAGGTCTAAGAGTATGGACACCTTACAATTTACTCTTTTAGTGGAAGTCATCCATTTCGTGAAATATAAAAGGTAAGTTGAATACACAAATCACAATCTATATTTCAGTGGATTAGTTAGTTACTTAGATGGAGTTTCCAACAATTGGTTCAAGTCGAGCGGGCTACTACCTTTTTTCCACTTGTGACTCACTGGTTTGTTTTCCCTACTCCATTGCATATGCTGAGCACAAAACACAATGACATATTTCATTGGGCGACTGGATGGTACTAATACGACTTTATAAAGGAAAGGGTTGAACTATCAACTCCGATATTGCAGCAGAAATGAGCCTCTCAACTCTTGTGTTTATAACAGGTTCCTAATTAATTGCAAGGAAAGCTTTAAAGACATAATCTTCTCACCCCAAAAAAGTTCGTTCCAATTTTCCTATAGTGGGCATGACACGGCCAAAGTTAGTTTCTCGGTTAATATTCTCTGGGTACACCTTGACATAGAGTAAATGTACCCTACTTAGTTATGTCCATAAATACCAAAATACGACCTTGTGAATTCCCAATTGCAGGCCAGACTTAGCCAATTTGAAATCCGAAAGCGAAAAAACTTATATGGGCGCGTCTCAAGATGGTGACGTCATTAAAGGCACGGTTAGCAACACTGTACCAGGGAGCTCACAATCATCGAATCATGTGGATGGTAACGCGTGTAAGAGAGTACATCATTGCAAACACTGGTTCTACGATAGCAGTGAGCGTAGCCACTGACTGTATATTGTGAATTGCTCATTGCGTGGTGACTGCTGAGTATTCGCATTATATTCACAATATACTAGCTTCTTCACCAAACAGCTCATACAGTGAAGACGCGCTTGTAGTGGGGACGCGCTTGTTGCGGATTGTCCACATGGTCCATACATGTTCATAGCTGTTTTGTATAGGGCCCGAACCGCGCCTTTCCTGCACAAAACAGACCTGTTTGTACACGAGCGCATATGCACCAGAAAATATGGGTCAACTTTGATTTGCTCCGAATTCCGGTAACCATCGTCCGCGTCTTTCGCTTTGTATGTTTGACGAGTATTGTGATGCAAAATTAACGTTTCCATGAAGTTACTTAGATAAGATTAGATAAATTTACCGAGCGTTGCATTAGTTTCACATCTAGATGCGCGTTCTTAAAAAGGGCGGGGTTTGTGCCGCCACTTGTGTCACGAAAGTCAGGTGACCTGTTGTGGCATTTTTCGAAATTGGATTTTGAATGTTAGCCTTCAAATACCATTTATGCCTAATTGTACAGGTTTTAAATGGGATGTGAGATGATATTTGTAAAAATATAATATATCGAACCTTGCAATACGCAAACGTTTTGGTGGCCGTGTCATGCCCACTTTAAGCCCCTACAACAACGGTCTAAATTTCATCCTCGTCGAGACATAATTTCAGTTTATTGCTTCACGGTGAGCATGGGCGCACGCAGAAATTTTTGCAAGGTCGGGCAAGGTCATTCATGGATGATTGAATTGTGTACACTATCTAAGCGGAGCGCCACCATCAGTTGGCGCGGAGCATAAAAGAAAATTTTGGGCCTTACAAACCCTCCAGATGGCCGGAAACGACACTTGGCGAGTGTTATAATCTGCATGTACCCAGCCCTGAAACAGGAATTTCATGTGTGTAATTTTTAGATTTTTAGAATTTTCAATGTAAAAAATTGTTGAAGGGAAATCTGCCTCTCCGTCACGGCCTCGCACGCCTATGCACGATAAAACTTACAACTGTAAAACAGCCTGTATAGGCCTATTTCCGTTACCCAAGTATGAATCATACCCCCTCCCCCATATTCACCTTGTATATCCCATTTACATCCGCGCGTCGCCACTTGAGATTAGCACGGGACCAAACCAAGACCAACGCATTCATCAATAGTCGGATGCCATATGCACACTACATACCTGACAACTAGTACAATTTTGGCATAGTTTTTACCATTACAAATTTCCAATAGATATCACGAATGATGGTCCCCAAATTGCGATTTCACTATTCAGCATAATATCTTCCCTTTTGCTATTCCTGGTCAAATGTCCGCATATTTCACAAGTAAAAACTGACGCTGTGATTGAAGATATTTGGATGATTTATTTTTATTTTTATTTTAATTTTTAATCAATTTTTTCACAAGTTTGATTTTCCAGGGGGGGGGGGCAAGTGCCCCCTTGCCCCCCCCCTTCCCGACGCCCATGGCGGTGAGTAAACATGCTAGACCCAATGTGTAATCAAAAGAGTCGGTTCAGTACATGCTGTGTAATATGAGCTTTAATACTCCGCATTTTTGGAATTGGTGTCAATCAAAGAGCTGAGCAAACTAAGAATTTCTTTGGACTACTCAAAAATGGCAGTTTGGGGTGAGAATATTAGTCCTTTAGTATTTATTGTGGAAAAGGTCTGTAACCTATCGTAACATCCTAATCCGGCTTCTTGGTGTTTACTCCTTTCTGGAAACCACATTTTAAGTTGTTTTAGTTATATCCTATTATATACAATATTTGTAGACGTGCATTTATTGTAATGTTTCCATTGCTTATACCTCAAGGCGACAGTGTGTGCTAATTTATCTACAGGAAAATGAAAAGTGGCTTTAAGTCTTCAAATGACTGTCGCTTTACGTATTAAGCACCATGCTGAAATGATAATTTTACAGTTGGAAATACGTTTAAATTGTTCCCTTTGGTCTTAAACGTATCTCCACCAAATGTGGATATTATATTAGGGTTAGAAAATTTTATTATTTAGTGTGAAAGTTAAGGTAACTATCGCCCTAAGGAGTGAACGCCAGGCATTAATCGTATATTTTTTATTAAAAATTTTGCCTTTATGACCTTTTTAATAGCTACAAAGCTATAAATTTACTTGGAGATTCTTTGTTTTAATTCAATCAACCGGAGGGCTTAAATTTGTTATATAATGGTATAAAAGGGTTATTAAAATATTTGGTTTTCAAAGGGCAATATTGTATAACCCTTTGCGAATTGGGAATCCTTTGAATGCCATGCATTTCCAAAGGGTAGCAATTGTTAATTGAAACCTTTCGACTTCAAAGGGGGTTTACTTAATAGTTTTCCAAATGATATTATTCAGCTGGGTAGGTTCCAAAGCGTATCCATACCTCGGCCGGCTCAATTTAAGGCGTCTTGGATTCATTTAAAGATTCACATCTCAAACATATAATGGGTTCTCACTCCTATAATATTTTGATCAAACATGCACCGACTTATGGTCCAAATTCTGTAACTAGCTATTGTCAGTTAATCACCAAAAATGTCACCATATAATTTGTCGTAATTGTCTTTTCGATCAGATTCAATCAGATCAAAATAATTGGTGATTTTTTACCATACTTCAGGTACTCATGCTTCCTACTGATTAGTTCAGCATATATTTTTTTAAGTTTTGAGTTTTAGTTTTGTATTTATTTGAGGTCATGTTCTACCCTTTCCTTTTTTTAACTCGATAAATTTTCTTTTTTTAGAGTAATTATATGCTATCCTCACTACAATTAGTAAAAAGGAAAAGATTGTTAGTATATTGTTGTGTCCATACTTACGTAGCGTTTCGACTAATTTAAATACTATATTAACTGATTAAGGTGCCAGGAAAACGATGCTGAATTTAACTTAATTTACTAACAGGACATAACGCTCAAAACTTCGACATAGATAAACGTGAATGGAGATCAATGGCGGCCTTTCCTAATTCAACGCAAAGATCAGAAGGTAAAATCACCAAAATATTATAATTAATGAAAATTTAAGTTTTCATACAACAGTTATATTTCAGTAGATCGTGTGGGCAAGGGAGAACTTGGTGCGTTATTGACTCTGAACCCTGCCTACCAGTCGTTTAAAAGCCAATTTGCCTAAGTTAATAAGAACCATACCTGTAGCAAGATAAGGTACTGGAGAGGATGAAATTACTCCCAGAAAGATGTTAAAGTTTTCAGGGGAAAATATGAAAAAAATTGTTTAAATGATTCGTATTTTCTTCCAGAGGGCGAAAAGATTTCACTAGAAGGGGTTCGGTCGTGTTCACCCTTGGCTCAGGGCCTTCCAAGACAGAACGTTTAGCAGATTTTACGAACAGCACTGCTTGAATCCAACAGCTTAATTTCTTAGTGCTAAGTTAGAACTATAGATTTACAAGTCTTCCGAAATTGAAAAATTGTTGTATGACAATTTCTTCTGTTGTCATTGATTTACCTCAAACGGCTCACTGCAGACTTTCATCACCCAAAATGATCCAAATAATGCAAGAGATAATACACTATAAAAGCTGCCTGGTGAAATTTTCACCAGATTTAGTGTTTATATGCCACCTACACAATACTGGTTAATTTAATCAGGAGATCAACAAGTAAACCAGAATAATGACCACGGATTTGTGCAAATCCATCAAAGGTTACCAGGATTTCCTGGTGAAATGACAACCAGGATTGTGTAGGAGGCATATAAACACGAGCTTGGTGAAATTTCACCAATTATTTTTTAGAGTGTTTTTACTCATTTTTGTTATCATCTAACGAATAGTGCCTATTGCCATCGGTGTTTAAAAAACATGGAAATTTTATTCTCCGCTTCTGCTGAGGAATTTTTTTAGTTTGCTGTCTTAACAGTTAATGGACAAGAGCAGTCACCCCAACTAAAAGTTCTGTAGTAGACTGTCCTGTTTCATGATTGGCTGCTGGGAATAGTGTGACAATAATTTTTCTCTTCAAATGTGAAAAATACTGGAATCAACTGCTTGTTTTACATTGAATATGCAATATTGAAGTAAAAAAATATGGCGAAAGATACTTTTGAACAGAAATAAGAGGAAAATTGCCATATTGAACTGTTGCTTTCAGTAAGTTTGGGAGGACCGTTCTTGACCTTTAAGAATTTCAGTTGACCACGACTGGTCTGTGATTAATGAAGGAGAGTGAAAGTTGGCGGTGTTTTACTAATTCTGTTGTCCATTTTACATTGATTTACCTTAGGATAAGTTTAGAGGCAAGTTGAGATAAAAAGAGCGCGTGTTCTATTTTTTCAAGAGCCTGTAATTCAAATCAAACTTTCAGACTGATGTTTTATGCCAGACCACAAAATAAATTGCAAAGTAACAAGTTTTAAAATGTTTTTATCACAATTCACTTTCACATCAATATTACTTTTTCAATATTTCATTAAAAAATATTTCATATTTTCAATAATAGGCAGTTATGAAAAGCGAGCTTAATTCTGATTCTATTATCATCAAAACTGACTAATTATCTCTCCTTCTATCTTTCAGCTTATAAAGATCTTTTAGTGAGACAATTAAAAGAGAAGTACAACTATCTCTGTAACGGTATTCAAACCATTCCTTATATAAGAGATAGACTACATTCCGTGAAGAAAATTTTTGTGCAGTGTGGTATCGAATATTTATCAGGCTCTAGTTGGATTCCTTTACAATCCCATCACGAGATATTCACTAATCCAAATGCCCAGGGTAGACGGCGCATTTTGCTAGCTGGTGCAGGGTATGGCAAATCAACACTAACTTTGCAATTTGCTTACGATTGGTGTTATGCTGTTCAAGAATCCTACCTGAAAGATGTAGAAATATTAATTCTACTTCGACTGAGGCAATTGAGAGGAGTAGAATCAATATACAGAGCAATAAAGCAATTCATTTTGCCTAGAGGCTCCCAGTTGAGTGAGGAAGACGTGGAAAGTATTATAGAGAGTTGCAGCTCCGTGGTAGTGATACTCCATGGGTTTGACGAGTACCCCGATGAGGATAGCATACCCATGTCTGACATCATGAAGATGTTAAAGGCTCCAGTCTTCCATCACTTTGAAGTGATCTTGACGACACGATATATGCCAAAACAGTATCCACCTGAAACGAAAATTTTACGTTTGACCGGATTTGATGACCGATCGAGAGATGAGTACATTCGTAAAGCTGTAGCAAGTGATATTGTTGGGATCGCTGACAGAATCAGGCGACGTTTGCATGAAAATCCAGTCCTTGACGATCTCTGTCAGGTTCCTTTGTTTTTTGTGATGTTTGCCCACATGAGTCATGAGAGTAAATCCTTCCAAACATTCAAGACTGTGACAAGATTATTTCAGTACATGGTGGCATGTCTACATAGTCATGGGACGAATAAGATGGAACAGGGGAGTTCACAACGGCACCACATGTTCGAGAATGATCACCGCAGACTTGATAAAGTCGCATTCGAAGGTCTGAGTGAAAAAGATCACAGAATCGTCTGGAAAAGACAAGAACTCTGTGAAAAGCTTGGCAAAGAATTTTATGAACACTACGTGCGGATTGGTATATTAGTTGAAGAACATGTCTTGGGTAACGGTGATCGAGAGGGAAGCCCTGTCGCTAATCAATACCAAAACGAAGTTAGGTTTTATCATAGAATCTTTTGTGAATGGTACGCAGCGCATTACTTCGCAAAGTACGCAGTGGGATTGGATGCCTACGGTTTGGTATCTATCCTTCAGTACATAGATCCCTTTGACATTCAATATTTCTACCATTTTGTCTGCGGACTCAATAGTAGTGCTGTTGGTAGTATAATGGAATGCGTTAGGAAAAATAAAGGAGGCGAAAAGTTCGCAATTATGTGTATCCTTGAACAAGGACGCCAAGATGAGAGCACGCTGGATGCAATTAGTTATCTGTGTTCCGAACCTATTGAATTCAAACCAGAAGACACTAAACTGTTACAGAGATACACAGCTCAGTTGCTAGATATCGCAGTGAACAACGAGGTGAGTGAATATGTTGTAAACATTTTAACATAATTGACTTAAGGTGTACCTACGAAATTCGACATGGAATGATCAGACGGGTTTGATAAGACCATTCTTGAAAACGATACACGGAGGGGTACATGTAAGAGAACGAAAATCCTGAATGAGTGCACCTCCATTGATTCAATGATTAAAAGAAGGTAGGTCTGGGCATAGGCGTTCTAGGCGGGGTTGCACTGGTCCTCCCAATTTGGGCAAAAGCAGTTGATCTATTCGGACAAAACATGATAAACGGCGACATCATTCGGATAAAAAATGCTCTTGCCCCGTCATAGAGAATTACCCCCGTACGCCTATGGGTTTGGTGATCGTTTTATTCCCTTTGAAGTCGCCTGCGTTAAACGGGGATCTTTGTGACCCAATTTTTCTCCAGACTAGACTGAAACAATATTGTCTCCCTCCCTTCCTTTGAGATAGACAGCAAAATTTTGTTATCTCCAGTGCACCATATACAGTCCATGTAAACTTTTAAGAGCACGACATTATTCCAAAATGATCAAGATGAGCTGAATCCTTTAAAAATACCATGAATGAATTGATTAGACGTGATTTCGATGAGCTCAAATCTTACCAACGTCGCTTTTAACTTGAAGAACGAATATTGGCTAACGTTTAGTACCAACACACGTATTAGAAATTTGTGGTTATTCCTTTGAGTGTTTATTACATAGACCATAAAGCTAACCGAATTTGCTTTGCGTTGTGGAATACACACAGGAGCATAGCGGCACCTTTTCAGTGGTATTACCTGACTTTGTTGGGATCTTTGTATCCCACGATGCAATGCAAATGCGATAAACGAGATACCACCATTGTCAGAAATTAAAATTCAACCGGGAATATAATATCTCGGTTGATTAATATGTTACTAAATTTCTCACGGTTACTTCTTTTAGGTAACAATGACTAAGTAACTTTGTTCTCAGATAGCTTGTGTTATGTGAGTAAACATGAGTCACGTTCCAATCTTAATATTGTGTACTTGGTATCGCAGTGACATGTCTTCGCAAGATAAAACTGCTATTGTAAAGCTTTTCAACCATCCATTTCAACGGACGAGGGCCTAGGCCTGCTACTGACATGTTCATATTATCTTTGTACAAAAACAAAATCGACACCAGCCTAAGTAATGCTGAAAATTAATCCCATTCAGGCTTTATGCAACTGACGTCACATTACAGAAAGTGCGCCTTTTTAAAATTCAAAATGCAGATTGCATCACAGACTCTACAGTGCGCCCTCCAAAGAGAGAAGACGTGTATTATTGCAACTATAAACAAAAGCAGATTACTGATTATGTGCAGTGAGATTCGAGGGTGCGAATTCTCTGTCATGTTTAAGACGTGCTTCAATGTTTTTGTACAAAATGACGTCATGTGACGTAGATGCACAACGTCTATGGACTAGACAAATGCGTTTACTCAAAACTTACAAAACGAAATGCAAACAGCTTATTATTGTACCATGGGATACTCTCCTAATGGATATGAATCCACAGAGCAAAGCAAAACAGTTCGCCCCAATGAAGTAAATGGTTGCTATATCGATACTAATACAGAGAGGTGACGAGTAACGGATGATATACACACCTGCACACGCAAGTTTATTATGCGGTCGTGAAACATTTATTTCCTTGGTACAATGAATTTTATTGAATTGCCTCACTAGGGGCATTCCAAAATGATGTTTTAAAGTCGGAAAGACGGTCACGTGATGAAGGGTAATTTACTTCAGATCTCTTCACGTCAGTCGGAACAAACGTTGACACGAAGTCGGTAGATAAACCTGTGCGATAGTCTATTGTATAGTGCTAATTGTATTACGTAACATGATGTTTGTTGAGTTTTTGTCGGAGAGTTATTACAGAGTTAATACAGTAACAACAGCGTAGAATGTACATGTTTAGGGGAAATACTTATGCGATGTACCGTCGATCTACTGCAAGTTTAATTAGGCCATGTCTCGAAGGGGAACCCTGTCGCAATTTCAGAAGAAGGCAAGAGTCGTCTTCACGCTCGCTGTTGAATATCGTAACGTTAGTCCTCTCTGTTACAAAGTGGATCGACATGTTGAGTTTGGAAATTTGACACGATCTTGACTTGTACAATAATCTATCTATGTTACATCGATAGAGAAGTGGTATGAATGTTTTATCTGAAATTGTAAGTTTATTATGGTATTGTTTTATTTTTCACATTGTTTTGTTTGTTTAGTTTTAGATATTGGCCAACGTTAGTCCCACTGACGCAAACTTCGTGCAAGAGTCCTTTTTGCGGCAGCGAACTTCCCACTGTTACCCTCTAAACACCCCTAAACACCGCCAATTTTCTGTAAACCCTTAATAAAGCCTAGATTGGGTTAATTGATATTCTAAGTTGACTCCAATAGTAATATGCAAATTATAAAATTAATTGAAGTGGGCATTCTCCATTTTTTTTTTTTTTTTGAAGACGAGTTGCTTTCTAATTTAGGCTCAACGTTAGAGTTACACAAAACCGAGAGTTGCCTAAGTAGCATTGTACTGTCTCGAGTTGAGACCTCTAAGTTTGCAAAGTTGCATTTGGAGTCAGCGTGTCATACATACGACCACGAAATGTCCTCCTTGGTGGATATTAAATGATCTGAGACGTGTGCGTTGGTCACGTGAATTAATTTCCAGTGCCGTTATGTTTATCCCGGAACCCTGCCTTAGCAATATACAAGTTCAAAGTTTCTTCAAGAAGTAGACTGCGCAAAAGGTCAAAGGTCAATTGGTCACAATTATTAGCGTGTTCGATTTGCTTCCCCTTGCTCACTCGTGCTTCCACCTTAGGTTCTGGCGGACATGCGCAGTTGGGGGAAGTAAACAACGCTTCTACGGGAGACCCTGTGCCATTAGCCAATAGCCGCAGACTACTCGGTTCACAACACAAATGCCCACAACACTGTGTGGACGGCCAGCAAGTCTAGGCCTAACATTACACGTAGAAGTTACAGCAGCCAGCTAGGCTATTTCAGAAAATGAAACCTGACAGTTGTCAGTTTTACACGCTCCAAACTTGTTTGTTTGGTCAATGCTACTTTCGCCACTCTTCCGTCCCTTAAACTGATTCCCATCACTGTCATAATCGCGTTTGCAGTCATGTTGTTGCTAAGGATGTTGGGATACTTCCCCAACTAAACGGCTCAAGGGGTCGCTCACTTAGGCATGGGGCGAGTAAGTGCGAATGCTGACGTCACAGGCTAATCGAACGGAGTCGTGTCAGACCCGAGTTGACTCGGGTGAGTAATCGAACACGCTATATATGTGTGTTTACAGCTGATAGCGGGGAGTAAACACACGTAACATTCGGTGTGCTGTGCGCGACTGGAGCAGCGCTCAGATGTTTTGTTACCAGTTGACCTGAACAGAAAGGTCACGCAAACATGCGCAGATATAAACTTTGAACCCGTTTATTGCTAGGATAGACAACTTTTGTAACAAGTAAAGAAGTAAAGACTAAGTTTAGTTTTTATGCGACATTTTGTTAAGTCGTGGGTCAATATTTCGACCTTAGCTTTAGATTAAATAAGAAACACGGGGAAGGATTCGGTTGACACGACTCATGTCATTCGGTTTGCACACAAATTTTGGCACAAACATTACCTTTTGCCCGGTGCAAACATGGCGAACACGTTATCCATGGAATCTCAGCGGAATTACGTACGTAGTAGTGCTCTTTCTCAGGATTCAAAAAGGCAAAATCGATCTTTGAGAAAACATTTGTTTAAAAAATGAGTTTCAGGGTTTATATTTCTGAGTATGGAATACTTCAAAATTGGAAGGATATTTGAAGTGGGCTTTCAAACTTTGGTTTAAGAATTACACATAAATCTGTCATGTAGGAAGAAATATCAGGTCTGAGAAGAATTGAGACCAATTTTCAAGCAGTTGTGCCTTGACTGCATGATTCAACTTCACTCACCATTGGAAAAAAAGCCAAATAGAGTAAAGTAAAACGACTTATCCAGCCTACAGCATGTGACATCGATGTCGGCTAAATTTTCGGCGCATATTACCGCATTGAAGTCATTTAGATATAGCCCAGTGGTTTGCCTCTAAATGACGTCACGCGAAGTAACTTCAAAAGGTGTATGGAAGTGCCTTTAACATTTGAATCATCGTTTTCTCAGATCGTTTCCTTTCCGTATATTTTTTCTTCTGTAGCTTTTCATTTCATCAGTTTGGGTCAAAAACTGCTACAACACCGTAGACTTTTCAGGAGGCAATTTCATTAAACTCAAGTCCAACTTCCTACTACCTGTGCTGACAACGCTGAAGAAACTCTGGATCAGGGAGGACGGCAGACAAATAACGGCTAAAGAAATGACGTGTATCCTACTCTATTCATCAAAGTGTGAATGGCTAGAAGAACTAGAGTAAGCATCTCTAGATTGCTCTTTACGTGCTAAAAACGCACACGGCCAGAGAGGCGAAAAGATACGGCCAGCAATGGAAAAGACCGAACATTAACACCTTTACAAAGGTGGCCATTCTAGTTCTTCTCCATATTTATCCAGTCTTCCTCAGCCAACTGTACGTTCAATAAAATTCTTTACGTTTATATACACTGCTTAATGCATAAAAGAGTAAAGAGAAAGAAACGTAAAGGTCCTGGCAGAAGAAGCAAGGGGATGAAAAGGGGATTAAAAAGCAAAAAGACAAGAAAAAGCAATAAAGACCACGTACAAGGCAGTCGTCCAAAATAAAGATAATATAAAATAAAAACAAAAAAAAAAAATCATAACAGAGAGAAGACAAGGCAATAAAAGAAAGATACAAAACGAGCGTTAAACAAAAAATACCGCAGTCAATAAAATACCAGGTGGAAGTACAAAAACCGAATTCTTTCAAGAGAATTAAATTCATTTCTTTTATTAAGACCGAAATTTATTATTGGAAAGTTATAGAGGCTTGAACTCATTATCATTGGAAAAGTTCATTCTTCGTACAAATTGAAAGCCACTATTTAAGCAAACTGAGGGGGTATCGGATAGTCCAATTAAGAACACTTCAACCCTTAGGCAATTTCAGTCCGTTAGGGGCCAGAGTCCCCAACTTCATCATTAACCGATTTTTGCAACTATGCGATCGCGGTCGGGACCTCTGCATAATATGGCTGTCGTGACTATGAAGTCCTGTTCACTGTAAAGTGACCTGGGTTGAAACAGTTAGCAACCAGATGACCAGGAAGGTTTTGCTCAGTAAACCTTAAGTGTTCAGTAACCTGGTTACCAGGTGACGTTTCGTTTCACCCACATCATTGCAAAATGTCACAACGCGTGCCGGCTTTGTACGTGCTAAAACGGACCAGCGAAAGGATCACTTCATGTGGGCACCACCCAAAAAACCGAACACAACCACCCTTACAAACAAAACCGGACCACCATCACAACCCAGAACACCAGATTGAGTCCCTTGACCATCGTGGTCACTCCAGCTCCCGTACGGCTTCTTCGAGACCGTTAACACCAACAGAAACCACCACCACACCAACCACCAACGACCAACAACACAAATTCAAACAAACACACGCCCGAAGGCAACCATTACGCCCGAAGGCAACAAACACACCCGAGGGCAAGAAACACGCTCGAAGGAAATCACTGCACAAGGAGATATGGGGGCCACAAGTTTGATCAAAATCACTATTTACAGTTTATCCACAATATGTTCAACTATCTACCAGTAGCAAAAACAAAATCCTAGCTTGTCGCAGCGCTTGCCGTATGCTATATTAGTGGACGTACACGTACCCTCATGTACAAATATTTATATGTATGACAAATAATCTTGTACTTCCCAAAAGGAACATATACTGAATCATGGATTTACATTAATTTCAGTGCATGGGGTGAGTTTTATTTACAAATATGCCGGTTGTTAATCTCACATTTACGTACACGTACCTACATGTACAAATATTTATATGTATGACTAATAATCTTGCCCTTCCCAAAAGGAACATATACTGAATCATGGATTTATATTAATTTCAGTGCATGAAGCGAGTTTTATTTACAAATATGCCGGTTGTTAATCTCACAATTAATTTTTAATTTCTGCACATTTTTTTTTAAGTTGAGCCACCCCTCGTAAAACTCAGTTTTGATACAAGCTTTTTCCTGAACATCATGCTTTGAAATTAAATTGATTAAATCGTAAGTTGGAACACTGCGTATAGTAATGAGAAAATCCACAAAAGAAACACCACCACATTTATTTCAATACAGCAAAATCTTTCAAAACGCAATAAAATGGTTATTCATTAAGTAACACACGGTTATAGTATTTTAAATTGGAGTTGCTATAATTTCCCTCGAACAATTAAAAACATTAAAGTATCTCAAGCGTTAGCCAATTCTGCTCCCTGTCAAACGTAACGATGTTGTGTTTCTACTCATCAGATAAATCCTGGTAAACCCAGGCGTACGAAACGGAAAGGGAGCCGGAATCAGACTGCGGTGCTAAATTTAAGTGCAGTTTTCTATAATATTTCTAACAAAATATGGTTGTGCTCAAAAGCTACTTAGTCTGTTAGTGTGCGCGAGAAAATTCAGCCAGCCAGTATGAAGTAGGTCTAGTCCTGGCCTTAGGGATTTACAAATATTTATTGCAATAGAAGGCACCTTCCTGGGCATATTACCTGAAAACACTGAAGAAAACAAAAAGGTAACAATTAGTGAATTCGGTAATTTATTACCGCATGGAATTATGGGACATATGCGGTATACACAAAACGAACTCAAAAACGGTAAACTGCGTTCTCCTGTTTGCGTCCATGGGCACTTGTAGAACATGAGTCCAGCCAAAACCAGACAAAAGCAGCCCAAACCATCCAAAACAAGTCAGTGATTGTGGCTGGTTTGGGTGATTCTGGCCAGTTTTGGGTGGTTTGGGATGTTTTGGCTGGTTTTGGCTGTTTTCGGGTGTTTTGACTGGTTTTGGCTAGTCTTGGGTGGGTTTGGCTGGTTTAAGGTGGTTTCATGTTTTTCAAGTGCCTTGCGTTCGTTACGTACATATGATGCTAAACATAGCCTAACCAAACGGAAATAGGGGTATCATTTCTTAATTACGGGAGGTCAAAATACAGAGTTACACACCCGCAAAAGGCAATTTAAATACCGTCCAGTGCCTAAACTATGTTAAAGGTCCATCTTTATTTTGTGTTAGATAAAGGTAAACGATTTTCACGAAGTTTTAAAAGTTGCTCAAACTTGGAACACGGTATGTACGTGAGAAGGCGTTCTGTTTATTCCTGTATGTGGATATGTGTACATCCCACAAATCCAATTTCCTAACTCCCTAAGATGTTTACAATTTTTCATATAGGCTAAAAAGGCATTTTACTTTTACTCGTAATATTTTCGCAACCGGAAAATGAGACCACAATGAAATGGAAGCATAAATCAAAACGTTACATTCAACCTTTCCCTTACTTTTTTGTACCCTCTCTTACTATAGGCTCGTTAACTGCCTACTGCCACAGTCCTTCAACACTGAAAATCTTTCCGATCTGTTGTCAAGAAATGTGAAAGGTATAGCTGCGGTTACACTTCAACGGATCCGGATCGGTTTCAGATCCGATATTTGGGGTAGATGAGCACGTTTAACAAGGTGTTTCTCGATTGGCTGTTGCCATTGTATTGTATTGATTTTGTTCATTGTTCTGGTTAGGGATTAGGTTAGATATTAAGGTTATTGTTAGCCTGTTTGGAAATTGCTTGTTAAACAGTGGGCATCGCCCCGATATTTTCGGGCTTTTGTTATAGTTAGACGGAGTTTTACGGCCCAGTTTCCAACCTATTGGTTCAAGTTGAGTCAGCCACGGCCCTTTTTTCCAGTTGTGGCTCACTGGCTTGTTTTCTCCACTCCATTGCTCATGCCAAACATCACACATAACGGCATTAGGCTCCATTTTTAGGGTTATGTTAGAAACGTCTACATCTCTGGTCGCAAAGAGCCAAATTTTTGTCAACCAGTGTAAATATATGATTTGCATCTGATGGAAGTAAAAATAATGTCAACTGATTTTTTGTGACGTCACATAGGCATATATTTTCAACGGACAGAGTAGTCCGATAAAATATGTCCATCGATGTGACGTCACGGAATAATTGGTACAGCCTAAATTTAATTTTCATAATCCTGCGCTACAACTCATATATTTACGCAGGTTTGTAAATATTTGGCTATTCTCGACTAGATATGGAGGAGATTTTAACAAAAACTCACGAACAATTGGATCGGAATACGATCCAAATTCGTTGTAGTGTGCCCGCGCCTTAAATGATAGATTACATTACATTTTTCTTAAGGAATAATCAAAGATTTAGTTAACACCGCAAAAGTTCAAAGTTAAAACACAACTGACATGGAACAACTATCGCCTGGTTAAATGTTATTATCAGCTGCATTCAACTTGTTCTGTTTAGCGAAGTTTCGTTATGGTAATATTTCAGTCAGTGTAATAATTGTCACAAGAGTACAGCATTACATATAAATGCACTATAAATACACGAACTAATGAGAATTTTTTTCAATACCTATGTCAAATGTTACGAGAATATATTTCATTGTATATCTATGTTTTCAAGTTAAAGTATTTTGGTATTTTCTATTCAGAATTGGAGTTTGTCTTAGAATGATGCATGTTAGTAACTTTATCAGATTGGTATACACAATTTGAAATCCGACATGGTGTCATTATTTTTTAATATTTTGTTGCAAACCTTCGTTTCAGTTTTGTGGTATACAGCCCTCAGAAGACCGACGTATTCCTTGGAAATTGTTTCTGGTGTTGTCAAGGTTGGTATGAACTTTTGTTAGTTATATTGATGTGTTGCAGTCGATGCCCGTTGACAAGGGCGGCATTACCAGGTCCCAAATAAATAAAAAAAAAGAAAGAAAAAAATCACTGGAATTGCCACCTATGCACGTTGCGGTCAATATTTAATTTTGTTGTTGTCAAGGTTACCACACATTTCATCTGAGCGTGCTATTCTCATAAATACTAAGTTTGCAAATCAGTTGACAGGTCGAAGATACTATCATATTAATTCACAGTGTTTTTTATGTCTTGAAACGTTTCGCATTGAAAGTAATATTAATTTATTGTGCTACAGAAAGCTACCCGTTAAAGCTGGACCTAACGAGGTTGCATCTCATTTTATTGGTACATTGATCGAAATTTTTACCATGTACTGTAGCTGTTATAAAGATGGAGATGCATTGGAAACAATTTTGTATGCAAATACTTCAAGACCCACTAAAAGGAAGTCAGATAAGCTGTACAATAATATTGCCCCAAAAGTATTTTCTACCTCTACACTCGGCACAGCTTTAATATCGTTCCTGGAACACCATCTCATTCAAGCCAACTAATCCTTAAACGATTGGCTCATGCAGAACATAATTATGATAGGTAGGTCTGTACCGCCAATGGCGTTAGAGCAGATTCAATGGGACTCGAAACGACTGGTTAACTGAAATAAATGAATTTATAACCCCTCCACTACCAGCCTACCTCCCTTAAGCATGAAATGCAAATCAGCTCTAAAGGCAGAATTCCAATTTTTTTGACGGACGGATAAGACGTTTTCTCAAGTTTTCAGAAAGAGCCAGACATAAATTCATGTTTCAACTTCTACATAAAACATAAATGATAATTCTTCATGGGCGTCACGGGGTTAAAAATTACCAAAACTTGCTGTTATTTCCCTAACGAATGACAATGCTATGGCCGTGCAAAAAACTTGACAGGCGTACTTTAACCGTAGCAGACGACAAGTAACTTGTGTATGCTTTCTAGAATAAAAAAAGTAATGAATGAATTAAAAAAATAATAAAAAAACTTAGTCATTCACTACTGGTGTAAACACCCATTACAGTGTTGAATGAAATTACACTCTTTAGAAGAGTGAAAGTTGAAAAGTTCATTTAAAAGGAGTTTTGTGGAAATTCACTTCGAGAAGAGTTAAATTCACTCCAAAAGAGCAAAGTTTCATTCTTGATGTAGTACCCGCAGGGACCACTCTTAAAAAAGAGTGATCCCTTCCTGATAGCTTTCGTTTATAGAGTAAATTTTCACTCTTTCTGGAATGAATTGCACTATTCTTGGAGTTATTGAACACTCTAATAGAGTGAATTCTCACTTTTCACTGTATTAAAGAGCGACATAATTCACTGTTTGGTTTTAAGAGAGTACAAGAGACGGACAACTGTGGGACCTTGACTGTTCAAACCTCAGTTCAAAGCCTGAAATCTCTATAGCTAAATGGCAGCTCCGTGTTTGTACTTTGCTATGCATCTATTTGAAAGTTTTGGAAAAGTAACACCTCAGTATGTTTACAACCTTAGTTATTTAAATTTAACAAAAATGCTACCTGAAAAGTGATGGTTTATGTCAGCAGAGAAGAATCGTAGTGCGTATCCACATACTTTCATAGTTGTTTTGATATTCTACGTTTTTGTGAATTCACACAAACTACTGGAATTGTGTTCAGGTTGAACACTCAGTGAAATATTTGATGTAACATGATGATACTCCCGTGTTACTTTTTGAAACACCCTCCTCCTCTGCCTGATTACATCCTATTGCCTCTGGGAGGAAATGAAGCTCACTGCATATACACTTTATATATTCAGATTTCACATCTGGTTTACAGATTAGCAGACTGCTCAGTAATGTCGTGATTCCGTTCAAATTACATTTTGATTTTCTCTCCTGTTTTAACAGCAGTAGTTGCACCTTATACAGCGTCACAAAATAATCACACTCTTCTCTACTAGCTGTTTTGGGGGAGTTACGTTACATTTGGTGTTAGCTAACAGACCAGTCAAGCAATTGTTTTTCACTCAGTGTGTATTAAATGAAAGTATAGATCACTGGAGGGCAAACATCATGTAACAAACACAGAAATCGGTTACACCCCACACCGCCTTTGATCTTCTGGGGTTTCTATGTTGCATTCTCAAGAAGAAACGTCACGGCATGACTCAACGTCTTTATATGTTCCAGGAAAATCATAAATATGACCATGATATCTTTATATTAACATGATCCTTTTCATTTTAGCATAAGTACGGTAGAAGAGTGTTGACGGCTGAGGAGTATGAGAGAGAGGTATGTCTGCACGTTAAGTTTACATCATGGTAGCTTAGTTCAGTGTTAAAATTTGACCAATAGCAATATTTCCTAAACAAAGGCATGGTATGAATATTCTTTGGTTGACGTAATGGGACTGTTATTTCACGCAATTGTCCTATTTATTGATATTACATCATTGTGAAACGTCGGGTGATTGATCGGCAAATCCATCTACAGTTTGAATCTGCGAATGAGCCTCCACGCAGCTGGCGTTTATATACCCCGCCATTTCACATGTCTCCAAAAACGCGACACCTACATAATGGTTTGCCAACGATAGCCAAATAATTGACAAGTTTTTGCATTTTGCCTAATATTAGCGAATCTTTGCATAATCATTTGCGTTAAAAATTTAATGGAACCGCTGTACTTTTGCTACAAATTTTTCAACTACAAAGCATTGCAAAACTTTGCCACGTTCATTACAGACTATCGTCCGTAATTCCACGTGTATTGAGGCTCCCAACGACATTTAAAAACATTTCTGAAACATAGTTGCTTTTTTAAACAGAATAACAGGTAATTCTAGCTTTAACAAAATTTCATTGGATGAAAGAAAAATAATAAATAAACCCACACTTATACATACTCACACACAAACACCTATATAGCTCTTTTCCAGAGATTGGAAAGTGTTCCAAACCTGATTTATGAGCGAACAACACTGCACTTGTGCCGCGAGAAGCATATGACAACTTTCCTTTTTTTCTTTTTCTTTTTTTGCGAACAAATAATTACAAATATGGAGCTTGAATAAGGAAAAATCCGTAACTTTATGGAAGAAAAGTGGGCAAAAACAACTTTGGAGGTGACTCGTGTCACAGAGAGAAAATTTCCACTTTTTGCCTTTTTCAGAAACAGCAGGGAGATTGCCCTTGTCCCTTGTAGATACGCGACCGTCTACTAGGTTAGGGGTTGTTTCATTTCCATTTGTTCAATTTATCCAATACAAAATGTGATCTTTAGGTCGTTTTGAAATCGGCCAACTCATTTACCAGTTTTTTCCAAACAGTGTAACAAATTTACTCGGTTTTACTTAATAAACAGTTTGAATGTACAGGCTTTTTGAAAAAAAATCAGCGTGGCTTTCAATGCACCTTTAGAAGCTTACAAATCAATGATTCATGATTTTAGATATCGGATACGTTGAAATCAATCGACTTAAGCCGTATGCTCCTTGCAATGTGACTTCAGTTGTGTTCTGTAAAGAAAAAAATGATACAATTCTTCTAGTTAATTTTTTTAGTAAGTCTCTCCAATCAAGAGTTGATACAACTGTATTTACAGGGGGAATTTTTCAAGCAAGAATACAGACTTTTGGAGGTAAGTAATGAATTAGTTAAACCATAATTATTCAATTTATTTAATTTGGACCTTATCCTAATATAACTCTACCATAAGTGAGAATCTTTGTGGTGCTGTTATTGGTATGGTATCGACTTTTAAAAGGGGTTTAGGAATTAAACGTTTTTCTTAACAGTTTATAGCTACAATTTTATAAACACGTTCAGATGTTAAACACACGTCGTGCTCTGTTTCTAAAAATTCGTTTTTCACCCGTCTAGCGTTTAACGTTCGGCGATTTATGAACATGTTTAAAATTTAAATCTATTTACAAAGTGTGATAAAATAAGTGTTTAGTTACTAAACACGTTTCTTTTCAAAGTGTCGTACGTGCAAGCACCATTAAGCGTAAACTGGGTGGCAACTTTTGTTAACCCAATTCATGACCCTTCAGTGCCAGAACCATATTAGGACGGTTTTAAGAAAAATAAGTCTATTATCCTGGCCTGCTGAGACAACTCAGGTTGCAAGCACTTGGCTTTCACTGAAGAAACCTCGGGTTACAAGTCTTGTTTACCTTTCTCTAAAAGCTCTTTCTCAGGAGCGATGCGCACTCTTTGGGCACCTTTAACAAAGTGTTTCTTGATTGGTTGTTGCCATTGTATTATATCGATTGTATTCTTTGTTAGTGTTAGGGATTAGGTTTGGGATTAGGCTATCGTTAGCCAGTTAGGAAATTTTTTGTTAAACAGTGCTCATATGCCCCCTAAATTTCCTTACTGGCTAACGACCTTATCCCCAACCTAATCTGTAACCCTAACAATGGTTAATGGAAACAACCAATCAAGAAACACCTTGTTGAACAGTGCGCATCTACCCCTTTCTCAGCTAGAACTGAGGTTTCGGGTTGGTATGTAATACATGGTGAGTGAAATGATTATTTATGAAGGAGTATAGTTCCATGTTTACACCAGTAAGATGTTAAAGTTGCTGAAAGATGTTTTGACAAACACGTTGGAATTTCATCTAACTCTCTGAGGAATTTGCTTATTTACAAAATTTGATGATCAGCCAATACAGTTGCCTGCTTAGCAGACTGTAGGGCATATGACTTGTTCAGTCATATCCCCACCAAGTCTGCAAAAGTGAACACCAAACAGATTCTTTAGATATTCATAGAAATGTGTGGCCTCGAGACTGGATGAATGTTAGTGAATATTCACAAGAAGGCAACATCTGGTCCCGTTTAAATCATGCAGTAGCTCATGCCACCGACAGAGTTGATATGACATAGTAAAGCACACTCCCGGTAGCACACACTGGGCAGTTGGTTATGCAACGCTGTGGTGATCAGACCAAGTTCCAATCTAGTCCTTGAGTTTATAACAACAAGAATACACACACTCGCTCAAAATAAAACAATAGCATAAAAAATTAGGCAAGACATGAACAAGTCATATTATGGTAATGAAGTTTGCGTCTGGAATTGGACGCAGGCCTCTTCGTTTTGGCGGACGGTGGTTTGTAAAGCCTTAAAGGAGGATTGAACAAACCGAGTCCTCTCCGCGGGGTACCAATACAATTGATAAATCGCTGTTAATTTCAAAAAAGAGAATATAATCTTGATAGAAGAAACAAGTACTTCTTTTACTTCGTTTGTCTAATACAATCTTCTTTTAAATAATCAGCGCTTAGGCCTATCCAGAAAGTTTTGAATAAAGGATGGACGAGGTGTGGTTGATCCTTAACTACGCACTGTCAACACTAATTATTCAAGTAGCGTTTGAATTGACTAACCACGTTAGTCACTCACATTTGACTTCTTTGTGATGATATCTGACTAATTTCGTAGTGATGGACTAGTCAAGGATGCTTACTATTTCATAGAAACTATTTCAGCTTGGTCAAATATGGGTCAAATATTTGTCAATGCTGTTGACTAACTTGATTGGTAAGTTCAGACACTATTTGCGGAAGAGTGGTGGTGGTGTGTGTGTGTGGGGGGGGGGGGGGTGGGGGAATATTCCACGCCCTTTTGGGAAATGTCTCGTTTTGACAGAGGGGTCAGACACAAAATGGTGCTATAGCTTTTAAAATTTAAGTTTAACGGTCAGTAGAAGGGACGGGTGCGCAAACTTTCTCCTGGATCTGCCACTGGCAATCAAGTATATTTATATTATATTCCAAGGTAACCTCTTGATGCATTTTATGTACCGTATCGCACGTGGCAAAAATACCTAAGTAACGACTCACGTTCAAAATAATTTAATTTTTCAACTCTTGAAAATGTGTCATGATTCAAAAATGTAATATTCAATGATCTAAACATTATTCAGATATTCAAAACAATATTAACCAATGTTTCCAAAATAGAGCTGATTTTGTAGTTTTGGATATTTCATTAGGTTTAAGAGAACCTCACCTGCACTTACATGTAAGTTGATTTTATTAACTTTCAATTAAGAGTTCCGCAGTGTAGGAATTGAACAATATATATGCATGTTATACTCGTCTGTGAAAGTATTACACGTTGTTATGTGTATGGATATCAAATTGCTTACATATTTCGTTTTCAGACGACACTCACATAGATGCTTATCTTGCGATTGCTACTTGGAGACTTCGGTATTCCAGTAGAGTAAAGGAGGAGTGGAAAAAATATAATGAAAGAACACTTTCTATCAAACGATGAAAGCCGAACACGACTCCGAGTTAATAGCAAAATTTAAGTGTAAAAAGTGGATTCTTCTGTTCCTTAGTTAGTAAAAACAGTGTGCACTGAGATTGCATGTAAACTTAAAGGCAATGTGACGTATCTCTACATCTATTACATTTATAAAGCTTGGAAGAAAGAAGAAAATTTATACCTTCAAAAAGGGGACACTTTTTTCATTAGTTCATGCTCCATAGTTGAATGTTAAGTAAGAAAGGCCTGCTGTCTAAAACATTGGCACAGTACCAATAAGCTTGTGACTGGTGCTCCAAAGGTTACCGCATGTAATTCTTCACTTTCAATAGGTCCGAAAAAAATTAATGACATACTTTATTAACGAAAAAATTATACTTCTTTAAACTGATAGGGTGCCGTAGATTAAACTAGGTAAGGTTTTGGGTAAGTGGGTGGGTGGGTGGTGGGGTGGGTGGGGGCGGCTGAAGATTGAGTAGCGTGAGGCCAGCAGGTTGGGATCCTTGCACCCACGACGATTCTTTTAATTGGTCATTTACGACATTTAAGTGAGCATCACAAAAGACGAGTAAAACTTCTAACAAGACTTCGAACGATGTATTCAGAACAAAATGCTACAACCGTGATTTCAAACATGGCAAACGGTGAAGAAACCTTAAGCAAAAAGTACCCAGTAATTGGGAGGGCATGATAGACGCTATAGACCCTTTTCCAAATAGCAAATACAAAGGATTGTGGGATGCAGTTTTGGTACACATGGGTTTTGTTCATGGCAGTTTACTGTGACCCCCAAAATTCACACCAAAATTCTATCCCACAATCCTTTGTAATTTCTATTGGAAAAGGGTCTATTTGCAAACTCCAAGCTTAACTTCAAAGACGCTTTTAAGAACGAGACAGTTCAAAGACAAGGTGATTACTTGCCGAAATGAAAATTGGATCAGAGGTTCCACAATTTTCCACCTCAGTAAACGTTTCAATATGGCTTTGTTAGAAAATCGATTGAAAGAACTAACTACATACCTTTCTAATGCCTAAGAGCAGATCAAAGTTCGGCCATCTATCAAAATGTTCGGAGGACGTTTGGTAGGTTAAATTACGCTTGGCGCCACCATGATTGACGCGTAGCGTAATAAAAAAAAATGGAAAAATGACTCCCTTATCGCAGCAAATGACACTTCCTGAGCTTGAAAGCAAGATCCCTTCCATGACAGAATTTTTGAGATTTAGCTTACTTGTCATCATCATTCTTAGAAATTATTGAAAAATATATCTCCCAGATTCACATGTGGCATGTGAAAAAAGAGAAAATACAGGTATAAATGTGCGGTTACTTTTATATTCATTAGAAGGAACTACGTGCTACATTGATCTATCAGTGGCGTTATACGTCAATAATCAAAAGAGGTGTCCGGTAGATCAATAAGCGCCGAATGTGATGTTAGTGTGGGCTCTTCTTCCATGAGCTTTCTCTTCTGTTTTTGTGCCCGATTGATCTTCTGAAACAAACGTTTGAAGTATGTTTCGTTTTTGCTCTTTATTTTTTGCCATTTTTTCTTAATCCTAACTTTTTTGTCCTATTTTTTGTGCCGTGAATACTAGTCCGGCGTTCGCCCGACCTACCGTACCAGCTTCGACGCCCCTGGAGTTTAGAATATCACAACATCTGGTTGGTCAATCTTTTGTACAATGTGTATGTTTAAAAGTCTTTTATAATATTTCATAGTAATAAAGAGATGTGACACTATGAACTGCGAGAAAGACTCTTCTCTTATAACCTTCCTAAAAGTAAACGAGCTCTACTCCGAGAAAGCAAAATCTACAGCATGTTATGTTGATGTGGTATCCAAACACCGACCTGTATAGCGATTAAAAGAGAAGCACATGCACTTAAATAAGAAGCAAAAACTCTTCGCTTTTGTTCGACCTTTTTTCGACTCACTCGGGGAATTTACACGCTTATCTTTCCACCACTTTTTAATCTCTTCCATTCTACACATGTTCAATTGTTCTTGATATTTACTAAATTGTATCAAACAGAATGTGTACGAATGAGAGTATTCAGCATCTGCTTATATTTGCAAATTGTACGGAAAAAGTGTTTAGAACAACTTAAAATTCCCTAACAACGTTCATTTATTTTTATAATCCCTAGTTCTGAGGATAGTTAGAGGTCACAGGGCACTTAGAATCGTTTCTTAATAATTCAACTCTTTGAATCAAAATAAAATGAAAACGCAGGGTATCGAATATATCATAATAGGCTGTGACAGTCGTAATAATGTTCATTTCTAAAGAATACGGTAATTCATTTACAAGGATTAAAACTATTACCAGTATTTTCAGGCAAAGATTATGCCTGAGAAATCCTTGACGACGCGTTCTCTTGATTTCGTTGTTTTTTTTTTAAGAAAGTTACTTCCATGTTCCTTCATGTAATCTTATTTAGCAGATCGAAAGCCAGTGGCAGAAAACATTGAAAATTGTAGCGTTCTTAATGAGAAATCCGCCCCATGAAACATGTAGACAATCTTACTTTGATTGAGCAATTTCTACTGGAAAATGCACATTTTAAAACACGTTAGCAATCTTTTAATCTTGGGTACTTTACGAAATGTCCAAACTTTATAGGATCTACCAATAAAAATTTCACGGCGTGTGGAGGATTAGAAAGTACAGATTTTTACTTCATCGAATTTTATTGAAGATCAATCGACTATGCTCGTCTCATTTGTTCTGTTCTCCGAAATTTCGTGCTTCATAAATTTCATGATCACTTCTCCTTCCCAGCCAACATGCCCAGCTGGGCCCCAACTAGGTTTCAGCTGGGCTACTTGCTGGGCCCCAGCTGGGGCCCATCCGTGTTTGTCAGGTGTTCCCACGTGGGGCCCAACTGGGCTAGCTTTTCCCAGCTGAAGCCCAGCTAGGCTTCAGTTATTGAAGCGGGGTACAGCTGGGCTTATGCTGGGCTTCAGCTGGGAAAGGCTAGCCCAGTTGGGCCCCACGTGGGAACACCTGACAAACACGGATGGGCCCCAGCTGGGGCCCAGCAAGTAGCCCAGCTGAAACCCAGTTGGGGCCCAGCTGGGCATGTTGGCTGGGTTCCAATTCATTTTATGAACTTGACCATTTCCTTCCTGTACTCAACCGACCTGCACTCTTAATTGTGGTGATCATCTGTTATCACTCAGTACAGCCGGTATTGCTGGTTGCACTTTCATAACCTGCAATTTAAAGAGGGTTTTTGAATTAAGTGTTTGTTTCAATGGTCATCAATCAAAACATTTCACGTACAAATTCTTTTTCATGTATGAATTGCATTCTACTTTTAGTTTGCATTAACCGCAAGAAAGACATTATGGCACGAATAAGAGTTTCAGAAAGTACCAAGATGTATTGTACCAAAAGTCGATGAAATGACAAATTAAGAAATTATTTCAAAATTTTTGTTAAATTGTCATTGATTTCTAGGCGAAATGTTGCACATGATCTATTTGCGCCCCAAAAGTTTATAGTAGGCTGATTACGTGATGCCATTAATTGTCATTATCATTTGCAAACCTGAATCATGGGGATTTAACCAAACACCTTCTTCGCTATGCGCTTTAGCCTGCCGCAAAACACCAAATCAATGTGGTTAATGCCGGCCCTCTACAGGGTTCGGATACGACTCACTGGCTTATTTGCTCTGTATTGCATATGGTACGCACCAAACGCAATGGCAGTAGGTTTTTAAAATCGTCAGTATAATCGTCAGCTGAAACAACTGCCTGGTATGACCCGGCCAGGGGCCGAACTTCAGACCTCCCTGATTCAGAGTACTTTACTTACCAATTGCCGGAAGTGACTGTACGGCATCTCATCTAGGTAATCGTCCTGATGACAAGAAAAAATCAATACATGTTTGCAATGGAACTTTTAGCTATGAAATACAGAAGCAAACAATAACAGGGGATACTATTGATAGCTTTTATCATGTTGGATGGTTCTTTTTATTCCTATTCATCAACATTTTCACTTTATTGTTCGACCTTCAATTGAGGCGCAGAGACTCGGAATTCCTTAAAAGAATAGTCAAGAGCAAAATTTATACATGAAATGTTAAAGAGGAACGTACTCTAAGCGTTCTTGTAAAACTACATTCATTTCCCATGTTCGGTTCTCAAGATATTAGCAATTAAAATTGACACATTTTTATAAAAGAGTGAACTTGAAGCAAGTAGGTGCCATGTCATAACTTTAATTGTTGGCCAATGTTTTGTTTTAATTTTCAACAATGTAAAACCAGAACATCACACCTGCTTGATCCAAATTAATTGCATGCAGAAAAATTTGCCAATTCATTCGCTAATTTCTCGGTGACTAAACATTGGAAATGAACCAAAACACCAGAATCTAAGAATATGTTGCACTGCAACACAGAAAAAAAATTGGCTCTGGACAATTCTATTAAGATGTGAAAAAGAAACAAAACGAAGATGCCCTTTGTCTTGAGAAGAAAGGCAAAACGGATTCCAAACTATTGTCTGAAACACAATTTTCATATTTTCGAAACTTTTGAAGAAGACAAAAAATTCGGACATTTCTCGAACTGCTTCTGCAATACAGTAATGTTCTAACTTTTGACGAGTTGGAAAAATTTATGGACTTCTCCCTTCTTGACGAAAAACGATGGAGGGGACAAAACAACTAGGAAAAACCAAAATAAAAAGAGAAGAAAAGAAAAAAAAATAGGAAATGACGCAGTGAAAAGATTGAATTACATTACAGATTGTTACCCAACTTCAAATTTGAATTGTTAAATAACCTTACACATTTTATTTCTCAACTCAGATTTTCTCTGAAGTTAAAAGTTGAACCATTGGAATAATTTTTTTCAAACTTTCAAATGAATAATTGTTTCTTACACTGTCGAATAAGGTAAACGCGTTTTTGAATGTTACAATAATTTTTTTTTTTAATTTACAACTTCATCACTTACTTCCCAATTTCCGGACAAGTTATTCAGTTTTCTGGTGTATTTTAAAAATCGAAACCGATACACCCACTCAACTGAAAACAAAATTAAAATGGTGAAATCAATTTAGTATCTCAAATGTTCAAAAGTAACAGTATATACATGAAACGACACGTTTGAAAGATCAAACAAACACTGATATTTTATCATATCTTGAAGAGAAGATGGAATATACTGAAAAGCATATTCAGGAGAAAAAATCAACTGAATGCAATATGCCCCCCCCCCCCCCCCCCCCAAAAAAAAATATTTTCAAGGCGCAAAAGTGCAGCTCAATAGCATAAAGCATTCAGAAGATACTAAGTGTCAAAGAATGGCATTTTTTCTTTATTTAAAGTGCATTGTGTAAAACCTTTGATGTCATCGCGGCACATTAGTATGGCACCGCATTCAATATCCTTTTGATTTTGATGTTGCTGCTGAGGATATGAAACAACATTGTTGCTAACTAGCTCTACCATAAGTATGTTGTAGGGTTATGCTTGATATACAAGAAGTGACATCCCAACATTTCAACAGAAGAAAATTCCAAGGACAAACGGGACATTCATTTAAAAAGAAACACAAAAGGAATATGAAACAATGTACCCACTTTACATAAAATCCAGTTAACTTGATGAGAGGTGAAAGTACCTTATTTTTTCATCACAAATAAGTTATCTGTAAATTAAGATATCTTGACTTAGGTAGAAGGTTTGGCTACAGGGTTTAGAGTACATGGTTTGCAGCATTTTTTCTTTCATAAAAGACCGTATTTAAAATCCACCAAAATGTGCCTTTAAAAAACCAGAATATTCATGCATGTCAACAAACGAACGATATTTTTTAGATAAAGTGCATTGTGGGAAACCTGTGACGTCATCGCGGCACTTAAATATTGCATTGCATTCAATATCTCTACGATATTGATGTTGCTGCTAAGAATATTAAGCAATATTGTTGTTATACCTTAAGCAAGTTGTAGGGTTATGCTTGATTTACAGGAAGTGACATCCCAACATTCCAACAGAATCAACTTTCACAGGGCAAACGGGACATTCAATTGTAAAGAAGAAATACAGAAATCTGAAACGATGTGCCCACTTAGCATAACATCATATTATCTTGTAAAAAAAGGAAGGGACCGTATTTTTAATTACAAATGAGCTGTCTTTAAATGAAGATATCTTGATATCTTCAGTTAGGTAAAAAGTATCGCTACAGTGTTTAGTGGACATGGTCTGGAACATTTTTCTTTCTTACAAGACCGTAGTTGAAAGCCACGAGAATATCCCTTCCCTGACACATCAATAGACTTATTCATGTTTACCAATGAATGACGTCACGGTTGCCTGACAACAGCGTTGATAAGGTGAGCTTTCATTTTCGTCACATAACATGGAGATGTAAAATCGTCCACATCTTGCGTGCGGTCGCAGATCGCTGCTCGGGCAAAAGCTTACATGCATGCATATGCTTCTGCGCGTGTTCTATGCCAGCCAGTGTGAACCAGTGACGTAAACGTCGGAATTGAGTATATACTTTCATGGTATAAAATGGTTGAAGGTATTTTCTTAATTTTGAAATAAAACACAATCTTCAAGAACTTATCATACATTTTAAACTACTTGCACGTCACTGACCCCGTGCAAAAGAAATAAGCCTCATAAAACAAATGATCCTTTTGTTACCAATGCGGTTCGTCCGATGAAGCATTACCAGTACGTCTTTGTCACTTATCGACTGAGGAAGCAGAATTATTGAGTGTGATGAAAATCTGAAAAAAGGAAAGAAATCGGTCACATCAACGCATAGGCCTACTTTATGTAATTCTCATTACACATTCAATCTGCTAACTTTAATATCTGTGACTCACCATGGCAGATCAGGTATTATGTCAACCACTGTTTCCTTTAGAAATTTATCATTGGGTCAATGCACTCAGTATAAAAAAATTTGACTGATCGGAAATCTCAGTTTTGTGGAACTGTACAAATATCAAATGTGGGAAAAATGTAACCCTTCAATTTCATTTTCCCTCACAAACATCGAATCGTCGAATTGACAAATCATTGCGTCAAAATGGCGTCATAGCAGTTAGCGTTAACACTGATGTCGAATGTGGGCCATATTGAGTTTTATTACTGCTGAGTAGAGCTCTGTGAATGCTTCATTAGTATATCAAATCAGGACTTTTAGAATTCATCTTCCATGCTGTTTAATATATTTTTTGAAATTTTTGACTTGAGGTACACTGAAAATTTGATAAAAGGGACTGTGTTTTAATTACAGTTAAAATACATTAAAGACATATTACCAGACCTGTTGTGGTTCGTCACATAAAATCAGAAATTCCCGAAGACCACTGATTATAAAAATAACAAACACATTTTAATTTGGTCTTCATAACTAAGAAAGAAGAATTTTGAACGCTTCTTTTAACTAACTTTTACTTCGAGTTACTTTGATTAATGAGACACTTTGTTTGCCTAATGTTATGCCAAGTATTTGTAAAACTGTAGGTCTAGCAGTTTTTCTTTCAAGTTAAGTTTTGAAAAAAGTGCAAGCAGTTTAATACAGATTCAAACTTGGTGCTCCCTTGGAAATAAATACATTTTGTAAGATGAGGTTTTAAGGCTCAGACCTAACCAATTGGCTTCAGTTGGATCGGACACGGACGATTTTTTTCCAGTTGTGACTCATTGGCTTGTTTCCCTACTCCATTGATTATCCTGTGAATCAGGCACAATGGTAGAAGGTTCCACTTTCAAAGTCTTTGTTAAAACCTGACCAGGATTTGAACGTCAGACCTCCCAGCTGTGAGTCGGGTGTTGTAACCATTTTCGGGTGTTACAACCATTCAGTGTGTGGAGAGTTCGGGATATAACAGCTTTCGGGGGAAAACGAGTTTTCCCAGTATCGGGCGAAAATTTGACTGTCTCAACTGTAAAAATATTTATGAGCACTCATTGTCTACCTTTTCACATTCGTCGATTTGTTTAACAAATTTGTATGTATTTAAATGTTACATCATAGTTAAGACACAGAGGAGAAATATGAGGGGCCTTAAACAACGCATTTACAACCAGAAATGCTGGCACAATCCATTTGTACAACTTTATTCAGAAAATACTGCACAAAACTTACTGCGGTGCCGAGTCTTTAAAAAAAAAGCTTAAGACAAAGAACGTAGCAAAATTCCTCGATATCTCAAAATCGGGGCGGTGAACAACTAAAAATGACAAAGCTTTTTTGCAGTTCCTCTATCAAAAGGGATTTTAAAGATGCCAAAATTTCTGTCTCCTACCTGCATGCCTTAAATCGATTAAAATTGGAACAAGGTTGTTTTCAACGTTATTTGCCCACATATTTGCTCAGTAGGATCGCAATTCAACATAGGAGATATTTGAAAATGGTGCCACCCATGCCAGAATATTCTCCCGATTGGTTGAAAATTAATTTCCCCCGAAAGTGGTTCATCGCCCGAACTGGTGGAGAAATGTAAAAAGTTAAAAGTTTTCAATACCCGATTTTTCAATGTATCATTTCAGGTGTCATTGTTTTAGAGTTTTTTAGATCTTTGATAACACTAACAATAGTAGGTGCGTTCGATTTAGCGGCTCGAGCCGGCTCAACTGGCTCAGCCAGCGATTGATCTTTCGGAAAAGGGACCTTAACGTTATCAAAACGTCACAACTTGAGCCGGCAAAAAAGACCAGCCTTCCGAAGTGGTCTTGTTGAGCCGGTGACGTATTTAACGTCACACTTCGACCAGCCAAGAAAGTGGTTGAGGCAGTTGAGCCGGCTCGAGTCGCTATATCTTACGCACCTATTATGGATAACATGTATATGATGTCACAATACTAGAAGTACGCCCTCGTTTGAAGGAATAACAAATCACATCAACAAAATCCAAATAGCTCATTAATCAACTACTGAGAAAATCTCGAAAGTCTTCTTCACACGTGGGGTGGCTATACAAACCTTAAAAGTAGTTTGAGATTAAAACAAAATGTATATCTTTACTTGGTAGTTGAGGGGTAAGCTTTCCTGATGAAAAATCATTTGAAACAGTGTCAGTTTCTTTTGCGGTTCTCAAGATGAACCTCTTCAAAGTTTGAATGTTTCTGATGCAGCGACTTGTGGATAATGATTTGGAATTGTTGTACAATGTTACGTTTATTTTTTACCCCATATTACATAGTTTGTAATAACTCATCGGATAGTTTATGATTTGGTAATCAATACTGATGATTTTAAGGACACAACCTTAAAGATAAAGCCCTCAAGGACATATTAATTATACAATTTTCCTTGAAATGAAGGTTGCAAAAAGCAAAGGGTAACATTAACCATGTATGACATATCTCTCCCTAGATAGCACAGGACTTGTGTTATACATTATATTTAGCTCATTGTTATGCACAATCTAGTGCAAAAACAGACATCATACTGTTAAATGGTTAATTCGTGAGGGATTTTCTTAAGAATTGCGGCAATTTTCGTGATGTTTAATGCTTTTTCATCAAAAATTTACCTTTAACCTTTTTCTCCCTTTCACCCTTCCACGTCCCTCTTTCTTTTTATGTCCTACTTGTTGTTTGCTCTTATTTCCTCTTGTTTCCGTACACTCTAAAATCAAAAGAGTGAACTTAGTCACTCTTTGAACGAGTGAAAATAGTAAATTCACTCCATTAGAGTGATTATTCACTCCAAGAGGAGTGAAGTTTCCTCCAAAAAGAGTGAAGTTCGCTCCAAAAAGAGTGAAATTCACTAGAGAAAGAAAATTCACTCTTCCACGAGTGCCTGCAATGATCGCTCTTTTTTTAAGAGCGATCACTGTGGGCACTTCATCAAGAGGGAAACTTCACTCGTTTTAAGAGAATTTCACTCGTTTTAAGAGAATTTCACTCTTTTTGGAGTGGTCTTCACTCTTTTTGGAGGGGACTTCACTCCTCTTGGAGTGAATTATCACTCTAATGGAGTGAATTTATACTTTTCACTCGATCAAAGAGTGACTAAGTTCACTCTTTTGTTTTAGAGTGTACAACTTCTTTGTCAATCGCTTTTATGTTTTTGTTGTAGTTAAAGTGTTAATTGCTGTTTGTTTTTTGTATAACGAATAAGGTGGCACAGCCTCGATAAACTTCTGTTGGGTCTCCTCTGCTTCATCTTGTGTATGTAGAGTATCATACTCTACATACACAAGAAATAAATGTTAAACGGTTAACCGCCGGTTAATAAAATCGGTTAAACGGATAGTGAATTAACCGAAAATGCACAGCCCATTGTAATTTATGTGCCGTTATAATTTTTTGTATCAGAATAGGCTATAATGAATATAAAGAATTTCAAACTCCAAATTTCAAAACACCACTGTAATTTACATGCCACGCGACGTTTTAAGATTTTGATTGTCCCTGAATGATTTTTGAAGATATTCATGAATTTCATAAGTTTCGTCATTTTCCCTTCACAATGATGTGATGATACTCAAATTAATTTCTGCAATCTTGTACATTTTGCTGCGAACGTAAGAATTCCTGTAGCTTTGCCACGTAGATCAATGTTGGAATATGAGTGAATCTCTAGCTCCGTAAGTGAGTCCAACCTCGGTAATTGTAAGCCGGAAGAAAGACACAGAGAATCCTGGCCCAGACCAATAGAATGGAAACAGTTACCTATACGTATTTTGGTGATGGGGATCTGTGGAAGGCATAAGTAGACTTACAATGGTTACAAACAAATGACGTCACGATTGCTTGAAAACAGAGTCGAAAAGATTGTAATTCGTCTACGAAGGTTACACGTGAAAAACCAAATACCCACGTATATGTTCTGACGCATGATTCCTGTCAGCCCTTGGCGCAATGGGACTATTGCATCAGTTAATACTCCATGGTCTTTTTTGTACTTTCTTAAATTAATCGAAAAGCATTATAGCTAACACAACGCAACCTTAGGAAACAATGAATAAGCAAAGGCGTACGAGGCGCGGGTACGGGGGGGGCACTAGCCCTCCTAATTCGGGCAAACACAGCTGGTCCATTCGGGCAACATATGAGCAAAACATGATAAATGGTGCCATTATTTGGGCAAAAATTGCTCTTGCCACCTCAAAAAGTTATCCCCGTAGGCTTATGTAGATATTAAGTAGCATCTGCTTTCTTTTGTTGATTTACGCACATTTAACTAAATAGGCTACCATTAGAGAGTATATAGTGTATGGAAAAACAAAACATGTTTAATGGGGAAGTTTAAACAAAACGTTTCATATGTGGGAAACAAACCAAATCCACAAAGTGTGGTGAAATTTACATTCAAATCGGATATGTATTTTATGAGATGTCAGTAAATGAAGTTCCTACATTTGTGTTCCAAAGGGAGTCTGAGGACAGCAGAGGTTATATCACTTCCTCACATTGAAAGGAATGCTTTGTTTTCCTTTCTTTTAACGATCGTGTTAATAAAAATTGACCTTCCTGTGGGGAGTGAAAAGTTTGCAAATTTTTGTTAACCACTTATGCAATCATATTCTGATAAAAAGGGGTTCGTTGAGAAGAAAATAAACTGCTACTAATTTAAAGAGAAATGTGATTATCTTTGTTAAAATGTACTTGTCTGGTTTTTCGGTTTTACGCATCAACAAGCAAAGATATGAAAACAAAACATGGCCGTCAACTGTAAACAAATAACAGACGTCAGCCTCGCGTGCTTACATCACAAGGAAAGCTCTAAGACTTGCCGCTCTTACTCGTTATGCGCGCAGATCATGAAAACAGAGATCTGTAGATAGAAAAGTCCTTCAAGTTCAATAAGTTTATTGGACGAGATTTGGCATTGAAGACACCAAACTCTTGCTCGGGAACGGACTGATTTTTTTTAAATTTGGAGCCTAAAAAATAATACTCCCAAAAACCTATTAAATCCCTTAAGTTTACCTTAGTTTTAAAATTGGTGCATATTCTTTACCAGCGTCAGTCCAGAAATAGTCGTGTGAAGTTGAAAGTGGTTCATTCGGATTTATTGTCCATATTTTTGACATTCTTCTAAAAATTTACACATTTATATCAATATTTTTACTGAAAATAACATGAGTTAAGTCAACGCCATGATGGGTTATGGTGAACTTTTAAGAATTTGTTGAAGCCTAAAGAAATTTTGAAGGGATGAAGATTAGATGGAAGCATGCTACGGTCACGATGTCTTCTCACTCTGTACTTCAGCTCCAGTGAATCAATTTGCTATGAGTGCATGCAATGTTGATGCCGTGACATTGTGTCTTGAGAAAGCAACAAAAATACCCCAGTAGATCAAAGGCGGTGTGGGGTGTATAACTGGTATCTGAGTTTGTCACATGATATGTACACTCAAATGACCTATGCTTTCATTTTCTTTACCCTGCGTGAAAAGCAATTAACACGTGCTTGACTGACCTGTAAACTACCGTCAGATGATGCTTATTTTTGTGTATTTGAATACACCTATCACTGCCAATCAATAAATCAGATGTAAAGTATAAAGTATGCGTTTAGCGAGTTTCATTTTTTCCCCTGAAGCGATAAAGTATGAAGTATGCGTTTAGCGAGTTTCATTTTTTCTTCCTGAAGCGATAAAGTATGAAGTATGCGTTTAGCGAGTTTCATTTTTCCCTGAAGCGATAAAGCATGAAGTATGCGTTTAGCGAGTTTCATTTTTTTCCTGAAGCGATAAAGTATGAAGTATGCGTTTAGTGAGTTTCATTTTTTTTTCCTGAAGCGATAAAGTATGAAGTATGCGTTTAGCGAGTTTCATTTTTTCCCCTGAAGCGATAAAGTATGAAGTATGCGTTTAGTGAGTTTCATTTTTTCCCTGAAGCGATAAAGTATGAAGTATGCGTTTAGCGAGTTTCATTTTTTTCCTGAAGCGATAAAGTATGAAGTATGCGTTTAGTGAGTTTCATTTTTTTTCCTGAAGCGATAAAGTATGAAGTATGCGTTTAGCGAGTTTCATTTTTTCCCCTGAAGCGATAAAGTATGAAGTATGCGTTTAGTGAGTTTCATTTTTTCCCTGAAGCGATAAAGCATGAAGTATGCGTTTAGCGAGTTTCATTTTTTTCCTGAAGCGATAAAGTATGAAGTATGCGTTTAGTGAGTTTCATTTTTTTCCCTGAAGCGATAAAGTATGAAGTATGCGTTTAGCGAGTTTCATTTTTTTTCCCTGAAACGATAAAGTATGAAGTATGCGTTTAGTGAGTTTCATTTTTTCCCCTGAAGCGATAAAGTATGAAGTATGCGTTTAGTGAGTTTCATTTTTTCCCCTGAAGCGATAAAGTATGAAGTATGCGTTTAGCGAGTTTCATTTTTTTCCTGAAGCGATGAAGTATGAAGTATGCGTTTAGTGAGTTTCATTTTTTCCCTGAAGCGATAAAGTATGAAGTATGCGTTTAGCGAGTTTCATTTTTTTCCCTGAAGCGATAAAGTATGAAGTATGCGTTTAGCGAGTTTCATTTTTTTCCTGAAGCGATAAAGTATGAAGTATGCGTTTAGCGAGTTTCATTTTTTTTCCCTGAAGCGATAAAGTATGAAGTATGCGTTTAGCGAGTTTCATTTTTTTTCCTGAAGCGATAAAGTATGAAGTATGCGTTTAGCGAGTTTCATTTTTTTTCCTGAAGCGATAAAGGGCAATACAGTATAGAGGAAGAATGTGACAAAAAAAAGTACAAAAGAATGTCTCATCACGTTTGCACGGAATAATAGATTTACTCTCTTTATGTAGGGTAATGTAAGTATGGGGCAGAACATGATTTAACACATGAGAGGAAACTCCCCTTCGCTCATTTGCAAAAACTGAAGTACCCAAGCAGAAAAAAAAAATCCTGAGAGCTATCACTGGGAACACAATGCCTTTGTTGTGCTGGTCACTGGACATTTCCTGAGTAGCTTCATGGATCATGCACACACGCAATACTCCATTGAAATTAACTTAATCCATCTTTCCTGCCATGTGCCTGCTATGGCGGGTACCAAATTTGAAAAGTAGCTAAGGGGCTTTTCCTAGCATGAGAAAAAAAAAAAAAAAAAAACTCTTACCCTGTTTTCGACGGCAGTTTTGGAAAGTTTTATTCTTGATCTTTGGAAAAGTCGACTGTCACCAGTCTCGAACGATATAACCCTCGAACACATATCCCTTATAGTGGGCAAGATGTCCATGTTCCCACTTGTCTGTTCCCAAAAGCACATGATTGCACATGAATCGCCACCGGCATTTCCTAGTAAGTGTTTAATAATTGACTTGGCAGACGACGGCCTCAGGCCGGATGCAAAACGGAAAAGAAATTGCAACCTGATTGGTTTGACCTTTCGCAGTATTCTACGTAGACTAAATTCAAACAAGGTACCACTTCGTCGACAAAGATGGTGTGCTGCGTACCACTCAGCAAATATCTTATGTTTAAATCGCACGTGATTTCTTTTTACTACGCCCCGAAACGCAGGCAAACTAGTAGCAACTTCCGGTCTAGGGTCAAGCCAAACCTCTTCAACAAGAATACCTAATTGAATAAGCTCATTGAAGCATGTTTTTCCAACCTTCTGACAAAAGTATTCCTTCTCCCAACGCATTGATTCTTCTTTCCCTACTAACCCATTGAGTGCAAGTTTACACAAACGACTTTTGTCTACAGATACTTCATCCGTCTTATCGTTCTTCCTCCGCATTTTTCTGTTGAGGCTTTGGACTAAGTAGTCAAAGAAACGTGTAATAGAATTACACGTGTCTATGACTGTCATGTCATCAACCATATGGACAAACATGGAAAAGAAATATGGATTTTGCAATATATCACACAGAACTTTATTCAACTTCATGATTTGCATAATTTTGTTTACTTTTGCAAGTCTTGCATCACCATCGGGAGTCATGTTGATATATCGTTCATGGGCGCTTGCATCAAATCCCGTGAGTCTAACTCGAACAGTACGGCGGGGATCAGGATATGCCGGTAAGCACCCTGGACATGTGCAGAGTATTGTTTTGTGATTACTAAACATTGTTCCTTTCAATATTTCTGCCACGTCTGAGTTCAAATTATTGTTCAAATCAGAATACTCGTCATACCCATCAAGAATTATGACAATCTTTGTGCAGGAGTCCATAATTTGCTTAATATCAAAGATGGCAAGGGTACATTCCGGAGGAAGAACAAAAAGTTTCATGGCTTCGTAAATTGACGTTGTTGCTTTCAGTAATCGAAGTGGCAGCAAAAAGAGAAGTTCAACTTCTTTGAGTGGTGATAATGGGGATGCATCTTCACCCCAATCATATGCAGCTTTAAGGGCTATCATTGTTTTGCCATAACCAGACTCTCCTTCAATGACGACACGTTTCGATGAAACGATATTATCATCAAATATGTCACGATACGACTTGATTGGTTTATTTTGAGACTGGTTGCAGTTTGGAGGGAAATCGTCCTGTTCAACAGATATATCAGGAACATTTTTGACTTCAATACAGCCATCAACAAACACTTCGTTAACGCAGCATAATTTGTCAAGTGCACTAGAGATGGGCTGAACTGCTTTGTACAAGCGTCTGTAAGCGACTTTAAGGGAACTCTGTAGTTGATCAAGTCTACCTACAGTACCACCAAAGGAAATAAAAGCAAACCATGTAAATTCCTGCTAAATGTTAGGTTGACTGTCTCTACAATACATATTGTTTTCAATATTTACTTTTCCCTAATTAAGTTCTGGCAAAGAGTCTTTTTTCAATATCGCTATGGCAGTGCTTGTGAATCTTCAAGCAAGATTGCACCTTGAAAATATCAGAATTCTTATTCTATAATTATATGTCTTAAAAAAGGCGAAAAATAAGTTTTTGCGCATATCAGTGGCTGAATGGGTGTGAAATGCATTTTTTGATGCAAATAACTTCTTGGAGCACCTTCCTGCTTGGAGTAGCTTTTCATTACAAACTTATCCCGAACAATTTATCACCGTCCCGACTTAAAAAACTTTGTTAGAACAAACGGATTCTTCCTTTTTTTTGATTTTCTCAAGAAAGTAAATTTTGTAGAAATTTCTGACACGACTCTCGTCTTTGTTATCTATTTAGTGAAATTCGACTTGTTTCATTTTATTGTCTTAGGTAATTTTACCTCAAAAATGTAACTTTTACCTCTCTTGGTGACACTTTATAACATTCGTGTTGGTTTGTCGTTAAATCCAATCTTACTAACCAAGCAAACAATTCATCAAGTTTCTTTTTATCGATAAATGAGGGAAGTACGGTCTGGTAGTTGAGCATTTGCGCAACAATTTTGTAAATGATAAAATTACCACTAACAGTGAGAGTAGATTTATTTAATGATGCCCAGCTATTGAATGAAATGCCCATCTTATTATATCGCGCCGCATAGACGAAGTGGGGCCTTCTGTTGAAACATCCATGCATGTCTCCACTGTTTACTGAAAGATTTATAAGAAAAAGGAAAACTAATTAAATCATCCAAATAGTAAAGGGAAAACCACATCTGTATGAAAGATACAAATATCTTTGTCAAATATGAACTTTAAAAACGTGTTTAGCAATAAAACACTTATTTTACCCAGGGATGGCGCCCGGATTTGCCCAACAGGGGGTAAAAAGGCAGGATCAGTCATCCCAAATTGAAGAAGTGTAGTAGACTGTCCAGTTTCATGATTGGCTGTTGGGAGTCATGTGACAATGTTTTTTCTCTTCAAATGTGAAATTTACCAGAAATTACTGCTTGGTTTGCTTTGAATATGCAATAGTAAAGTCATAAAATGTAATGAAAGATACTTTGAAGAGAAATAAGATGAGAATTGTGTTATTTAGCTTTTTCTTCAAAATAAATTTGGGGGACTGCTCTTTACATTTAAGCTCCCCGACAGGGGGTCAGCATGTCGAAGCCCCGACAAAGGTGTTCCCGTTCCCGATGGGACGTGACTGTCAGAATGTGAAGCGCGCCGAAATTTTGGGCTTCCCTTTTAACCAATATTTAAAACTGCGGAGCTCGTTTTGAAGAAATTTTTAGAAGGAACTTGGCTTTTTTGTGAAGACCATTAAAATAATTGGGGTGTTATCGGAAACTTTCCCAAAAATGTTTTACCATTTCCAACAAATATTTGAAAGCCTGATGCTTATATTGGAGAAGGAAATGCAATTTTAATAGATTTTTTGGTTTTTATTGATGAATCTGAACTTGTCAGAAAGATCAAGTTGTAGTTTTTGTGGGAGCGATACTGATAAATTAAGTTCCCGAAAAAACTTGGCTCCCTATCAACATATTTGAACGTGTGGAGCATGTATATTTCAAGAATTTTATGGCAGAAAACATAGGCGAACGAAAGCATTTCAGTTCTTTATGGGGGCGGGGGCTAAAGATTTTTTGCACGAAAATGCAATCCTGCTCGAAATACTATCTAAGAGGAACGCCACCTTTGGTTGGCGCGGAGCGCAGAGGAACTGAAAAATTGCTACCTCTCAGAAAGGTGGAAATGGCATTTTTCCAGGCTTGTCAGTAGGATCTCAGCAGTCGCTATTCTAAGCTTTCGTTGCCAAAAAAATGCTTCTCTTGGAATAAATTAGCAAAGTGATCAGAAATAGTTCCTAACATTGATACAAAACGGAATACGATGTACAAACCTGCACTGTCCTATCAGGAAACTGTTCTATTGAAACACTATCTAAGCGGAGCGCCACCATTGGCTGGCGCTTAACATACAGAAATGTTTGAAAATTTGGACCCTTCATACTGTCAGACAGTCAGAAGTGGCATTTCCCGGGCCTGCAACTATTAACAAAACATTCGTTCAATATTTTGAGCTTAAGGTTGCAATAAAATTTTACTCCAGTCAAAAGAATTACTAATTTCTAAGTGATAAGGAAGTTATGAGATAAAATGTACCACTACCACTGGATGTAAAGGTTTCGTAACTTTCCGGGGGAAAGTTATACGGTGAAGTTGAAAACATAATAATTTTTAACGCAATTGGGACTCTTGGCTAAATTGAAGATCTACCGAATTGATGAAGTTTTCAACAATCTGTGACTGCCCGAACTCGACTATAGATAATATTTTAACGTATTTTGAAAAAAATGTAAAGCACGACCCCAGCACCTTCTCCTACGGCTGTTGCAGAAAATTTGAAAAACGGTTTTATGGATGCGGAGAATTGAAAAATTGAATTCTTTATTGAAGATGATGATCAATCGGCCAAATTTCATACCGCATAATAAAACTGGAGTTGGTTTCTTATTTTGTCGTACGGTGAAAACTGAATTTTCTCTTTCTTTTCAGAATGTGTGAAAATCAAGAGATCATATTGAAAAAAATACGGATTTTTGCAGAAGAAAAAAAAAGTTGTAAATTTTGAGTTTCCTTGAAGAATATGGTCTTCTAGTGAGCAAAATTTATAAGATCGTCAAGGTTGGAGGTGCAAGGGAAGTTTATCGGACTTACATCTTTAACCGTATAGATCAGGCCTTCCCAACTGGAGGTGTGCGCGCCATTTGTGGCGCTTCGAGGCGGTCCAGTTGGGGCGCGGCGCAGTGCCACGAAAAGAAAAGAAATTAACAGAAATAAGGACAGACAGTGAAAATAATTTTCATTTTAAAAATAGACATACAAAAATTACTTGATACATGAAGCCTTTACTTGTTTAGCTACTGAATATGGAAAATAAATAAATTAATTCCTGAATTCCAATTAAAACTTCATAATGCACAACATTCCTGGGCCCCATACCTCTTGCGTGGTCATGGGCCATGTCTTGAAATTGTGTGTAATAGCTACGTAATACACCGACGCCAGTGCAGTATCAAGTAAAAATATTGGCGACCGTCAGCTCTTAATAGCTTTTGGACTTAACACATAGACTCTACCACTGTAACAAAGGGATATATCTGTCTATCCACAAAAATTACAATTGAACGTAGTTTGTTGTGAATGTATAATTGCGCTCGAGTATAGTTTTCGCCTAGTGACACTTTGAAAGAATATATTACTAGGACAGGCCGATAGAGAGTGTCACTTCGAAATTAAAAGCAGATTGGATATAATTAATGGACATGACACAGCATGTCCATTATTGTGGTTGGTCGCATTTTCTGATGATCACGTGACCCCATTTCTTTCGTTCAGTTTATCGGACGACTCCCAATGAGAAACAAACCGATCTTTTGGGAAAAGATTTGTGCAGCAAAGGAGACCGGTATGTGACAAGATTGTGTGAAAAATGTCGCTAATTACGAAATGCGGTACATTTTTTCTCAAATACTCGACATTTTAATATTAAGTAGGCTAATAGTAATATTAAGTAGGCTGATAGTAATATTAAGTAGGCTAATATTAATATTAAGTAGGCTAATATTAATATTAAGTAGGTTATATGCCTGTTACTTTACATATGACGCAGTCATGAACGCGAGGGATGCTATCATACTTTGGCCTGTTTTTTCAACATCACTTTATTTAGTAGAACTGTTTGGTAACCAAATTAATTTTACATTTGACTTATGAAGTGATTATAAAGACAATTGTATAAATTTGAAAACATTCGTATAATTTTCTTGTCGCAATTCCCAGGAAGTTCGACTGAGCGGCATGCTACGATGTCTCCGTTTGAACTGCTTTCAGTGAAGGAATGTACAAAATGTGTACAGCAGTGTAAGTGCCGGGTTTGGCGCAGCGTTCAGCAGTAGTCATTATGTACGGTCCATTGCGACCGTGTACACGCAATGTGACCGATTGAACGTATAAACAAAAAGAATTTCACATAATGTCGTACAGATCGATCGAAGGCAAAGTGCAATCAAACCTCAAGTCCGAATTTTCGATGCAAATCTCCTATTTTACCATACGTATAAACCATTATAGGTTTTCGATTGGCATAGGCCAGCTGAGGTCAAACGTAAACGTAGCTAGTGTACGTTAACTGCACGTACATTCGCAGGTTCACTTCATTCCGGGCAATTATTCTAAATCAGAGACAAATTTAGTACTACACACTTGCTGTACTTTTTTCGGACAGGTTTGTCAATCCTCGGTGGCAGGTAGGGAATTGCAACAAGTGCATTTGCACGGGTATAGGCCATACTAAAAAATAGGACCGGGGTACCAAATCGCCATACCCGTCGGGTACCTGGTGTTACACTGACTTAAAAGATTAGAACATTTTGTTAGGCATGCTCCATACCAGACATGCAAAATAATATTTACAGCTGATCTGGAGAGGCGATGATCACATTCCCAAGTTCAAAACATTTGATTTGCCATAAGGTTTTATCATCTCCTTTTGTTTTAAATCAAAATGACAAGTAAAAGAAACGAGAAATGGCTATTGTTGGAACATCTATTGTGCCTTAAACACCACACACAGCCAACAACCTAATTCACCCCTATTTTAAGTGTATTTTAGTTTTAGTGGAACGACCGGACGCGTAGTGGCCATGATCCCAAAGAAACGTAACAGAAAACAGTCAAATAAGAAAATAAGTACTTTCCAAGGCCTCCATCAATATTTGATATTAAATTTTGGGACGCTTTCCTACTCTAAAAGCAAGCATCCAAAGGGCTCGAAGATTCTCCTTTTAAAAGACCGGTTTAAAAACATCAACCAATCAGAGCCCTTTATTATGGTATTCTCTTGCACGTCCAAAATTACCGATTGTAAACAAAAGACGTCATGCTCGCGAACTTCCCTCACAGTAATGCACAATGCATGTTGGAATTTTCACTTTAGGGTTATGTACGTTCTGACGTAGCAGGCCTCATGTTGACATCCGGACGTGGTAACATAAAGGTGTCATACATGTAAGGCTCAGTTTACCTAGCATGCCGAATGCTACGGGCACTGTCTCTGCAAGCTGGGCGGGGAGATGTGTCTTCTAGTTTCTGCGTGAAGTACGAAGTGATTTTGAATCACCGTCGGATAGCTTGCTCGAACAAAGTGACGTACATTGATGTGTGAGAAGTAACTCACTACGTGACGATAACGCGCGATCGGGCCGCACGCTGATAAAAATTTCAACTTCAGGAAATAAAGTACAAACAACTTTCAAACTTTTTGATTAATTTATTTGGTACATATTGAGCACAAAACACAAACAAACTTACACATAATTTCTAGGGCTCTCTTCATTCTCAGGCCCCGGGAATGTTTACCAAATTAATTGTAAAATATTTTATTCCATTACCGTGGGGAATAGCGTAAATTGGGTAATCCTTTTCGCATGCAAAATATTTAAGCTTCCCGCAGTAGATTTGGAACCGGGTTATAGGTAGCGGGCCACTAATTATAGGTCCCGTTGACTTACACACTAAATTAGGGTACTTCCGTGCCCCCTAGCTCCTAGTAGAAGTTTTCAACCAGGACATGCTACCCCTCTGATCGAAGCCCACAAATTCGGCTTTCATGGCACTTTCAAATTTCCATACCATGACCATTGAAATTTTGAGCTAGAGAGCCTTGAATGATAGGGATGTGTTTCCCGCCATAATAGCTACTCAAAAACGGCATTTCACAGAGCGGAGTAATTCAATAAAAAAGAAGCACTAAAATTGGTCAGATTGCCTTGAATTTTGCACAGTATGTATTTCAACTCATTGTCTACAAAATCCAAATGCAAAAATGATCATTTTTTTGTAAGTAACACAGTCAGAAACAACATCCCATAATTTTTTTTATGGCGCTTTGTCTGTACACTAAACATTTTCCCGGACATGAGTATTGGAGTAAGTGGTCCTTATAGGACAGCGAGTGGTTACCCATGCAAATTGCACTAATTGCATCACCAATGAAAATATTGGGGGAAGCAAACATAGGCCTTGCCCCTCCAATAATTCAGGCAAATTTAAAATAAAAAAAAAAATGATAATAACGAAAATGTAATAACATTTGGGATATGGGGGGGGGGGGGGCTTCTTGAAAACGTCACTTTGAGTGTATGTGCATGTCATTGTGAGTGTGTATGTGTGTCTGGTTGTGTGTGTATGTAGGCCTACGGGTGCACTCGCTTTCATAGGGTGGATTGCTTATAGATCATTCTGGTCCTGGACACGAAATAGGGTTCAACATAGTCTGTTGGAAAATTTTTGTCCCCCAAACCACATACCAGATCTACGTCCCTGCTGTCCGTCGGATTAACCAGGCAGTCCATCCTTCCCCTACATGGGCAACCAAAGACTAGCACAATGTCATGTCCATTGTGGTTACGGTACGTAACCACATTTTCTAGTTGTAATCGTATTAGGTCTGCACCTGTTCTCCAATGTTGCGACTTCTCTTTTGGGACCATGCAAATTCAGCTAACTACGAAATCACGCTGTGCTGCCCACGAACTGTATGGGCTGTGTAAAAATTAATCGGCGTGTTTTGGTTGACATAGGCCTATCAATAGTAGTAGAAAAAGTAGATTCTTATAGAAAGTGTTCATGTGGTCAAGTGTGGCATCATGGCATCTGGAGCTCCACCGGCGAAGAAAAGGAAAGAGGAGAATCGGAGAAGTTCCCCCTCATGGATCACCTCATTTTCTGTACGCTTCGCGCCAACTCATGGTAGCGCTCTGCTTAGAATAGTCTTCCTACTGTCAGTGGCGCTTGATTCCCACTCAATACCACGAAGTGACACTTCAATCAAACTAGCTGAAAAAGCCTGGTATAGATGAAGGCTCCCCGACGAAATTTGATCTTCTCCCGGACGGGGTGGGACAGGCTTCCCCGACGGGGAATGGCCCCACTCGGCGCCCCCCCCCCCCTCCGCTGGTGCCACCCTTGATCCTGCCTCCCTTTTGTAAATACGTTTAAATTCTATACATTTTTAGCTATAAAACACCTAATGTTTAGCAATTAAACGTATTTAAAAAGTGAAATGGTAAGATTTTTTGACACGAGTGATTAGTATCTAAACGAGTCTTCAAGGGTAGAAGGCAAAAATGTTTCGAAAAAACGTTGAATTCCTAAACACCCTCTTAGAGTGTTGTCCCTGTTGTTTCTTGCACATGAAGTTCTCATACGCCTTTTTGAGTGGCATTGACTGAAGCAATAATGTTTTTAAGGTGTAAGACGCACCTCCCTCTTCTTGTTGGAACTGACTCAGCCTCGAATGTATCAAAGATGATCGATGCTCTCAACTGCAGATATAGAAGCTTTTCATATGACGTCATAATACGCCCCAGTGGTCATGTTGTAACTACGTAGTAGACCATACCCAACACGTGTGCTCGATGAACATGTACACACCGTACAGTCAAAGTTAACGTGATTTTCGACAATATTATTGAAAAATAAAAGGCACGACAGTGCCGAGCTTCGTAACACGAAATATCGGTGTAATTTGTACATGTTTCAATGGGGATTCCACACTGTCCCTTCTTGACTGTCACCAAAACGGCGACAGGGTGACTGTGCGATCAAATCTGATTCAATGAGTGTGCCACCAGGCTACTTTTTGGCATTGCAGTAAAATACATCATGACAATATCATTTCCCTTAAAAATACGTGCGAAGTCAGGAAATTAGATTCTCGTCCCCACCTCTGATGTTCTTTACGAGTGAGCTATTACGCCTATTTTGTTACTGTGCCCCTTTTTAAGTTCGCTTTACATTATCCATAACAAATCATGCAGAGCTACAACCAGGAAGTTTCAATGGAAGAAAAAGAGAATTTGAGCAACTGCCGTCCTGGGGGAGGGTCTAAAAAGTGGAGGCGATACTCCCCTCTGAAAAAGTTGAAAGAACATACTTTGTCTCGTTCATTGTTTATTTGCTTAAACAATGGAACAGACACAAATGATTGCAAAGGAATTATTGAACAGAGGTTTTACGATAGGAAGTGATAAGAGGTTTTTAATTTTGAGGGCTTAAAGATGGTGGCAGTCTCAAGACTAGGGGGCATGCAGTACGTTGTATGATATAGCGGAAACGATTATTTGTGTGGAGCGTCGCAATTAGTTGGCGCGGAGCGTCGAGAAAATTTTGAAAACCGCAACTCCTCAGATAGCCCGAAATGACGTTTTCTCAGGCTTGTATAAGCGAGGTAATACACAGACATTGTAGACAGAGGTGGGACAGACATGGAACATTACCGATTTGAGCCATTGGGATAGGTCTTAAAGGAGGAGAACAAACTAAGTAAACGGAACACCAACATGAATTGGTTCCGAAGCATAGAGATACAATTAAAAAAAAAAACGACCCATAAGTTAGTCGAAAATGGCATTTTGAAAGTAGGTTGCATGTGGCGAAATACTGCTTTCAGCTTAAAATTAAGACGAAAAGTAGAAAGATGAACGGATAATACGAAAATAGAATTATGACAAAAGCCTAATTTATCTGTTCTTTTAGTTAACAATGTCATTATGACCCTGCCTCACAAGGATTTATGAACTTTTTTTCAAGGAATGAAATTATAAAAAAAAAGTTCAATGCAAAAGCATGTCGACAGCTAGTTGGTTAGACGTTCATTCGTGCCGCGCCTGACAGTGGAAATTTTGAGGGCATTTGCGGTGCACCCGTACTGGCTATTTGCATATCATTACCTTAAATACGGCCCTTGTAGATACATCATCACTTCTGTTTACAGCATCGACGTATGAAATCGGTACAGTGGCGTATGTTTTAGGTACAGTGACATGTCATTTTTGTACGGTGACGTATATTTTTAGAACAACGACATGTGATATCGGTACAGCGGCCTGATTTTTAGGTACAGCGACGTATCAGTGTGGTACAGTAACGTACAACTTCGGTACAGCGACGTATATTTTTGGTACATCATTATATTTGTTGGCACTTTTCGCGCGCCATAGACGTCCGCGTTGAGAAATCTTACTTTTTTTTAACATAATCTCTCATATGTTGCGTCTTCTGGTCTCGATACTCACCTGAAATTGTGACTCTCAATCATGATTATCAGGCGCCACATCACCTATCAGCACCCTTCAGCGGCATTGATTCGTTTTAAAACAGATATACCGTGACACTAATGTGTGGTATAATATTAACAGGTACGGTATTGTCAACGATTAGAATTCCCAACACACCTTGTAAGGGTTCATAACACCGACCTCCAATGTAAAGAATTCTACTATCCGACGTCGATTGTTTCGTATAGGTTCCTTTTAATACTCGTCATAGGCTTTTCGTGATTTGATACCCGGCGTAATATCTTTATTTCTCACACTACTCGTCCCAGCTCGTCCTGGCAATGTCGTACTTAGAACAGGGAGTTGCTGCCTAGCAGTTCTCCGATCAGAACGTGTAATAGGTTCCACTCATTCAGTCTTTGGACCAGACTTTACCAGCACTGTAAAGTTCAAGCCAACAACGCTTCTTGGCTTACAGTTTTTTTAAGTACAGTATTTGTAAGGTTCATTGATGCGTTACAAGAACAGGTAAATTGTTGAAGAGTGTTCACGTTACAGCGGGCTCAGTACAAGAGTAAACTATCCAAGAGGCAATTTACCATGAAGATTGGAAGATTTTCTGTAAACACTTTAGCGTGTGTGAAGTCCGAGACAGCAGCGTCAATTTTAACTCAAATGGGAATAGGTGAGGGGAGGGGAGGCCATTTCGTCAAAAATTTGTTGTGGAAAAATTTGAAGTGAATTGGTGTATTTCCAAATAAAGGCGTGTGTCTTTTGGATTGACGCCCAATGACATGGAAAAAGTAATAAAAATTGCTAGCCTTGTAGACAAAATATTGACATGTTTGTTTGCCTTTGATTTGTAAACATTTAGGTACAGTTTAGAATCAATTGGCGTCGATCGGACCAGACAGACGTTACCGATGGAAATGCCCTCAGTTTTACAATAGGAACAGGAAAACTCCACACAAAGTGTTGTGTGTTTTTAATGTTTGGTACAAGATCACATTACATTAAATATCCTTTGTGACCTTGCAATCATCATCGTTAATGCACTCTAAAGAAGGTACGTGTTAACAGTGGCGTAGCTAGGATATTTTCCGGGGGGGGGGGAGGGGAGGGGAGGGGCAAAGCTCGAAAATTTCCCCAAAACTTTTCAGTTTCAGTATACTTTCAGTTTCAGTATATTTTCAAGGTCGAAGTGTATGTATTACATACAAAATCAGTAGATTTATGATAATAACAAGATTATGATGACGTCATGTAATGTTACCTAACTTAACACATGGCCTACAAGATCCTGAAGCTGCCTACTTTATGCATATGACTAAGTCATTGTCATCATGGGCCCGTGTGAAACCCATCTCCAGTGATTAACTAGATTAATTTTCCAAACAGATTAAATAGATTAATTTTCTGAACCAGTCCTTTAAAAATAAGGTAAGCATCATACGTTTGTCCAGGTTTGCAGGGTAATTATGTTTAGACAATGGTAAGCTATTGTTTTAGCTCCATCAATGTTTAATCATAGAGTAAGATCAGTCTATAACCTGCCCGGTACTTGCTTGTAGGATGAGAGGCCATTAAATGGTTAAACTTAACCCAGGGCGCTCTCAACCAATAGGTTTGAAACTGGGCTGTTAAAACTCGTCTAACCTAACCCAGCCCAAAGCGTTCTCAACTTTAGTGACGGGTGGGAGTGATACGTGGTCCGCGACCATCGGTTCGGGGGGAGCGTCCCCCCAAGGGAAACTTCGCTAAAAAACACCCCTAAATTGCAGGAAATGACACTCCATGTGCCTCATTACTGCATGCTTAGAATGCCAGATGTTTCATGTTCCTGGAAAGTTTTAAGGAGACAAATTGTTCACAATATATATAAAAAGCAAAAATTGGAAACTCTAAGGCCTACCGGTATGTATTGCTGACAGCCTTAAATCGAATAAAATTATAACGGCACGAAAACAAACGGAAATTGTGATAATTAAATGAGGGAATATTTCGTTCACGAGGCTATGTTTATGTTACTATTTATTAGCAACGTATTACCCAATAGTGCATCAAGTTGATGAACATAATAACATTAGCTCAAAAATACGTAGGGAACTACCTCGATGATGGTATCCAAGCTGGGGTCTTGTAGCCTGTCAGTGTTGCGCAGTATACGCTGCGTGCTTCATGCTGCAGTGACACAGATGAGATCTGGAGAAATACGTTGCACTGAAATACGAGTTAAATATTTTCCAGGTGGGGTAACTTGCCCCCTTCCCCCAGCTACGCCACTGGGGGTTAAGGTAAACACTTTTCCCCAATTTGTAAACATTTTTAGATGCTTAAGACAACTGTCTAATCCCTAACCATTTCGTTTTAAAACACGTTTAATGGCTAAACATGTTATGTTGAATAGCTTAATCCATTGGTAAACATGTAAGTGTCCAATTGCTGAACACGTTTTTAATAGGTGTGGTATTATTGATTACTTAAGTTAGCAATGTTGGCAATACTATTTATAGTTTTCCTTCCATTACCTTTCTTAGTTTTGCATCTTATACCTTAAAAATCCGCCTCATGTTCTAGATGGTCCAAAATGTAGTGGCATGCAGCCCGGAGTCGCCTCGTGCTACAACAGATTCACTGTATTACTATTTCCCCCCCTAGATTTGACTTCCGCCATTGTGCTTATTAATTGCAGAACTTGATTATTGTTGTCAACTCCATGAAATTCACAATGAAATGGTTACGATAAGATGACGGGATCTGAGTTCCCTACATGTCCAGTCCACGGACTTATATACATGGACATAGCTGGTTAGTAAGTTAGAGTTTTACGGCCCAGCTTCCAACCATTTGGTTCAAGCATAGCATATAACGTGGACGTGGACGTGTACGTCCTATCAGTAGCTGGTCGCCACCGACTAGGACAAAAAAGGCGCACCAAGATGGCCGCCGTGAAGCTATAAATCGTCTGATTTGACGACGACTCTGTAATATTTTAAGCAAACGTTAAACTTGAATGGAAAAAATATCATCTGCAATAATTGCCATATTTCAAAAATATTTCAACTTTCTTGCAAAATCTGGTAAATTGACTTGAGCAAAGTCCAGACTTTCACACAAAAACATAGCAGACGGTCATCTTGGTGCGCTTTTTGTCACACTACGGTAGCGACAATGTACCGTGCAGTATGCTCTGTCCACGTATAAGAAGTCCGTGGTCCAGTCACACAACTTAACGACAGCTGAAGAAACCCAGCCATAACATACTGAACATTCAGAGATACTAGTTTACCAGTGTATACCGTTTCCAAAATGTTGCCAGGAAAAAAATGTAGAAGAACATTTTATCTGGCTTTTTTTAATGAAATTGCACTTTTATCGCTAAATAATTGTCGTGAAAATTTCAAACGAACCCTCAAAATAACGACTTCAATTTTACCTACAGGTTGGTAAAATGCTACTTCCAGCTGTTTTCGCCTCTTTTCGATTTTTCAAAATTTTATGTTCTCTTCTCGCGCATTGGTGGTGGTTATGCGCTTACATAGTGGACCGGTTTGTGTAGACCGGCTTGTTAGTTAGTTTGTTAGATGATATTTAACGACAAACCAACACGAATGTGTAATACAGTGTCAGTCAACTCGATAAAAGTTAAAAGCTTAAATTTATTTTCAAGCATGGTTCAAGTTCAAATTTGGTTTCCTTTAGTCGTATCTTCCGACAGGCAGGAAATACCGTGCGCATATTCTACAATCTTCAGCCCACAGGGGACAGTAGACCGGTTTGTATTATGTCATATAAACCACCCTCATTACAGATTTAGCTCCTTGAAACCTGGAAAACCTTATCTTGTTCCTGAAATCCTTGCTGTTAAGTAATTTAAATAATTAAATAATTTTGATGCAGATTACATGGCCCAGTGACCGCCTTATATTGTTGTCGGCGGTTTTCTATTGTTGAAACATCAGTCAAGTCATGACATATCCGCAAAGTCATGACGTCCACGTTCAAGGGACAGAATTTTAAAATGAGTACATTCTTATTCCAATTGAAGTCCCTATGCTGTTATCACTTTCGATGAAGTGTGTTAATTAGTTATCTGATGGGAGAGCAGAGCAGTCGCTTATCAACTTATGTGCAGTCCGTATCTGCAGTCTACAACGCAACCAACGTGGACGCGATTACGTACACTGAGTGCGCACTGCTCAGCAGCTGTAGGAATATTGACTTAATCAACAAAACCGATGCCGAAATTTTGAATTGAAATGCAAAGGAAAAGTACGTTTGAAAGTGAGGGCGCTAAAGCTAATCACTACAGACCTTGCAAATTATGCTGGTTTGACTTCTAAGGAAGCATCAAATAAAAAAAACTAATCGTAACCACTTGCTGTCCATGATTGTTTCTGTGCCAACGTCGCCTACTTTGGTACGTACTAAAGCTTAGAATATCGTCCTTTCACGTTTGTTGGCCGATACTGTCAATGCAGTACTGTGTTGGTTGCTTGTTGTAGATATCAATCCTTAGTTACTTTCGATTAGCAATCTCGTGATACACATGAATGATGCAGGACTGCATTTCTCATAATGCTTATCAGGCTAATTGAAGAATCACCACCTAAGACTATTCATGCAGTGCCGATTTAACGGCAGTGATCAACCGGAAGTCGCAAAGTATACCTAGAGTGCTCACAGTGACACTGCAGGTAGGGTTACTAGACGTTCGGTTTTACCAGGACACGTCCTCTTTTTATTGTTTCGTGCTGGTGTCCGGACGGTTTTGTAAAATTACCGCCACTATGTCCGGATTTCATGTATTTCTTACATGATCTGAAAAGTTTTCCCTAATTTTGCTTCAATCAAGTTGGAAGAAACTCTAGTAAAAGCAACAAATATATATAGACCCTTCACCAGGGTGGCGATGCATGTCCTTCTTGAGAGAACATAAATACGCCTATGGTAACCCTAAGTGCAGAAAAAAGAATAGTATAGGCCCCTTTGCTAATTCTGAGAATGACCATCATTCTAAGAATGATAATGGCATATGTTATGCCCACGGAATTCCTACATAAACATGGACAGAGGATCATGGGAAAATTGGTTGCCAACGTTTGAACCAAAAAGACGTAGCAATATGTCACCGACAGTCCGACTGCTAGACCCAATAGAAGCTACGTGTAACTCAGACTTTCTATAAACATTGACAGAGCAGACTGCACTAACGTCCTATGCGTAGACTGTCGCTACCGTACGTGTGATTATAGCAAGATGGCTGTCTGCTATGGTTTTGTGCGTAGAGAAGCGTCAGTTGAGAAGGCGTCATGGACAGCACAACTAATGTTTTCAGATTTAATTTGGCTTGTTTCGTTGTGGACTATCGACCTTGCAACTTTTGTGGGCTTGGTAGTCTGATTTGTTGTTTTACTTGCTTTTAATTCATGGTGACATTATCGGATGACCTGGCAGCTATATCTGATTAGGTGATTTATGATAGTAAGTTAGATGGTATTTAACGATACACCGACACGCCGCATGTATTATACACTGTCATCAAGAAAAGATAGTGGTGAAATGATGGGAAAATTTAAATACAAATAGCACGACTGCAAAAGATGGGTCAAATTGTCTAGACAAATGCGATGTAATGTCCAGCAACGTAGCAAGTACTCTACGGGGTTCATTTGAGAAATGTAATTGATGGTCCCCTCCATCTCGAAATTTTTTTGAACAATTAAGCCCCTTAGATGGTATCTGGTAGGGTGTTTTCTCAGTTCTATCATTATCACATATGATATTATCAACAGGTTTTTCATGTTTAAATTAAGAACATCATGTAAAAAGAAATCAAACACACACACACAAAATTCGACACTGAAAGGCTTGAGCAGTCACTCACCTCTGCCCCCTGACTGTGTCCCTGGTAATGTCAAAAATTTCTATAATTTTGACTCACTTCGTGCAGGCCAATAGGCTATAAGGGAAGTAGGCTATTTGTGTTCTGCACAATTGTAGGCTATAAGGGAAGTAGGATATTTGTGTTCTGCACAAGTTTTCAGGTCGGGCACATAGAAGTCCCTCTGGCGAATATTGGAGTATTCATATCAGTCGACGCGATTGTGGTTGACACCCGATGACTGCATAATCTTATCACAACCAGTTCGGGAGATAACCTCTTTCGGGGGAATATGGTTTTTTACCCGATCGGGGAAAAAGCGGTCATTTGTGGTGCCATTTCAAATTTCTCCCTTGATGCATTGCGATACTACCGCGCAAATTAAACGGAGACAAACGTTCAAAACACCTGGAAAATTTCATCGATCTAAGGGAAAGAGAAAATTTGCAATATTTAGAAACTTTGTTGCTAGAGGAACAAAAAGTCAGATCATGTTTGGTAGTTCACAGCGCAAAATTTTGAGATATCGAGCAATTTTGCCACGTTCTGTGTTCTAAGCTTAAGTTATAGACTCGACACAGCCGCAAGATTTATGCATATTTTTCCACAGAGAGTTGTGTTAGTTATTCGTGCTTGAAATGGTGCTCTTTAATGCATTGTTGAAAGTTTCTTGTGATTTGAGTCTGTGGTGGTGAGAAATTACATTGTATTTGAATAAATCCACTTTTATGAAGCAAAGCGATGACTGTGGAGAGGTACAAATTAAGTGCCATTTCGTGCTGCAAATTTTTTCCCGATAGGGTGTATTCTCATTTTCACCCGAAAACGGTTATCTTCCGAACTGACAACGTATACAATGAGTTCTCTCATCCCGTGGGACAATTTTATCTGATTTTATGTAAAGGAGTGCAAACCCACTCTTTACCGAGGGCTTGCAGGGATCACTCTAGTGGTCCCTGTGTGCACTCCATCAAGAGTGAAACTTCGCTCTTTTAGAGTATATTTTCACTCATTTTTAAGTGAATTTCCGCTCTTTTGGAATGAACTTGATACCTTTCACTCCACCAACGAGTGTAATTTCACACTTTTTATTTAGGAGTGTGTTTTAGAAGACTGTGGACGATGCTTCGTTATCTCCCGATATCTTTTCGTAAAGTCCTTCCGACTCTCTGACAGAGCGGCGTTCGGAGAAACCCGAACTTTAAACTGCTTCCCAAAGAAGCTACTGAAGGATTAAACTTGACCAACCTCACGGCCCTCAAACCATTTACGTCATTGGTCAGTTATGTATGGATCCATTCCAAACTGGCTGAAAAGAACAGATACTGCACAAGATCTTAGCCAAAAGGCCGAGAAGCGAATCCGCGAATCCGAGAAAGGCAAAAGGATGTTGAGTGTTGACAGATGTAAAAGTAACGTGAGGTGTAACGTATGGTGACGTCCACGTCACCACACGTAACTTTATTATACTTCAATACGGGAACCCTTCCAAGGTTGCCTGATTTGATAACTTGTGCAGATTTGTTCCCAACGTTCACGGTGCACATATTTTGGTCTTACACCCCGGGTAAAGTTGAAAGTGAACAGCTATAAAATCAAAAAAAAAAAAAAAAAATAGCCGCATTTGACTTCACTTCCCTCATACATAGACTTGTTACAAGGAAATGGCAGATTGATTTCAAGCATAAAAACGAGCATCATATGTAAATTTGTGATATTGAAAGATGCATCTATTAAGTGGCTAATAAATGTTCGTTTCTCGAACCTATCAGTCAGGCTCGAGCCTGAGGAAATGTGCAACCAAGTGCGTGTATTACACCAGTTGTTTGTAAGAACTCCCTGACTTACCCACAGAACACCGGCAAATTTACATACAGAGCACAGAAGAGAACAGCACTTACTCACCTTCGATGTTTTAAGGGGCACTGGGATCAGTTTCCAGTAAGATATCGTTTGAATTCCCCTTCAGAGGGTGCGGGTGAAAGCGAGGCTCCTTGTAAGAACATGACAGAGGTCATTAACGTGTCTGATTCTTCGAGTAGCTGCACCGGCCAGTTGCGGGCCCCGCATGAGCCTGCAAGGGAAAAAAATGCAAGACCCGAGCTCTCGCCAGCGCCAGGTACCCGATAAGGCAGTGTTCGTAGGTGGGCAATCAGACAGTGCAGTGGCAGCAGACTCTAAATTCACCTGTTGTGTACTATTAAGATCAGTTCTGTAATAACACGCTCACAGATCACGTTGATATATGCGTGCACAGGAAGTAGTTATCAGTAAGTTTTTCGTAGCATGGGTAAAGTATTGCTGTGGGGGTAAGTGATGTTATCGGTCACTTGCCCCTGTATAGCTTGTGGTGCAAAAAAACATGAATCGTAGTTCGAGCTTCTGGTCGAAAAGCTAGTTTTATTTGGTTAAATTTACATCAAGTTCGGTCAATTTTTCATTTTATTCATATTAAGTTCCCCGCGCCGTTCATGTGTCTCAATGATTTACCGTATATTGAACTAACAACGCGTCACTGCAGAAGTCCCATACTAAGTTAACCGCGGTACTCAAGACCCAGGAGTAAGTCCCTCAAAATATCAGGCAGTTCCTTTAGATCGAATTGGCACTTGTAGCCTATTTTGAGATTAATCAGCCTAAAAGTTTTGATGTAACATTGAGAGAAGTAAAGATCATGAAATCATGTAGCGAATACGTTGACACTAGAAGAAACCCGACTTTAATTATGCCAATCCAACTGGTACTTGAGGAGGTAATCCCGTAACATCGATAATAAGACCCAAGGAACGTTCAGTTCTTTTGTTTGACACTCTCATTTAAGACTCCTTACCCTTAGCGGCATTATTCAGTTCTACTGCTAGGCTACAATCTAAAAAAATTATAACCCAACCTGGACTTGAATTACCCAATCGTTGGTTCCGTATGGCACCTGACCGGAATGGGTAAAACTGGACAACTTAGTTTGTTTTACTCATTAGTTGGGCAAAAGAAATTACCCAACCATTTCACCTAGCAAATTTTGGCCAACAATGGTTAAAAATTTAACCCAACACATTTGCCCAACAGCTGTACTGCTGGGTGCTTGTTTGGAAGTCCATATAATCACATACATAATTATATTTGATTTGGGCCAGTAGGAGATTTTAACAAAGTACCCTAGACCTTATACATTTTCCCCTCAGGAGTGTTTGGGGGCACCAGTGACAAGGCACTAGGATAATAAAAAATTAAGAGTGTAGTTTGAAGAAATAATCGCAATCGCGCACTTTTTATTTCTTGGCCCATGGCCATTGATTACGTAGATGTAAAAACTTTTCATTTTCTATATACAACAATTGCTCTTTAAGCAATTTCGTCCAGATTTTTAAATGCATAATTTTCCGCTAGCTTTTCACTTACTAAATCCAAACTTATTCAACCATGAGATCTTAATTTACCATTTAAAATTATTATCTGTAAAACTTAACTGATCTTTTACTTATCATCTGATTAATCAATTACATTTTACCCAAATGTTGGGTACGGTACTTTAAAGCATGCTCAACACCTTTCGCCAACACTTGGATTTTACTTAACCTAAATTTACCCAATAAATATAGGTTGATTGTTTACCTATTTGTTGGGCAATAATTTGACCATGCTGAGCACTTTGGATTTTGCCCAACGCTTTTTACCCATCTGTCTTTAGAGTGTACCGGTTCCCTAAAAAATGGAGTAAATAGGATAGCCTTTTGATATCGAAGGCTTTTTCCGACAGCCAATAAAGAATTTAGGATCAGAAATCAAAACGACTGGTTTCCAGTTTCAAAGGGCAGATGCTGGTACTATTAATAATAGGCTTTCTTAGTACAATGAACTTTTATGCAAATTGTCTTATCAGTTATAAGTCTGTATTCACTATGAACACGTTCACCGTTTTTCGGAACGAAAAACGGTTAATTTTTGTGGTGAAAAAAAAACCACCCCTTAAATCTGAAAACCAAAGAAATGCACCGCGTTGAAAAGGCTTTCAACCATGGTGAAAAATGATACCACCATAAAAGCATCATATTCTTTTTCACCGCGGTGAAAATTGCTCATAAACATGACAAATTGTACCTGTGATTACTACTGGACAGCTTCAATAAACAAATTGACCGCACTGTCCTTGGAGGCCAACTGGCTGTTATGGTTGCTGGAAACACTGAAGTTGATAAAATGCAGTGCTGCCAGAACACAAACTTTTGGTTATTGTGTAAAGCAGGGAGATCCCCTAGGATATGCTCATGTCAGTGTTTGGTAAACCAAGGAGGATATATTTGCAATATAGGAGTGTGGTTTTGTTTCATAGCTTCACATCCAGGTGGAAATGCTTGGTAGTTTTGAACTTTAGTGGCTACCTACTTACACCTTTTAAAGACAGATACAATATAGAAAATACAACATATAATGCAGTGTAGTCAGCCACAAGACAAGCCTTACAGATAAAAAGACTCATGCAAGGTTCAATACTGACTGAAGTGAAGGATACATAACTATTTTTCACTTTTTTATGACTATCAAGCGCAGAGTTTGCATTTTATCAATGTTTTTTTAATACAGGTTGCATTTTCACTAACATAACTTAGGTTCCGTAACTTCTGATGTACTAACTGCCACAACCAAAATACAGTGGCAGCGCGATGGACTGGGGCTCAAAAGTGGGGGCATTATTCCCCTCAAATTTTATCGATGCACCTCCCCTTGCCCGTCTTCCAAGTTACGTCACTTAAGAAATAGGTTAACCGAAAATTAAAATAACATATACTCCCTTGACACTTCATTTTGCGGCATCCAGAGATATGTTCAAATCTCAGAGCCTTCGGGGGTTCATCTCACAAGACCCATCCACAAGAGCCCCCAACATTTCCTTAGTTTGTCCACCCCCGTATTTTGATATTCTGCAGCCGCCACTGACAAAATGCAAGAGAAAGTTGAACCAGAAGAAACTTATAGCGATGTTCTTCCAATTGACAATATTTCGAATCTTGCAGGCCTATACAGTGGTGTAGCTGTGGAAGGTGGGGAGAAAGATGGGCGATGGGTTCTGAAAAAATGAAAAATTTGGAAATTTGCCGTTTGTAACACCAGTCATCTACATAAAGTAAGGTTTTCCCATCTCTTCCTTCACGAAATTGCAAATTCTATCTAATGAAAGCTCCATATTTGTTTATATCTTTTGTTTTGTTTTTCAAAAGGCAAATTTTCCCAGCCCGTTTTGCACCCCAAATTGCAACTCTTTTTGCAGTAATGCTTGCTCATACCTTCAATTGGTAAGCCTGTACAAGCTCTAGAAATGATAAAATAGAAAAGTTCGCTATTTGTGACACCGGTCAACTACAGTGTAGTTTTCCCAACTCTTCTACCATGAAATCACAAGTTCTTATCAATAAAAGCTCCATATTTTTTTTATTATTTGTTTCAAAGAAACAAAATTTCCGCTTCATGATCACAATTCCTAATTCCTTTCATACCTTCAGTTGGTAAACCTAGTCCGAGCTAGAGGAAATGACGAAATCGGAAATTTTCCATTTGCGACACCAGATCCTGAAGGGACACCGGCAACTACAGTGCTATTTTCATGAATTTTATGTCATAAAATTCCAAATTTTCTGCAACATAACTGCTTGACTTTTAACGTTTAAAATATAGTCGGCATATCGGAGAGCCTCAATTCACAGGCCTTCGGAAACATGCAGCAACAACGATGTTAGGTCGCTGGGCAATCTCAGGTTTGCCAAAAGGAAATGAAAAATTTTCAGTAATCTCCCAACTTTTCAAATTCCACTACAGGAAACCCAGAATCCCAAAATTTTCTGCAGTACAAGTTCAATAATTTCAAATATTTGTTTGAGATGCGTAGAAATTTCGGCGCGCTTTGTGTCCGCATTTTGGAGGGAGGAAGAAATTCGCACCATGCGTGAGTCACCTACTAGTGCATACAAACTTCACCGATTCCGATTAATCCAGGGTTTAATACTCCTGAGTTTCTAATTTCCTGAATTCTGTTACAAGGTGACATTTTTAAGGACATCGATCGAACTCTCAGAAAAACGATGTCGAACCTTGTAAAATGTAATCATCGCCCAAATCATTGAAACAGTACGAAATCGCGGAACAGGCTAACCCTGGGAACATGGACTGTAGACCCATGCAAACTATCTGCCTACAAACTTATGTCCTGTGACAGAAGTTTCTGCAGAAAGGTGATTTTCTTCTTAAAGGTCTGACATACCGTCAAAAAATGATCTGAGCAATTAGAAAACATTGCAAAAAGAAAGGACAATCGACCGAAAATTTTTAAGGAAGTGATTAACCCATCTGGTAGTTAATGCAAAAAACGTAGGACGCATGTAATGCGGCACGCGTATGTAGGTCTTTGACTTGGAAAAATCTTTGTTATATGCACCACAATACGGTAAATACCGCTTAAAGAAGGGAGAAGTTAATACCCCTGTTATTTCTTTAGGAGGGGCAAATCCCCCCCCCCCCCCATGATGGCAGAATTACGTACTTCAATGTTGAAAGGTACCCTACAATATGCATATCTTTTCAAATCGAAGGTAATATTGTAAATTACGTTCATTTTGGGTGCTAATTGACGCTGTTTGGAGGTTATGATTTCCAAAGAGACCTCCCCTAATGCACTTGATTCTATCAGTGGACTCAAGAGACCCACATACAATTTTTAAGTGAAGATACCTCGTTAAGTTGACTCCATGGTTAAGCCTTTACAGGCCTATTTATCTTCTGGGACGTCAGTCCCCCTAAGGGCTAGAAGTCCGTAGGCAACTACTACCATGGAAGTCTACCTCCGAAGTAGTACTTCCATGCTCTCACACAACCGTTGTACCCGTGCCTGACTATATGCAGAGTTACTGGTCAAAGTCAAGGCTGTCTGTCACAACTTTTGTCATTTCTAACCACTTATATACAATTAAAACACTCCCATAGGGCTCTAGCTTATGATCATAAAATTGTCAATGACACCGGCAAGCTAAAGCGGTGTGCCAGAAGTTTGTCCTAGAAGTTAACCCCAAAAGATTTGAAGTGACAGTGCAGTACCTTGTGTACTCCTTGCTAGGAGGTCATATGGTCAGAACTACTTAAGCTTTACATATAAACAAACTGTGTCCACATTCATCAAAAGCAATGAAAGTACCGTCAAAAATGTAAGCAGATGTACAAGTTTCACTCCATTGGAATAGCAACTAGATTGGCTATAGACAGACGGATGTTCTATATCAGTGCTAAACTTGGGCTGATTTGAGGCAACTCTTTTGTAAACTCTTTATGGCCCAACCTGGAATATTTTGAGTTGATTTTTTTCTTTTTTGGCAGATTGCATAGAGTTTGAGGTACTGTGGCAAGATTCAAGTTAACACTGTATTTAGTACCTTATTCAAGGCCATCGCGACCGGGGATGTGGGGTCCAAAATTCGTCAGGGCGACGATTGTTGGAAAATCTGAAATTCCAGTTGGAATTTTCTTATACCTGGTCTAGCCCATTTTTTCCGACTGAGCCTATGTTGACTTTTCCAAGAAGATCAAGGACCATAGACTTTTCCGACTTAAATAAGTACTATAGAGCCCCTTTTGCAGTCCTTCATAAATTGTCATTTTTTTTCGCGTGCGGGGATTCATCAATGTACGGTACTAATTAAGCATCAGTTCGATTATGGTTGATTTTCAGTTTTTCACCAAGTTAACGGTATTTGAGCTTTATTTCTGTAGAGATAGGGAGAGTGAGTTAGGGTTAGAGCTGGTTTTCCGAACAAGATTTTTACGAGTTCTCACACAAATGGTATCAAATCAACAAAATGTTTCGTAGAGGAGGCTTTAAAGCTCAATTTCTAACCAATATTTATTGACAAAGAGTGATAAATAATTAAAAATAAGGCAGGATGGTAGTCTTCTTTTCAAGAAATAAGTTTCCTTCGGGTAGAAATTCAGTTGGCTTGTTCCTCAAGAATAATTTTTTCACCCAAACTTTCAACATTTCAAAAGATGCAACTTCCATAACTCTTCTTGTGCATAATATGAAGCTATTGCTGGGGTTTGTTGTTGAGACCAAATGATCTGAAAATGACTAGAGCTATCAATTTCAATGCATGGTGGGTCATTTTAAATGTAATATTTCTCTTTAAGGACAAACCTACATAAAATGTGGAGGCAATTAGCTGCTCCTGCCATTAGTTTCCCCAATTTAGCAATTACCTTTATCCTTACTAATTCCCAGAGCTGTAAATACACAACCTCTTGTACCGTGTAAATCTGTCAGTTCATGACCTCAACCCAAAATATGGGTCCTTCGCTCCAATGACCTGGGAATACCCTCAATTGTTACCACAGTTATTAGGAGGTTAACCCTTCTCTCACATTCTAAGCATCCTAGTTGACAGGTTAAAAGGGCAATTTATTATCCTTAAACAACATTGAAGGTTAAATGAATATAATGTTGTCATGGTCTGAGTAAGTTTAACCATGCTGTTATAGTCTGTTTACTCAGGGGTGTAAGTCCATGGTTGTTTTAAGAATTATGTAATAGGAAATGTAGGCAATGTCTTGTGTTAATAAAAGTTGGGTAAAACTGCTCACAGATTCGGCATTCACCATAAAAATTTTTCATTTTAATATGACTAAAAAGATGATACAGCAGAAGTGTTGTTTACTATAAAAATTACAGTTGACTGCTATTTTGGTTTGCTATTATTGGAAAATTTCACTTTGACAGTGATCATGTACGTAGGTTGTATGTCAACTAAAAAGTGACGATACTTTATAAAGATAAGACGTCATGGACACAGCTTGACTAGGTGACAACTTTTCTCTTTTTTTTAAATTCGTGGCTTGTAAGCGAATTCTGCCATAAAGTTCTGCACTTGATTTAAATTGAATTCTTCAGTGATGATAGGCAATATAAATGTGACTATGTTTGGAAGAAGACTGCTGTATTGCCAAAGTCTGACTGATGCTCTTTTATTTAGACTCCTAAAAGTTGGTAAGTTTAAATTTATTTAGAGGAAAAATTACATCAAAAAGCTAGTATGCATGGCATTAAATAGCATGTTGTAAAGACACAAAATTTTCAGTTTTATCCCCATTAATTACCACTATTCGGCAAAGACATGCGGGGAAATTTTAGTGTTTGCTTTTTCTTGCACGAAAAAACATCATTCTGTCAAAGAGACTATCTCTACTGATCCCCACCATCAGTTGGCCCGGAGCGTAAAAAAAAAAAAATTCGAAAAATTAGCTGAAAATCGAGACTACGTGAATTCGTAGCATCTAAACAGTAGCTATCTTTTTTTCGTTTGCAATAAAATGCTCTCTTTAAAAAGTTCACAAGCAGCAAAGTGATCAGAATGTTTTTAAAAAAAATACTTTGAACCCCAAAATGTTATTTTGCCCGGAAAACTATCCACCACTGGTTGAAGCGGAGTGAGCAAAAAACTTGTGAAAAATCGCGACCCCTCCGATGGTCGAAAATTACGTTTTCATGTTTGTAAAGAGAATTTAAATGGTTCTAATTTTTATTTTATTTTTGGAAAAATCACCAACTTGATAGAAGCGATCTTAAAATTGCCACATAAATGTTCCTCTACCGTTAGATGAAATGGAAAACTACAGCGGAATTGAAAATATGCTAATGTTTCTCTACTGTGACTTTTGGCTAAATTCAAGATCCGCTGAATCAAACACATATTTGGCCAATGTCCCTGCACATGCCAGTATTAAAGCATATGTAGATACGGTGGGTGCTAAACGAGTCTACACCGCTGGGTTCCATGGACAAAGACCCGTTAGGGGTCCAGGGGGCCACCCTATAGTATATATGATGTTTTAACGTATCTCTTGATGACAAATTTAGTCTCAGGACAGGAATATTGTTCCTTTAGCAAAGGAGGTATAGGGCTTGGTATGACATTCGTTTGGATTTCAAGGGGAGAAAGCCACAAGTGGGGTCCAGGGGGTTTCCATAGAGGTTCTGGGTTTTAGCATATCAATGCGTGAAAAATGTCTCAGGATAGGTATTTGGTTCATAATTAGAAAAATCTGGTGGTAAAGACAGACTGGGGAAATTGCCCATTCCCAAGCTGCCTCCACGACCCATGATTTGTTTAAACTAGGTTCATCTCAATCGTTAGGTTGCTGTCGTGATTTAAACGCCTCAGAAGCGCACATATCACCTTTCCCACAAAGACCCATGGCACCTCTAGCACAAACTTTAGCATGAACAAGACGTGCTACCGCATCTTCCGTTTGTGCTACCGGGTATTTCAACTGAGCTACCTGTTATGCCACACGTGCTTGTGGATATTTTCACTCAAAGCTGCCACATAAGCATCACTGTCTCTCTCCCTCCGTACGGCTACCGTGTGTTCACCGAATAAATCGGCAAATCAAGGAGTTACCATTTAAATTAATAGCTCCCATGATGAATACTGCGAAGAGGGTATCACTGAATTTAGCTGTTGGTTTATAACGATTAAGTGAAAGTCAAAGGCATCGGAGTATTTATTCCGTTTTATTTGAGAACGGTTAACTGCTTGACTTTTATCCGTTTAAATCTATTAGTTTAGCAACAAAGAAATGAAGATGTACTTAGTTTTTGTAGCAACTCTCTTTACAATTTGAACAGTATGATAGTGAGAAATATAGTTAACATCCGAGACATTAATTGTGACAGCCACAATCATAACAGCGGTATTAAGAGACACAACAACGACTAAAGTAAATAACTTGGCTGTCATATAGTGCGGAAATATATGAATACACTTAACAATGAAAGCAGTGGCGTAGCCACACTTTTCCGGGGGGTGGGGGGGGGGGCAATCACCCCAATTTTTCGATTTTTTTTCTAAAGTGCGAACACAATTGTATAGGGACGGAGTGTGCCAAACATTTGGGTTGCTCTTAACAAATATTTGTTAGTATTGAGCTTATTTTACCAGAGAGATGGTTTTACACAAAACAATTTGGATTCTGGGAATCATGTAATGAAATTTAAAAGGTGGGGGACAATTGAAGAATCTGCATTTCCAATCTGAGATCGACTAAAGATCTTTGTTGTTACAAAATGTTATATAGGGAGTGTGTACTGAGGCTTCCCCATGACATTGAAAATGCTTCCGAAATTGTGATGGCATTTTTACACAAAATATTCAAAAATTAAGGGCCTTCATTGAAGAAAACTTAGGGAAACGGCACTGTAGCGGCTCGGAAAAGTTTACCACTAGACTGATTTATCAGTGAACGACCACTTTCTGCATAAGATATTGCAATTTGGGGCATGAAAAATCTTTTAAAATTTGGGGCCTGAAATGCCCTTTTTTAAAACAAATGATTACAAATATGGAACTTCTATAAAGAATTCGGATTTTAAAGAAGGAAACCCACGGAAAACCGCGCTGTAGTTGACAGGTGTCTTAAAGGGCAAATTCAATTTTTCACTTCTTCGAGCCATTGGAGCAATCGCCCTCCTGGCCCCCTGCCCCCCTCCCCCGTAGCTACGCTTCTGAATAAAGACTTGTGGAAATGTTATAAGGAGAAGTTGGTATAGATTTAAACACAGAACATTTCAGCTATGTCTTTAAATGATAAAGAATGAAAAATTTTGGGATGATGAAGAATTTTATGGAGACAGGGAAAGGCAATGGAATAGCTTTTTGACGGTTTCATTTGGGCCTTTGGGAAGGGCCTTGCAGGATGAGATCTTAAAGATACATGAACAAAGTGTTAAGACGAGAACAGGTATCATTTTGCGAGAAGGCCAGCGATCTATCACTGAAAAAGTTTAAAATAGGATTAAAGATTTTTTTTCCATACTTTTCGGATTAAGAGGAAGCGAATGAAGGTCTCCCGCAATACACTGCTTGACAGATGACTGCTTGATTATAGACAAGCAATTTTAAAAGGCCATGTGTTACGACTTGTGTCAAATAATTCAGTTTAATTTTCTGGCAACTTGTGTCCACTCTCTGACAAATCAGGAATCATATTCAGCTGATTCAACACCTGCCAGTGATCTTGCTTCCTTAAAGTGTGACTTTCATTATTTGATCACTGAAATACACAAAATGTGTTGAATTATGGCTCAGCAAAAGAGGTATTTTCCATACTTTATATTGCAATTAATTGTGCAGATTAAAGTTGACAAACAATAAACTCGCAAATGCTACAAAATTGATATCATCAGTTCTCTCAAAGATAACACAACTAAGAACTATGAAAAGACTCGAACCCCGCCTGGGATTCAAGCCAGTGTCGTGGGCGCTATTTTAAGGGATAAGAAATTCGGCGAGAAACAGTGAGTGGAACTAATTGCCTATGAGAAAAAAATGACGGAGACGTATAGGAGCATTCCAGTTTGGGGGCAGGAAATTTTTCTGTGCGAAATATATAATTCTGTCCAAAAGAATATCTAGGCGGAGCGCAACCATCAGTGGGCGCAAAGTGTCCAGAAAATTTTGAAAAAATTGCGACCTCTCAGAGGGTCGGAAATGGCACCCACAAAGGCTTGTGAACAAAATCTAAGCAATCGATACTTAAGTTTAGTTTTTAGTTTTAGTTTGTAAAAACATGCCCATCTTAATAAACATGAGCAAATTAGTCAAAAGGATAAAAAAATTACCACATTAAAATGTGTCTCATTTCATCAGGCAAGTTTTTAGCACATGTATAAACCTATACACTCGTGTCTTCCCATAAAATCTGGCAGTTGAAAACATCTCAGAACAGTTTGCAAGTTTTGACAAAATCTTCCACCATTTTGAGCAAAGTGTTGACCAAGACTATGAAGTGAGACTGAGAAACGATTGTTTTATAAGCTTCCCGAATGAGTAACAATTTTTGTAATCATTTTTATTTTTCATGAAAATTTCACTGTGATTTCAGTATCATATAGTGCGTTGTTTTGTTAAGACAATTTTTGGAAAGGACTGGGGCACCCATAGGAATTTTCAGTGCCATTAAAAACATGACAGTTTTTTTTAAAGGACAAGGTCGTTCACCCCAACGTGAAGCAGTGGAGAAGTCTGTCTTGTTTCATGACTGGCTGTGTGTACGAGTCAACAACATTTTCTAGCTTCAAATGTGAAATTAACTGGAAATCACTGCTTGGTTTTCCTTGAATATGCAATAGTTTAGTCATAAACAATGATGAAAGATACCTTGAAGACAAATAAGAAGAAAATTGTGAGATTTGGCTGTTGCTTCAAAATAGGTTTGGGGTTACTGCTCTTGGACCTTTAAGACTCAAAAATGGCAGCCCGATTTTTCCAGGCCCTTGTCCAAAATTTAAGTCCTGCAAAACGAAGCCTATAACTACTGGTTCTGTATAGTACGATATCTGTGCTATACATACGGTATTATCGGCATGTTATGTTACAGAGAAAACGGGTATTGCTGAAAACAACTTCCCAAAACTTTTCTCTGCCTTAATCTGACAGACTGACAGACATTCATACAAAATTTAATTTGAAACAGAACTTCTCAGTTCTCTCTATATCTGAAGCAATCTTTAACAAATCCTACGCCCACAGTCTGGGACGGGTAAGAAGTTACTCGAGCAAATACGTACACTCAGGCTGCTTGATGTCGTTCAGCCCGCCGGGCAAGTATCCTGAGGAAAGTCTCCACAAAAGCATATTAAAAGTGGAAAAACAGATATGCATGCGGCTATTAAGGAGACTTAAAGAACACTTAGCCCTTGAACAAGTTACAAAGAAAGAATTTGTGGAAGACTGTCTAAAGCTAAATAATCTCTTACCTTTCACTCTTCTTGTTTCCCTTCATTTTTCCGAACCCCTTTTCAAGTGATGGATTGAGCTGATTTTCCTGGTCATACCAGTCAGTGGAACATTTTGTCCCTTGCCCCAGGCAGATACGCTACTGCTTGCATATAAGCCTAACTAATAATATCTCCTCTCCCCCATAGTTATTCTCTTTACAAAGATCTGTCATAACTGTGAGACGACAGTTGCCCAAAAGGAAGATTTGGTATCTCTACTGATTTTTAAAATAATATTCTCACTATAGAACTGTAACAGCAACTTTCTCCAACTCTTACAAGATTATAAGCTTATACCTACATGCATGACAGTCAAAATATCTTAAATTAAATAGTCTGTACAATCCCACACACTGCACACCTTTTGTCAAGTCCTGTACATGTGATTCTTGCTGGAAAAAGCAAAACAATCCTTGCCCTGTTAAACCACAATACACTCATATCATCCAAAGTCTTTGACAGGTGATATAAACAAGGAATGTTCTGGTCACCGCAACTGGCAACCTGAGACCAATTAAGATGTGAAGGGTGATTTACGAGCAAATTTTCACCGCGATGCTTTTTTTGTAGCCAAAAAGCACTTAGGATTTTCAACACGATGAATTTGAGATGAAAATTTAACCCTATTTTAACAAGGTTGAAATCTTTTTTCACCGGGTGAACGTGTTCATAGTGATTATGGGGTCAGGACTTGAATCAATTTCCGCATTATTTCGCACATCGCAAAGGGCATGCACATCTGCGGCCCTTCACAGGTAATTTAATGAACTTTTATGCATAAGCAACAGTAAGGGACAAAAAGAAGAATTAATTAATTTGCAATTAGAGCGACTGGCAATGTTAATGTGATGAAGGAAAATCATCGATGTGCACTTCAAGACATAGCAGACGACAGGAAACTATGAACGTACTGCATGACTCTTTAAATCCCCTTGAGGCCCGAGTAAAGTTCAAAGATCAGAGATATGTGGGTATGAAATAGTGAAATAAGTTTGACCTTTTCTGTAAAATCCTATATGCAAAGGGACTTACGAAGTTTCTTTTTCTGTCAAAGTATTAGCTCCACGATGAAATGTTCAGGAACAAGTCTTAGTGGAAATATCATTTCACGCACCATTGCCCTCCGAAGTGTTGATTCACCACACCGGCCATGACAGAACCATACACTCTAAAAACAGTTGGGTAAACTTTTACCCATGGTTGGGTCCATATGCCACCACCTAAACTGTTGGGTAAAAAAATTCTCAACGTTGGGCACCAAGTACCCATGTTGGGTGAATTTTTCCGACGAAAAAGTTGATTGTGTAACCAACTTGGGTAGTCTTTTACCCAACAATTTAGGTGGTGGCATACGGACCCAACCATGGGTAAAAGTTTACCCAACTGTTTTTAGAGTGTAGGAACAGGCTTTCCTCTTTCATATCCTGTACTCCTCTACAATAAGAGAGAGGGACTTTGACGTAACCCTTTCTTATATTGTGGTGAGTGTGGCCGTACGATAACACCGGAGTTGATTTTTGCTTTTTAGGTTGCCGGCCATATGAAATGATCCTTTCGCCTTTCTGGCCGTGTCCGTTTTAGCACGTAAAAAGCTTCAAACACAAAGGGAGGAGCTTTCAAAACAAACAGCCTTATTACTGCAAGGTCGCTTTGTTAACTTGTTTCTGTCACAGGCTGTAAGGCTGTCCCAGAATGTAACGCTGTCCCCGAATGCAACGCTCACGATCAAGTTTCAACGGTGGGCTCGTTTTAGCATTGATATTCTCGACATCAGCAGTTAAGAAAGGCATGGCTTGAAGAGCGAAAAGAGGCCTTCTTGTCGGGTAAATTTGGCTCAAATATCTGAATTGAAGTCTTTTAACGTGACTAAAAATTTATTGATATTCTCTTCTCTGAAAGAAGGGTAAGCTTCTGTGTCACACTTAATGCTTCTTGTTTTGCGAATCTTATTACAAACAATGAGTAAAAGATTAGACGGTCATAAATCATCTCTTTTAAAGTAAAGTCCGGAAATATCAAACTAATGCTGTGCAATTTCGAGAGTACAACCGACCTTTTAAGGGTCTTTTTTGAAGCCCGAACCACTGGATACGCTCCTAAATCAGGCGGAAGGTTCACTTAAATGCATGAAAGAATAATCTATAATTAATAATGATTTTCTAGCAAGATTAGTTTTACAGATGCCACATTCCCTCTTCCACTTTGATTTCATAGTTTGCTTACAGTGATGAAGGTCTGTCTTTGGTGTAATTGATCATTTTAAACGTCGATTAATATAAAGGAGAAACACCACACTGAATTATTGCTGATTCGAACCCTTTTACATTTTATTCCATATTATATAAACATGCAAGATTAATATGTAAAGTCGCAAGCCAAGGTATGAAAAAAATGGCCGCGATGATAAACTTAAGAAAGAAAACTGTAATCTTAACCACAATCAAAGCAATAGTACCATTAAAACCGAGATACATTATTTTTGCAATAAGTGCCATAGGAAGTCGTAAGACCTGCACCATCGGTTACATGTTTCATGCCGTCACACGAGGGAAGAAAAAAATCCCCAATGATCCACTTAAACCAGGTTGTTGACCACGTTTGAAATTTGATCCACTCTTTCTCCTGGATCAATAGATGTAGTGTTGACCAAGAACGTTTTGAACGTAGAAATGGGGTGGTTAAATATGTGGGTCCCGCTGGATGGTCCCTAATTTGGTCCACATAAAAGTTACTTGTATGTATATTGGAAATATATAATACATTTTCTAGTCTTATCATTTTGTTTACACTTATGAATTTGACAAAAACAACAATAAAAAATTGAGTACTTTAAATTTACTTTTAAAGTGTCAATCTTTACTCAAACTTTGGGTGGGGGGGGGGGGGGGGGCGAGCATAACTGTCCGCACGTCTGTGTTTCACCCATCTGCACCAATCGTAATTGACCAATGAGAGTGAGGGTACCATATGGATATCTGCCAGTATAGTCTTACACGGTTTGTCTACTTAAGCTCTTCATGAAAATGTGACTTCTTATCGGCTCCTTGAAGAGACAAAAGTAATTAGTAACGTTCTTCTAGGGTAGCAGGAATTTTTCGATTAGGTCTTGAATAGCGAAGTCTAAGAGGAAGTTAACGGTTTCCTGGTGGACGATTTCACCATCCTTAATGAACTCATAAGTGAATTGACGATTCTAGAAAGGATAATCAAAATACAAAACTTGTCAATGCCTATCAAGTTTATTTAAACAGTGTCCTTTGTTGTGCAGCTTACTAGAAGTGGCCCATAAGTTGTGAAGTTTTACACGGCCTCTTCCCAGCAATCTCCTAATCGTGGTTAGTTTTTCAAACGCCTTTCAACAGCGTTGGTTCTACTTTTATCGATTTCGACATCGTTTATTCGAAGTTATTTTTATGAAGATATTTTTATGTTTTATCTCGAGTTCATACAATATTAAATATAAATTGTTAACATGATATATATCTTTATATAACCTTACGTTTTTGTTTATTGTTATTTAGCTGCCTTTTTGTTTAACTAGGAACGAGAACGTTCATCTTATATGAATATTCATAGCCCATTGCTGTGAATTCTAAGCCACCGGGGAGCACTAATGAAAAAACTTCGCTTTGATCAAAACAACGTACTTTTTCTTTGAATGTGATCCTAACCGACACGTTTAGCACATGAAATGATGACTTCATCCGCCTCATCCATGTCTGAATATCTCGCGTTAACATTATCATCAGGCGCGTATCCAGACATTTCAAAAAGGGGGGGGGGGGCTAAACTTAGAGAAAGCGGTTAATGGGGACGTATGGTGATTCTGTCTGAAATATCTAATTCTGCCTGAAAGACCAAGCGGAGCGCCAACATCTGTTGCGCGTGGAGCACAGAAAATTTGAGAAAATCACGACCACTCACATGCGTGTCTAGACCTTTCTTCATAGAGGGTCCCAAAATAAATGCCAGGGAGCGAAGCGACCGGGCCCGAGCGCTCTTGAGCGCGAGAGGGGGGCGGGGAACGCGTGGGGGGTGTGCCCCCTCCCACGATGTGAAGCTTTTTAGTTTTTTTAATGTGAAAATACGTGATTTGACGCATTGTTTAAATGATATTTCGTATGTTAAAGAGATCCATTATTAAGTATTTTATGAACTATTTTCTAAGAATAACCATAATGAATCAAATACTTATCGCTGGCAAATAATTGGGTTTGCGCGGAGTGCAAGAAAATTTTGTTCTAAAATGCCTCCCCGATCGCTGGGGAAAGGACGTCCCGGGCCTGTTTACCGTATATAAGTGGGGAAACACTAGCAATATCGACGCAATCATTATTTTGGGCTTCCGTGTGCAATAAAATTTATACTTCAATAAAAAAAATGAGCAAATTGTAAAAATGATCAGAATATTACCAGATAAAATGTACCACTACCATTTGATGAAATAGTAATGTTAAGAAATTAAACTTTGGAGAATGAGCTGGTATGCGCATTTTACAAAATGTTTGACTACCTTAGGATATCAGATTATGATGAGTATAAATTCGAGCACCGGCAAAATCCCTTCTAAACTTCAAGAGAGGATGGCAATGCATCGCATATGGGCTACCTAGCCTTTACAAGTTTCATCGATTTTACAAGGATCCCATGTGTTTTAGCAGCCTGATAAGCTCAGACTCAGAGACTTACATGCCCGAAGTTTACTTGAAAGGGAAATTGCATGAGAATAATTGGCTCTTACAATACCGACCTAATTTTGACGCGTTTACGACGCAACGTAGAAGTCTTAATTATACGCATCCCAACCAACATGAGGGCAAATTATTTTCTAGCCAACAAAGAACCAGTCCATATCAACGGTTTCTGAGCACTTGCTCCCTACAAACCGTACGCATCAAATAAAAAAAAAAAAAAAAAAACACCGGTGCGCGACGAAATAGAAGTAAAAATCAACATACAGCAAATTCTCCGTAGTCAGCATCAACTATACAAGGGCTTCAATTCTTACGTGTTGCATCAAAATTAACACTTACAACATACTTGAAAATGGTAAGATGCGTTTTGTGTTTTTCCGACATGATTGTTTTTGATCGCTGTCTCTCTATACCAGGGGAGTGCATGTGGGTCTTGGCAAATCCAATCTTACGGGGAAAGGATGGGGGCATGCAAGTGGTGACGGTAAGACGCCACCTAAGATACACGTATACCTGCTCCACTGGGGCCAACTATATAGATGGCCACAGCAACATGATTTGGTCCAAAAGTTTGCAAACCCCTGCTCTATACCATGGTGAACCACCGTTGGAAACTGAGACAAGGCTAACTTGTCGACCGTTCACAGCCACTATATTGCACAGATGGGCTGACGTGCGACTGTGTGAACATAGGTCAGTCGGTAACGCTTAAACCTGATGACATATTGACCGACAGCTATTTACATTATTCAAACCTTGTTGTTGTGGCCAGGGAGTTGCAAACCCCTGTTGTGGCGAAGGCAAGGCCGCAGGAAAGTAAGTAGATAGCCTATTCACCCGGGCTTAATATCGTATGAGGTTCGTGTATTTGGATTTGGTTTGTGAGGGAAAGGATGGGCCTGAAATAGCCCGATTGAATATTCTCTCAGATAAACAGTGTGCTTATTTTAGTGCATTTGTTATTGTTGATGTGACGAAAAACGGCGATCACACAACCAACTCGGATCGGATTCCGAATCGAATTAATTCTTTCGTGACGTCACCGTGCATCAAAAGAAAGTTTTTGTCGGACTAAACGAGTCCAATGAAAGTTTTCTGTCGGTTTGACGTCAATGCAATTTCGGTAGACATTCATTCCATACACGTTTGGAGCAAATCCTATGTTTACATTGATTGGCATTTTTTGGCTCTATCCGACAAGAAATGGAGAAAACTTTAATAAAAAATAATAGGCCTAATAATGCAAAAGAATCGGATCGGAACCAGATCTGAATGAGTAATATGACCGCGGCTTTAGTCTTGCATGTTTCAGGTTCATCTTGTTCGTAAAATATTTCATAAAAATATTTGTACTTACTTTATCGTACATCTTGTTGGTTATAAAGAGTATACTGCCTGCACTGTACCCGTCAGCCGTAAACTGCATGTTACTCCCACCAATGATTCCATCACGGCTGCCGCAACATTTGAAAAAAAAATAAAATTATCAAAACAATAGAAGAGCTCTAAAATAAAGTACTTATACTTTCGACTGGAGTCAATAAGGTGTACCTTAGCGCCATTTTGTCTGTGTACGTACTTGTATGTATATACATCACTGTTCGCACCGAAGAATTGAATCGGGAGGGGGAAGGGTCTCCCTTCATGATTTTTTTTTGGGGGGTGGGGAGGGGATTTACAAAAAAGGAAGGGAGGTTTTCCTTATTTCAGTCGTTGCGCGACAGGCACTTCAATCGAATGACTCTATTGTTATATCGCTTTCGTTGCAATATCTTTTTCACGTTATCGCTGCAATGCCTGAGTTATGAGCTGAGAAAAAGTAAACGTCCTGTATACATTTTCCTCTTTTTGAATAAAGAAAGATGGATTCCCCGTTCGTATGTCAATTTCAGGAGGATGTTCAGAACAGCTGCGGTTATCTGGGAATGTCACACCTGAATGCTAACACTGAGGCCCCAGCGGGTGTTAACGAAGCCTGCTCTGCATTGCCTTTCGTTGAAGCAAGGAGGTTCTACATCTTGTAGAACCTCCTTGGTTGAAGTATATCCATAGGCGTACGAGGTATTTTTGTGAAGGGGCAGGAGCATTGTGACCAAATAACGGCCCCGCTAATCATGTTTTGTTCATGTTTTGCCCGGAATGGACCAACTGTTTTTGCCCGAATTGGGAGAGTGAGTGCCCCTCTTCACCACCTAGTACGTATATATTTTCCATAACAAGAAGGCTCGTGACACTGAATTCAACTTTGAACTTGTCTAAGATACAAGACAACTCATAATTATGTAGAGCCTCCCAGTGTCGATGGAAGATGTTCGAGGTGAATTCCGAACTTCCGGAAGAAAACCTTTCCACAGATTGTATAAAACAGGACGTAGTATGCCAGTTCGGGAATTCGTTTTGTGGGCTGTGTACATGTGCACATCCTCATAATCGTTAGGATGAACAAACCAATCCAGCACCTGTAACACGTGTTCCAAACTTTGACTTTGCGTGACTTTTTTAATCTGTTCTTAACGTAAGGAGTGATCTCAAGTGTGGTTTTGCAACTAATTGTTGCTTCGGTGTAAAAACTTCCATTTTAATTTTCCGTAAAGTACTGAGGACTGAGACTGAGACCCCCCTTTTTCGTTCGAGTTGACTAGACACTTAGGCAGTGTTATGTGCACATAGTACTGACCAAAGCAAGGGAAAGCAGCACACTTCGTGCTAAACTCGGTTTATGTATTACACGCCGTGTCCCTCAATTCTATAAGGCAAGGAATAACGGCAGTCACTTATTGTTACATTACTCACTTAAGCCCCTCCCATAACTGTCTAAAATTAATCTTCATCCAGACACAATCTCAGTTTATTGCTTGAAGATGAGTATACATGACCCCAATGTGTAATCAAAACACTCTCGGCTACAGTACTTTACAGCATCTCATTTTGTTACACGATCTGTGCTCTCAAAGGATTCGGCTTTTACTGTGTTCACATCGCTTGAAAACCAGCACGTACTCGACCGGCCTGTTAACTAATTCGAAATGTTACGTAATTTTTGGTATATTTTGGTTAATATGTTACTGTCAGTCAATCAATCAGATGTGAAACCTGACTTAATCAATAGTAAATGTAGTGTGCTTCATTTCCTTCCTTAAAGAGATAAGATGTAATCAGTCAGAGAAGAACGCTGTTTCAAAAAGTGTGAAGGAAAGTTTGTTTCATTGTGAAACTAGGCTGACCTTGCCTAACACTGTGATATGTTTATCTAATATTTATTTGCCAGATTGGATGGGCTTGTAGAATGGGAGGATAAACTAGATAATTGGGGTTGGTTTATTCTGACACCATCATAGATACCCAATCGTTGGATTTCATGTTTGATGGAAGCATGAAATAATGCTTTGGATGTCATACGCTCATATTCACTTCATCACACCCTTACGAGGCCCTTGTTCTCGGGTTTAAAAATTTCATAATCGAGGCTATTACCTACACAGTTGTGAAGCTGAAGTCGGGGTCACTGAAATATATTAAGCTCTGATGACGTCACACAATTTTGAGTTTCAACCTCTTACGAAAATGTACACTTGGAAGAAAAAATGGCTTTGAAATTCTGTGTGTACCTCCAATTAAAGATCAAGAAAACTATGATACTTACCAGACTAACTTCACAAGTTTTCATATCACCTTTTTAAGGCGAAATCGTCTGCCAAGAAAGGCCAAAAAAGACGGGAACATTTTCGGTCACCCTTTCTGAATGTTTGGCGAATTAACACAAAATTTACCCGAAATCATCCTCAAAGATGTTGAAATTTAGTCGCGAATTATACTTTCCCACGTAGATTCGTTGATACATTATTCCAATTTACCAGAAGACGGCACATCCCGCGTGTCTACGAATCTGTCTGCACCAAACCTGTAGTTTGTCAGCCGTTTTTAAACACAATGCATGAAGGGCAGCTAGCATGCGGTAATCGTATGTAGGCGATGCGAAAGCATGAAGACATAATGGTGAGATGAGCAAAGCCAACACAGTCTGATAGCATTTTTAGTAAAGAGAGGAAGATAACAAGTGATGTACCACTATAGACGATCCGGACAGCTGGTTATGGTTTGATCTCTGTTTACCACCTTTTAATCTTCCAATTTCCATGCTTTCCTGTATCATGGATGGTTTTATATTAATTCTGTATCTTAATTCCCTCAATTTCATTGAATATGAGGGTTTGAAATTCGTGTTGACTATGAATGAGGACGATTTAAGGCTAATGGACCCATCAATGGCTGCCTATAGTCACTAAACACAAATGCTTATCGGGTTTGTTTATATTTTGGATATATAACTTTTTTTTCTCTCATTCAAGTTTAAATGACAATTCAACATATTCCCACCTTGAAGGCTGGAAAAGTGCAGTTTGTAACTTCACAACTTTTTGGTTTTCAAGCTTGTAACGAAGACTCTGGCGAGAGTTCTCTCCCTGACAATCGGTATATTCTCCAATTGCCAAAAAACTTTGTAATGTAGGACTAGGGATAAGAATTGCTGACATTTATAACGGGTGTTCGTTTTCGTTCTGCGTAGGCCAGCTTAAGTTTTGTTCCCTAGAATGCATTTCCCGCTAAGTATGTGAAGCAGGATTTGTCCGACAGGGGGCCAAGCTCCCCGACAGGAATCAGCAGTTCAAGGCCCGACAAAGGCGATGAGTTAATCTCGGTGGGACGTTACTTGAAAGAATTTCAGGCGCGCGCAGTCTTTGTTTGAAAGAAATTTGACTTCTGTAAGGACAATTAAAAATTGGAGGTGTTTATTGAAGAATCTATCCTTCATATGGATAAATTCAAAATCGTTTATACGCGACAGCTGAAATTCTGTTGGGGTATAATGCATTCAATCGTTCTAGGCCAACGTAGTAAGGCTTCGATCAAGTCGAGACTTGAAGTTTGCCCGAAAAGTCGTTTATCCTTTTTTGAACGAAGATTTGAAAATTTAGAGCTTATTAAATTGCAGAAATTTGGGAATTTAATATAAGAAAATTTGATCTTTGGTACGGCTATAATAAAAAAAATTGGGGTTCTTTATTTAAGTGATTTGCCTTTCAAGAGCAAACTTAGGTAGAATGTGTGGGTGAATAACAGGGTTGTCTCAAACTGGTTATTTGTTTTGCTGAGTATCCATAAAAATTGGAAAATTTTGCCACTTTTAACTTATATTTTGACAGATTTTGGTGTTTTTATGGAAGAATTTGACTTTATAAAAAATCAGGTAGGGTGTGATCTGTAGTTTTGCATAGATTTATTGAGGATACTAAATATCATCAGACAGATTAATGCCCTCGGACCATATTGGAAAATTTTTCCTCGGAAAAAGTTTGCCTTCCAATATAGTTCTGAAATAGGAAGACGGGAGTGTTTTAGTTTGGGAGGAGACAAAATTGTTATGTATTTCTTTTGTCCGAAAAATATAATATTGCTCGAAAGACTATAAGTGGAGCGCACAGATATTTTTGAAAATCTAGGAACCCCCAGACAGCAGAAAAAGGCATATTCCCCGGCTGGGCAATAACTAGAAACAAAGTACCGGTAGTCATTATTTTTGGCTTTCTTTCGCATTAAAATTTTCACTTCGTAATACTGCCCCGAAACGAAGAACAATATGCAAGCATGCATTGTTCTGTTAAGTAACGTTTTCGACCAAAACACTTTCTTAGCGGAGCGCTACCCATCAGTTCGCGCGGAACGTATAGAAAATTGTTAAAAAACTAACCCCACAAACACTTGAAAATGGCATTTCCCAGACTTGTAACTAGAAATGGAGCAGTCGTTATTTTGAGCTTTCCTTTGAAACGGAAATTTCACTTCAATAGGAAAAAAACCAACTTGCTAAGTGATCAGAAAATTACCAGGTAAAAGGTTCTGCTACAATTAAATGTAATGGGCTTTTCTGGGAGGGGGGGCTTAGCAACGGTATTGCAAACATACTGTTTTGTAACTCTACCAGGAATCTTCGTTATATTCAATTGCAATATCCACTAAACAAAATGATGAAATTTTCTTCGTGACTGCCCGAACTCCAGACTGTAAATGATCTTACTTCCAACGTATTTGAAAAAATGTCACGGTACAAGGTGGCCTCAAATGAATTTTTTCAGTCAGACTTAAGGGTCGACATATTCAAGCAACTGTTTATCATTATGTGTAGTTCAAAACAGCATGGCCGATTTTCGTTACCGTTGCTAAAATTCGGCTGTTGGGGCGGGCCAGATGGCAGACCATTGGGCAATGCATGGCGAACGAACCTTAGCCAGAGGGTCGGGAGGACTTGAGAAAAAGACCATCGGGCAATGCATGCACATGAAAAACCACTCGTCCGTTTTTGTAAGGAAAATTTGGAATTGTCAATTTCCGTGAAGAATATGGCCTTCTATAGTAAGCACAATCAAGAAGATCGTCGGGGTGACTGAAGTTTTCAGGTCCACTTTTTTTTATCGTGGGCCTGTATATGAAAGATTCCCGATGAAATTGGATTTTCTCAACAACAACAGGGGAGGGGTCTTCCACAACGGGGGCATGACCTTGCGCGCACGGATTGAAAATGGAAGGAGTGATAGCAGAGCTAGTAAGAAGTAATTAAAACCAATTCAAACCGATGCATTAAAAAAAGGGTTACAAACGAAAAAATAAAGAAAAAAAAACAGTCCATGATCATCCATCCGGTAATTTATGTCCTTTACGTTCTTCATTTTTCGGCCTTCCGCAAAAAAATGCTGCACGTTCTTCTCCGAGGGGGGATGAGATAGGACAATTACGGTACATACAATGTGGTATAACAGAACTAAGAAAAAGTGATCAAAAATCAATTTACAATGCAAAAATGTGTTCAAGATCACCCACCTTGTAACTTCATTCAGGTTGTTTTAGTTATTTTTTTTTTATTTTAAGGCCTCCCCTAGGAAATCGCCGACCTTCCCCGACGAAGGAGGGGGGGGGGGGCAGTGTCCCCCGACGGGGGGGGGGGGTGGCATGGCCAAATAAAGTAGTGACGGAGAAGTACCGTCCAGTTTGAAGCATTATCACCGGTTCTACTTAAGTGTGCGATTTTTACGGTACACTTTTTCTTTATAATGGACTCCATAGGTATTTTATTGAAATATCGTCCATGATACATTTAAGCAAAGAAGTGGAAGGATTAAATGTTCTACACCCCAGTTATTTACGACTTAATTGACCCATTACTTGACTTTTCGGGATAAGCTAGAGAAATAGATCGACTTCAACTTTCAACACAACATTTAGTGACTACAACAGTCTTTAAATCATTTTTATTTGGTTAATTCACTCCTTTCGGCAACGTAACCGATAGAATGTGATACATAACGTCTCTACTTGTGAGTGATATAACAGTTGAAAGCTTCCGGGAGCGAGTCAAAACCAAGAGGCTTCAACTTGTAGCTAACGGTAAGTCGTCTGTTAACTACACACTTTGAGGGGAAAAAAGATATTTTATGGGTTTCTCGCCGGCAATTTGAAAATATATTCAATGAGTTAGTTAGACGGAGTTTAACCGTCTAGTTTCCAACGTATTGTGAAAAGCCTACCCGGCCACCATCTTTTATCCATGCAGTTGTGGCTCACTGACTTGTTTTTTTGGACTCCATTGATGATCATGTGCGAAACATCACGCACACGACAGTACATTTCATGTTTACAGTCTTTGGTATGAATCGACCTGGAATCGAGCCCGGGCCTTCCGCCTGGGAGTCGGATGCGTTACCGTAAGACCAAACACGCGGTATATTCGAAGAAAATTTTGAAAAGAAACTGTCGATTAAGCCTAGGTCCCATGTTCTCAAGTGAAGAATGTTATTACTGAGGGAGATGTTGAATAATTGTAAATATTTTCATTACATTGGAGATCATGCAACTGCTCTCCTGTATGTGAATAAACTCTCCGTAAGTTTTCTACACAATTGAAACGATTTGGTCTCCAAAGTCGGCGGACGTTTTTTTTTTTCTCGCAGCGATAAACTGGGCGAAAGAAGTTAACCAGCCACAAAGGCTACTTTAATTCGAAAATGCCATCCTTTTCCTACCAATTTTTCTCCCAATAATGAAATTAGAATGACAATTATTTTGTCAGAATATTTTGGAGCATAGTTTGTTTGCCTCTAAAGTTCCACTTCTAAACCTGGTGAATTGACCAACAACATGGTTACAGCAGTGAATTTAGAACTCTATATTAATTTTTAATAATGGAAGGCTTATTTATTTTAAGAAATTTTTAGAAATTAATAAACATCTCGAAGAAAGGGTGCATTATCCACAGTCTCAGACTAAGTTAAGACAACCGTAGCACTAGTCTGCATCTAAGCCACATGACAAGTACAAAATCTCCCTACTCCATGCATCTATTCAACGGCATTTATTCCGATACATCTCTTGAAGACACAACACAGCTTTGTTGGCGAACATCCCCTTACTCAAAATCTATGCACATGTGCTTTACAAATTTATATCACTCCCATATCTAATCCATGTACGAAATATTTTATCTGAATTTAACAAAGAATCAGCAGATTTAACTTGATATTACAGAAACTGAGTACTATATGGTCCATATTAATATGGGACAGATATGGTGAATATATGGCAAACCCATATGTGTGCCAAAAAGGGATTTGATATGCAGGTCATGTCTGGACCATGTTACGTCTGCATCAAAATTAATAAGTACAGTACCTTGGTGCAGAGCGTATTAAAAAAGCCTTGTTTAGCCAGGACTATAAGGACTATCTGAACATTTCTAACAAAGTATGATGTTTATTGTATTAAATTGACTTTATATGTACATCTGGCGAGGCAATTTAATGTGTTGCATCTAGCTTGATATGACCATATAAAATCTAATCTGTATATCTAACATGGTCGTTCGTCAAGTTATATATGGCTTGATATGATCATATCAAAATTTATATTGTATCAGATTCTGGTGTATTATTTCAATAAGATACACCTGTCATGTTATGGCCATGACAAACTTTACATATTGCGTGCTTACACTTTAACCCTTGACCGTTGTTTGGGTCCTTTGGGACCCACGCAGAGAGCTCGGCTGTCAACCATCTTTACTGTTTCACGCGGAGCTCGAAACTGCGGGTAGCTACCCGAAAATTCGGTCACAACAACGAGAGACACAATAGTTTATGGTCACGGGGTCAATGGCCTACGGAATCCGATGCGGGGCGGGCTACGTGCGCTTTTCCGCCCACTCCCGAGGCGCGCAAATATGCCCCGATTGGAGCACAACGGTAAAGGGTAAATCTTAAATATCTGCACCACTAGGCTGAAGGGTTACGTGCACACACGCAGAGACAGTGGCATCCGCTTTGCAGTAAACACACTCCACAGGCTTACTTTAAGTCAATTCTCGCTTCATATGGCCATGCCAACTATATGATAGCCATGTTTTTCTAGATATGTTAGTAATTTAGATTGAGTTTAACGGCCCAGTTTCCAACCTATTGATTCAAGTCGAGGGGTTTTCCAGATGCCAGATTCATATTTTGAATAATGGATGTGATGCAGACATGTAATATTGGGTTTCCAGTTATCGAGAGGCAGAAATAAGCTAGATCGGTAATTTGTTTGCATTTTGAATTGTGAAGCACTGCGTGGGGAACACGCACAATATCTGTTACTAGTTTTGAACTCACCTATCCATTCTGTTAGCTGATAATTCGCTTTTTGCATTTTCTCATTTTGCTACGATGTACCTTGTATTATTCATGTATCGTCTTACCCGAAAAAAGGACATTTATTTTTTACATGAAACGAACAGTGTATCAAGTGATGAGTCTGTCTGGCGTAATGAGTTGGGTTGAGGTATCACTTTTCAGTCATCGGTCTTCGACGAGTAAAAGTTCGTGTGTATATTGTTCAGTCCTGAATTAAGCCTATTTATTTTATGTTTATATGTCGTTTAACAGAACATACTTAATGGCTGATGTTTAAATTTATGACAGAATCTTTTCTCTAGTATGTACTCATGGCAGTGGCGCAGCTAGGAATTGAGGCAAGCAGGGCACAGGCATTTTTGGCGTGCTCAACACCGATTTGCTTACACTTTAAAAATAACACGTTAAACTTGATTAGTTATCTGATCTGCCTTTCAAGGGCAAAATTAAGTAGAATGTAAGTATGATTTAACGGCTTGGGTTTATATTGTGCATGTCAGATTAGCCACCGTTATTGAAAAAAATTAAGGAAAATCTTTTGCCATCTTAAAAAATATTTGTATTTAAGAAGCGGATATTGGAGGAAAATGTAATTTGATGACAAATTTGAGTTTTTTATTGAAGAATCTCACCTTCTTGTGACAAAAATGAAATAGGTCACGGGGCGAATTTTAGGTAGTTGGGTTTTCTGAATATTATCATGCAGGTTAAGGCCCTTGGGCAATATGAGGAAATATCTTGAAAACGTTTGGTTTCCGCCTTCTGCATTTAAATTGTAAAAAAAATATTTGAAAATCTCGAGTTTATCTGTAGGGAAGAACTCAAAAATTGAGTTTTCTATTGAACATCAATCTGTCTAAGCTCATATGGGCAAAGTCAAGGCTGAGGTTGGTTGAGGTTTCATATTCTGTCATGCGACGAAAATTTAAAATCGTTTTACTCGCTTTTCAGAATATTTAAAAACCTTGAGCTTATAATGAGACACTTTTGGATTTCATAGGGAGTATCGGGAATTTGGAGTTTCTTTGAAGGATGTCTCCTTGAAGGCAAAAACAAGAAGATTGTCAGGAGGAGGAGGCTGAATTTATCGGGCTCACTTCTTTAACCTCATCGATGAAAGCTCCGGGGCGAAGTTGGATGTTCCTCCAAGTCTAGATGGTCCAGATTTTTTTCTTAGTTTACATGTAAAACTTAAGTACTTTCAGGAAGACTCCTTCATTAATTGAAGAGAGGGGGTATTTAATGTTGTTTTTAACTTGAAACTGGGTTTTAAACAATGAGGAAAGCCAATGACGTATTTCAGAGCAAGAGCAAAGTGTATAATGTTAGGTATACTTAAAGTGTGCTTAAGGGTACTTACGTGTACTTCATGGAGACTTTCGATTTAGTAAATATGTGTTCGAAGGGGAATCCTTTTCAAAAAGGTTTTAAAGGGATCTCAAATGTTTTACTTTACATCAGTTGTTGTTTAGAAAAGGGAGTTGTTGATGGATGGAGAAACATGAACCAAATTTCTTCCAGACAATATGTTCTTGAGAATGTGTAATTCCTCTTCAGCTACCAACATTTATACTAAACAGGTTACTTTGTTCTTTTTGTTAGACTTCTGTTAACCCCCTTCTTTACTGCGGTCTCCCTTTTTCAAAGCGCAGTAATCCTGTAGCAACGACCATTGTTAAGACTTTGCTTTGATGTTTATGTCATTTTATATGGTTAGAACTCCCTAATGTAATCTGGAAATTTGAAACGGGATGTTCAAGCAAAAATTTAATTTTCATATGTGTAGGAGGAACAAAATCTACATAGTGTGTAGAAACTTTCATTAGATCTGACATGTTTTTCTCGAGACATCAGTAAAGGAAGTTACTAGAAGTTACTTTGGTGTCCAAAATGAACTTAAGGGTAGCAAAGTTTAATTTACTTCCTCACATTGAAAACAAAGAAATGCTTTGTTTCGTTTTGTTTTTCAAACCTGTGTTGACCCTAAAGTTATTATATCGATCTATCAAACACATTTTTACAAAAGTTGGTCGATCATAATCCTGGACCATGGGCTCATTTAGAGAAATTAACTGTCCAGAGGGAAAGCGGAGAATTTGTGAAAGTCGTAGCTGGATTGAACCGGTTTAACTGGGTCGGCCGTTTCTCAAGTTAAATGAACTGTTTTTAATTGAGAATATTAGGAATTCTTTTCAAAGTAGGTCATTTTGATTGGAGTTGCGATTAACGGTTTAACTCGATTTAACGTTTTCCCATTGAGGTCAACCGTATCCAATAGAGAGTTACTATTCTGGGTGAGGTTTCCATCAGTTTGATGTAAACTTTGACTTTTGGTTTACGTGTGGGTATTGGCGTGCATTGACAAATGCTCTCTGGTGGGCCCTATTGTTTTTGTGAAATTTCAACCACAGAGCCCATTGGGCTCTTGTTTAGTGAGTACCTGTAGGCAACCTGGTCTCTATATGGTCACTTGGTTCCGTTAAGTACCTTTCCTTATTTGTCTGACTAAACAAAGCCCCATGATCCACGTGACTCAGTATCAAAAAGAAAGATGTATAAGAAGATGTATAAAATCATTGAATATCTTTTTTCTTTTTACACTCAAAATCGCTTCCAAAATGTTAACAAATGACGACTGGACGAGAGTGGTCACAAACCTGTTAAACTTACAGCACCTTTAGAACTTAGCAAGGCTATATTAGAAACGAAAATTTGTTCAAGAATACTTATTGGACTGATTTTCGAACATAAATCTTTACGTCTAGAGAGTTTGCCCTTTCCAAAACACGGCAAGGCTCTCACAAAGAATACTTTTAAAAATTAACTTAAGACAATTGTTCTCCGGAAAAGTTTCAATACAACTTAACAGTACCCAAAAAAATATTCAGAAGTAGTACAACAGGTACAATTATAATAACATGTCAAACTGCATATCGCCTCTGTTACTTTATTTGACTGAATTTCACGATTTCATTACAAAAGATGGCTTTGTTCTCATCTAAGAATGAACCTGCATTGAGCACTGTCGTGGAAATTTTGCAATGCAATACAATGTTAAAGTTCAACTTGATCGAAAGTTAGGTTAATTACAGTTCAACCTTTTCAGTTAAAACCAAAACTGAGTAAGAAGAAGAAGAAGAAGAGAAAAAACATTCCGCGGGGTAATGAGCAACGCCATTGCGTCTTATATAGAAATGCGTATTCTCAAAAGCTCGTTTAATAACAAAACTTCTGATGCCATATTTGGTTGGCTATTCAAAGTATTCTTCGATATAATCGTCAAGTTGTACAAAAGTCAAAACGAATTCACCGGTAGAGAAGATAACTTCACCATTCTGAATGAACTCATAGACTCTTTCCGAATCACCCTGAGAGGAAACGGAAATGAAACAGTGTAATCATTTGCGTGTGGATCAATAAATCTTTTTAAAATTAGGATGTAATGCATTTTAAATCCAATTGACAGAAAACCCGCAACATGCTTCATTTTTCATGTTCATCACTCTCTAGTATTAAGGTATTGCAAGTTAGGCAAAGCCATGAAGATTTGTACTTTTGTTAAGGTAGGCTAATTGTTAAATCTATTTCGATTCGATTTAGAAGATGGGTCAGAAAGGAATTCTTCCATTACAAATCAAAAAGTGAAAGAAAGAATAAAGAGACAGCCACATTCTTACAGAAATATCTACAGAGAAACTTTTGTCCTAACCTTAGAGTCAATACCCCCATAGAAAAGTGTTCCAATTCACTAGGTTTTCGTCATACTAAAAGGCATATTCTGGAGACAAAATTGGTAAACATCAAAATAAGCAGAAAAAATTTCTCTCTCAGAAGATGAAAACAAACTGCATTTCAATAGCCTGTAGCATTCGGGAGATACGAATTTTAAAACATTGCAATTTTTTCTTGGGATTTGATGCATCAGGGGAAATATGTGATGCCATCGTGGCACATTAATTTGACATTGCATTGAATTTATTTATAAGTATAATGTCGTTGCAAAAAATATTAAACAGCGTTGTTGGATGTGCTCTATGAATGGTGAATATGCTATATGCACAATCCACAAGAAACGATATTCAAACATTCCAACAGTATCAAATTTCAAGAACAAACAGGATGTTCAATTATAAAGAAAGACCAAACGAATCTGAAGCAATGTGCCCACATTACATAACTTTGTGTGGCTTTGTTGAAAAGCAGAGCCATTTTTAATAGGATTAACCAATCTTTAAAGTGAGATATCTTGAGTAATGAAAATGGTATTGCGATGGGATTTGAAGGACATGATGTGGAATATTTTTGTTTTTCTTAAAAGACGAGAAGAAAAACCACCAGAAAATGCCTTTAACCTACTATTCACGTGCTGGCCTTCCTGGATTTCATGCCAAGCTTTGCCAACTTAGCACGTTCTAAATATCTGTTGCCCATGGTCGCACAATTTCATATCAACATATCAAGTTGACTGATTTTCTCCCTTCATTTTTCACCGATCAAGGTGAAAACGTTCGTGCGTTTTAAAATCCATGGCGAATCATTAAATTTTTTATTGTTAAGGATTTTCTTCACTGACTTGCGTAATTCATCTAACAATTCTATATAAAACCTGGTTTCATTTGTTCAATTTTTGGATTATGTTAATATCTTTGGTAACTCTTTCAAGTTTGCAATGAATTACTCACATAAAGAAATGTGATTTCTAGATGTGTTAGTAAAGTTAAAATAACGATGTATTGCATCCTTTGCCTACACTTTACCCACTGATAAACATAAGTTTGTTTATTTTGACAGTTTCAACCCGTACCACAACAACCAGTCCATAGTATTCAGACTAGTCTATCAGATACAAAAGGGTCTGTTCCCGCAACCAATGTTTTATTCATTAAGCCAGAGGGCTCTTTAACTTTTTTGTTCAAGCTGTGTAACCCATTTAGGCGTTTGAGCCACCAATTTGATAAATATACTTCCATGGCTATACCTCGATTACCTTTCTATCGCACCAAATCCGACACTGAACAAATTCCCCTCGTAGTTTTCTACTATACCGCCCTTCAACCATTATTGAAACTTGTCAAACAATCCTAGAATATTTTGACATCTGACCCCTCGTTTGCTGAATTTTTGACTCACCCCAAACAGTGTACACGTAGCCGCGTAATTTAAAGTCTTAATCCATTCTTCTCTAAGCTCGACAGGGATTCCCCCACAGGCACGCCCCCACAGGCACCGTCGACACATGCAAAGGGAAAACTAGCGCTAGTTTAAGACTTCTGTTCAACCATTATAAATACAGCATACGTAGTATTAGTACTGTTTTTTGCGACTCTTCAATACGACACTGGTATACATATATAACGCTGGATCGTCCTTTAACGTGAAATCGGTGTACCACCACTACAACAGGAGAATATAAAAACAATTAAATACATAAGATTATATTTCCCCTATTGGTTCTGAGATATTTCAATGGCCCGCGAGTCATTAGTGTTAACATATAGATGTATGTTAGTTGGTCAACATCGAATTAATTTCACAGGCATCATGTGGTCAATCGGACTTGCGTATAGAGTTACGCATTCGCATATAAAACAGTGTGTAAAACGTTAAGGCGAAATGGTTTTTTTTCGCCAAAGGTTCGAGTTCTCCCAACAGTCGCGTTTTTTCATACTATATTTCGCCTAAATCCGATTTTTTGGAAATATATATATATATATATATATATATATATATATATATATATATATATATATATATATATATATATATATATATATATATATATATATATATAATATATACTTATCTATATATACATATATATAAATATATAAACATATTTATATATATATATATATATATATATATAAATCAAATTGCTTAGTATTACAAAACATTGTGCTGTGAGTAAAATAAACTCCATATTAATGGTTCTCATCCCTCAAAAATGTGGCGCTCCTCGACGATTTTGGATGAAGTAGACTAATCTGTAACTTTCTGCCTTTCGTCGGTTGGATATTTTTTAGTTTTTTGCATTTTGGTTTTTTTTTTTTTTGGGGGGGGGGGGTGGTCGAAAGTCGTTGTTTTTTTTTTGGGGGGGGGGGAATGAATTTTAATACTTCACCCATTTTCCTGCAAAAACTATCCAAAAGAGATGAAAAGAAATTAGAAGAAAAGAGAAAGTGCAAATTTTGCCTAAATCTGGCAAATTGTCTAATTTTTTTCAGCTTAGTCATCAAGATAGGCATACTTACCAAAAATATTTCCTACCATTAGCAAGTTCTTACTTAACGCTTTAACCAGAGGTTAACACCAGTTTCCAAATTTCAACATTCCCCACGGATGAGCCATGACATATGGTTTCCGGCTACACATGACAGGGGGTCAAGATAGTTTTCAGGAATAGAAGTGACAGGAGGGAACGTTCTTCCTTAAAAACAGAATTTCCCAGATTTCCCTCGGACGTTTATTTTACTGGATCCCAAATTTTGGGGGCGTTTAGGGCATTCTTAGGGCACATAGGCGCTTTCGGTTGGCTCCGGAGGTGGGCAAAATCGAGTCATCGTCCCTATTTTCGACAGCCGACCTGGTGGAGGCTTATAGACGAACGTTTTTTACTACCTTTAAGGCATTAGATGCAAAATGGTACTTTATTTTGGTTCATTTCATTCAAGATCAATGTATTTAAAAGATTGCAAAAAATTTGCAGGAAAGTGGCGAAAGCACTGAAGACCTAAGACACCTCTTTAAACTTACTTTTAATGGCTTCTTCAGTCCGTTGTTCACAACACATAGCGTTGAAATAAAGACATACATTAGAATGTGAATCCGTAAGCGTACGAAAGCATTTCAGTTTGGGGGCAGATGATTTTTGTTCGAAAAATGTAATTCTGCCCGAAAGACGATTGAAGCGGAGCGCCACGGTCATTGGTTGACAAGGAGCACAAAGACAATTTTGAAAAATCGGAACTCAGGCAATCCAAAAAGACATTTCCCAGGCTTGTACGGGGACTCTTAACAATCGCTTTTTGAGCTTTCGCTTGCGAGGAATTTTCACGTGAAACTAGAATTCTGCAAGGAAGACTAAGCGGGCGCCACTATTAGTTAGCGAGGAGCGCACAGACAATTTTGAAATACCCTGCGCCCTCAGACAACCGGAAATTGGTTTTTGGCAGACTAAGAAGTAGTATCTTAACAGTCGCTATTTTTTGGTACAAGGACTTTTGGTCTCTTCGAAAATACTGATTCCTGTATACTTAATTTCAATCAAAAATAAAAAAAATGATTGTGTTTTTGAAAATGGTCTGAATGGCGACGTGGAATACAAAGAAGCCTTAGTTGGCAATGAGAATCGATGTATTTCAGGCATTTTTTTGTAGTGTAAAGGTTACATATAAACATTGTTTCCAAAAGCTTTGAAATCATTAATATCCAAGGTTTGGAATGACTCTTCAGAAAGGACTTTTGCCATTGCATCCTGCATAAAAAAAAAATTGCGACCGTTCTGCTGAGGATTCCATCCCCTTTCCGCATACTTTCTATAAGTAACAAGCGCATGTTTATGGTCATTCGAAACCTCCAATCAGCTTCTCTTCTTTGTCTTAGCTTACAATGTTTAAAAATATCACAATGGCCAATGTTTCCCAGTTGCAGCCCATATCAAACACCGTCAACTTATCGTACCTCTGCTCTAGTCGATTCGCGTTTTTTTTTTTTTGGGGGGGGGGGGAGGGGGGGGGGATGGTGGTCATTTTTTGGCTCTCTTTATTTTTCCACTACACTCCATCGAATCCCCAAAGTTTTCTTTGAGTGGAGGGGGGGGGGACACTCTGCTCCCTGCCCCCATTTCTTTCTATGCCACTGTTCAAAGGCAGCTGGTGTGTTTTATGAAGGGGTTTCCTGAAGCAAACGTAATCCTTGGTTATAATGCTTAATTTGAAAACTACAGGCTTACATGCAGTTAAAGCTAACTTTTCAGGTACCACGAATACAGGAATTAAACTAATGTAACGCTTTTCTCGCCATGGCAAATTTCTTTAAAAGTGTTTTTAGGACACTACCTGCAATTGACTGTGATTTATTGCTTTAATGAAATTTCCATAGTAGTGTTTCCATCCCTCGCAAACTCGGGGCATGTTACTTGAATTCATACTGGATCACAAGTTTCCTTCCTTGTGGAAGTCTACTAACCTACCACCTGCATAAGCTTGCTTAGCCCAAAAAGTAGCATGATGAATTTAGGATTGGTACATTCCAATTTGGAGACTTTTGTGTCTCTTTCGTCTCTAAATGAATAGGGAAAGGAGTGAAGATTTTAACTGCAGTATCTTTGTAGTCGCTCTGACGTCCGCTCCCTGAAACTATTGCACTTTTATTTCTGCAACGCGGACGTGGAAAATGGACGTCGTGCACTTGCTATTGACAGGGAGTGAATAACCTTTTTCGGGTTCCCTTAATACTAGACCACAGAAATCACTTCCGGTGGTAGAAGTAAAATGTCATGATTTTTTCATACTTTATTTCGCCTAAATCCCAATTTTTGGACATATAACTTCTACCACCGGAAGTGATTTCTGTGGTCTGGTATTAAGGGAACCCGAAAAAGGTTATTCACTCCCTCCTAGCCCCCCGTCTCCGCGATCCCTGTGTAGAAACAGGAACGGTGGAAAGAACAGAACATCTGGCACAAGCGTACCGAAGGCAGAAAGGTATGTATGTGTTTGGAAATGTAACTTTGGCGTTATTTATAGACTGAAATAAATGTGAATGAGTTTAATACTTTGACTTCTTCTTTTAAAATTTTTATATCATGCTAAAGTTTTTAACGGAATAGCTGAACCGGTAAGAACCAGCTTCCTTACATGAAAGGTCATATGAATGCATGGCCCAACGGGAATCTTTTTCTGTCCAGGGGGACGTGACTTTTTGGCCTACTCCAGATTCCCAGCTAGGGCATGAGGGCATAATCTCTGCCCGACTAAGGCACTGAAGGTTCACCAAGGTTTAGGCAGACTCGGGGACTGCAACCCCCAGTGAAATCCCCCATTTCATACGGTCATGTATGAAAAAATGGATAATTTTATAATACTTTCATACAAAAATGAGAATATTGCAAATAAATCACATGAAAATAATCAATGCATATGAACGAACGAAAAATTTTCAAAAAGATTACTCAGTCCAAGCTTTTTTTTTTTTGGGGGGGGGGGGGGGCAATTTTGTAGGACTTGGAGTCAAAGACAGAACCTCTCTGGTAAAAAGTGAAATTTTAAATTGTTGAGGAAATTGGTTGTAGAATTTCGAGAGAGACAATGGAATGTTCATTTATGTATGGATTTCATATGTCGATGCTTGCTACAGGTGTATTTTGTAAAGAAAATAGAATTTAGTTTCTCATGTTTTAAGAACGACGCAACGGATTTCAACTGGAATCTTACCTGCTTGGAATAAGATACTCACATAACATATCAAAGTTAAAGTTGACCTTAGACCTTTTTTTAACTTTAATATCAAGGTGTTCGTATACGAGTTTTCAGCATGCAACCCAATCAAGTCCGTTCCCTGAAATTCTTTCAAGGGGGGGGGGGGGCTAGTTGAAAATGGGGGCAAATGGGATAGGTGATATTGTATTAAAACCTAAACATTGAAAGTGAATATTACATTGGCAAAACGCAATTTATGAATTTATTTCCCGAAAGTTAAAAATACATCACACGACACCGAACAAATATGCCGGAAGAGTAGTTTATTTTGGATAATAAACGCTATCTACTAACAGCTTCTGCTCTCCTAAAAATGCGAAATGCCACTCGTAACAAGGACAAGAAGAAAGAAAGTTAAAGAAATTCATCCAAAGAGAATGACGTTTCTCTCTCGATCAGTTGATGGAGAGGCCTACATGGACTACTCTTAAAAAGAGTGACAACTGCCTGCTCAAAAAACGTCCGGTTCAAATTGAACCGGAAAGGATCAAATGGGCACTGAACAGAGAACGGATAACTATTTGGCTAAATTGGGTTTATTTTGAACCAAAAATTGTTCATTTTGAGCGGGAGCTAGTCAAATATTTGAACCTTTTTAGGTTCAGTGTACATTTGATCCTTTTCTGGTTGAACCGGACTTTTTGTAGTGCATGCAAACACTAGTAAAAGAGTAAAGTTCACCCTTTTTAGAGTGCATTTCACTCTTCTTTGAGTGATATCACTATTTGTGGGGTGAATAAACACTCTAATGGGGGTGAATTAACATTTCATCAGAGCGATTAAGTTCAATCTTTTGTTCTTAGAGTGGGTATCGTGATCGGGTTTTCCTTGGACCGGGTCTCGGTTAGCTAATACACCCATTAGTGATAACTGAAAACTTATAAAATCTCATCGCGATGATAAATCAGTCATTTTAAAAATAGAGATGCAGATTTTATAGCACCAAGACTGGAAAAGAGAAAAAGAACAGTAAAACAAACAAATGCAATGATAATGATAAGTAGAGATAATTTATGCACCATTACTTTAGGTTGAAAAGAAGATCTATGTTTAACATTTAACGTACATGTAAAGAATTTTTGAGAAACTATTATGTCATTATCTTTGTTGAAGTAAACATTTTATCCCAATATCTGTACAAGGTACATAGTTAGAAAGACAATTTGAATATGTTTCAAAGCAGTGTCATTACGTTATTTTAGCGAAGTGATTTTTTTACAGTCACCGAATGGGCCATAAGATTGCTTACGGTTCTGTCGGGTAGAACTTCACTATTTTGCTGTAACCTGCGGCCACTTCGTTCGCGTGGATGTTTGACTTCTCATCGTCTACAACTAGGAATGGATCATCGGAAGCCATCTACAAGAAATAATTATTCGTCCATCAATACAAAAATGCTATCAGTCAGGCTTGAGTGTCCATAGATATATTTAATTTGAATGAAATATATTGAAATGATATGTTTGTTTATGCACAGTTAAAGAGCAAACTGGCAATGAAATTTGAAGAAGGAAAAATTAAGAACACTGATGAGGAAACCTTAAAATATACTTTGCACGCGTTTTAATTTTTTAACACTCTAAAGGGCTTTAAATTTTTGAAAGAAATATGTAAATGCAAAGCGACAGTTGATTAAATATATCAATACTGAACTGCTGAAAAAAAGCCTTCATTTGATGTGCAAAGTAAATGATGATTCTTACACTGATTTTAGTTACAGAAAAAGCCTTGCATTTTACCATTTTGTGTTAAAAAGGGAAGTGCAGTCACTCCGTTTAGAATCAGTGTAACCGAAAGCCCTGGTTCATTATTGGTGCAGAAAACAATATGTTCCTCAAATTCGAAATTATCTAGGACGCACTGTTTAAAAAATCTGCAATATGCAATGTCCATGTCCTGAAATATTAAGGAAGGTGAAAAGAAACAGAGATATTTTCATTTGTGTGCCTATCTACACATAGTTATACGAACTTTCTGCAGCTGTGTATCATTGTTGCTCCTTCATGGATTGTATTGGAAATTACAGGGTACAAATTCGCTGCAGAAGCTGACAACTGCAGTAAAGGTAGAGGAACAGACTTCTCTTCGTATGGAGTAATATATTCTGTTTTTTCTGCTTCATCATTGATATCAAAATGTCGTGATTTTCATGCCATCGAAAACTAATAATTCCTCATATTGGGTGACACAATACGAAATAACATTGTGCAAGCCTGCGCTGCTTAATTCGGTAATCTGTTTCACCGAGTGACTATCTCAGCGGAGAGACACCACCTTGTTGGGAGTAGCGTTTAAAATTGGAAAACTCGGACCCTTGATACAGCCTTTGATGCCTTGCACAGGCTTGTAACCAGAAACGAAGCAGTCGCAAATTTGACCTTCCATTGCAATAAATAATTTACTTTAAAGGTGAATTTTGAGCAAACATTCCGTGTGAAAGAAGAACTAAACACAAGATGGTAAAATTTCAATTCAAATCCTTCTTGTACTTCTAGAAATATAACCAAATGAGGTAAAGGTTCCTAATATGGGCCTGTCCCAAATATGACCCTTGGTGTGGTAATGCTTTATTTTTTGGCATACACCCTCCAATTTCGCAAAACTAGTATGAATGATGTTAAAAGCAACTCAAGACAGGTACTTCGAGCGATCTAAGGTTTCATTCAAGAAAATATCAGCGATTTGCTAATCAAGTGAAAGGAAGGGTGATTTTGAATAGCTGCACTTTTGGCTATGCTATAAATCAAGGTATTTTACATTTTTTATGTGCGAAAATAAAAAATGATTAAATAATTCGACAAAGTAATGTTTATTGCACAGTTACCTGCAGTTAATGAATGTATAGCTCAGAATTTCCTCCCTCGTGGTGTTTACAGGACATGAAAGGACACTTTTACTGACCTGTAGTGAACAAATTAGTGTTCCTAATATGGCCCCAGTGAAAGAACCAATAAAAACCATGCCCTTGCCAATGTTTGTAAGTCACACCAAGAGAATGTACTGATTTTGTGGAACCTTGGAGGTTTATATGAACTGGAAATGATGGGCCGAATTCATATGGAGTGTAATTTAAGAATATACCCAATAAATGATTGAATAACACAGGATATTTTAACCCACCCCCTTTTGACAGCCTTTTGAAATTCTACGGTGAGTTTCCCGTACCACATCAGTACATATCTTGTGATGCTAATATCAGGCAAGGCTTGGACTAGGTATAGGTCTAGTTGTGGTATATAAGGCATAGGCTAAGCCTAAATTGAAGGTATTAAGCCTAAGGTATACTGTACCAGGTTCCCAGAGAATAAGTTGATGTTACTACTGTTATACCAGTTAATTAAGTTGAATTTTGAAGCGGAATGTTACTTTCACTATTGCACCACACAGCTTGTTTGCACTCCCCATCTGGTGCAATCTACTGTACAATTTTAGTGACTATATTCTGTGCTGTTTACTTAGTCATGAATGTTGATAATGGGGCACCTTTAATAAGTGACAGCACATACTTGTTGAATGAACATTCATAAATACTTTTTGAGAATTCTGGCTTGTGATTGGTCAGTTACCCATGTTCTAATCCAGTGTAGAGACATAGGGTGTATGGAGAGAAACTTTTTGATCAACATGACTATAAACACAGCTTTGCCGACACGGTAGATGTACATAGGCTTGACTATATACATAGTTTTAGGTCACATACATAGCACACATACTACTTACTAGCCCAACTATGGTGCCTGACGTTTTAAGCAATTAAGGCATAAGCCTAGGGCCTACGACTGTAATTTACCCCATAACTGTCCAACTTAAAATGTAAATATATTTGGTTGACCGCAATGTTGTGTGTACATTGAAACGAATAAATTATGTCCTAATCAGATTTTAGACCTTTAATTCAGAGCATATTAAGTGAAGGTCTTGTTAGTGTTTCAAAGTCCACATAGGCTAGGCCCTAGGCCTAGACCCCGATCGTGTAAATATTGATATGTACACTATTGATGAGAAAAGCATATAAGTAGGACTACATGACTTCCTAGGCCTAGGCCTACCTCAGTTAGACTCGAAACCTCTAGCCTATCTGGGGCGATGAAAAAAAAAATAGTTTTGAAATGAGTGAACGAGTATAACGTTACTCACTAACCTTACAGCTCATCTCACATATTCCATACATAAGGCTTGGTCAAGTATTCTGTGCACAATTAGCTATGTAAGGAAATTTAGCACCAGAATCACCAAAGGAAATGCAGATGTGATTATTAAGAAGAGCCTTAGCCGGCCCGAGTAGCCTGCTTACTGCATCGACAAACGTCAGCAAGATTGTGATAGATTCTCTCTGCAATAAAAACTTTAGGAATTGCGACAGCCACCGTTAGTAAAGGCAAATATGTCTGGTTCCATAAAATTCCACACAAAAAGGTCAAGCTGGGTTACTGACTTAGCCTCATTTCGAAAACAACGTAACGCTAATTTGAAAGGCTAGGTCTAACGTTGTTAGCCTAACGTTAGTTGTTTAGTCTGTTTTCAGCAACGTATAGCAGGACGTTAGTGGGTCAAAGTCAAACTCAAACGTCACAGTGAGCAATATAAACCAAACCACAGATCCTCAAGCTAGTATATAATTTTAGTGGAACTCGATTATAGTCCCAAATCCAAGAGATAAATCGTTCCAAATATGACCTCGTTCAAGACTTCCAAAATATAACTTATTCGTCAAATAGACGGCACAAAAGTAGGCCTAGGCCTATTTCTGTATGAGTGGCTAGTATGATTCATGACTGTGTACGTACGTACAAGCGACGAAGGTAGCGTGTAGCTAGCTACTGCATTGCAGCAATACAGCTTTTCGCTACGCTACTCAATGTCAAAGTCATGGTAATTACGTACACCTGAACGAGCACTTCATGAAACTCAAGTCAGTTAAGGAGAATACTTGATGATCAATGGAAAATTTGTAAAAAAGAAAGCTTTTTCCCTTCTAAACTTCTCGAAATTAAAGTATTTATGAATGGGAATAAAGTCATGGTGCCCATGTCTCTACATCATATTCGAACAGGCTATGACGTCACGCATATAGGCAGAGACCCTCGGCTTCGCCTCGGGTCTCTCAGCCCATATGCGTGACGTCATAGCCTGTTCGAATCTGATGTAGAGACATGGGCACCATTGACTTTATTCCCTAATTAAAGGGACAAGGTGCTTCTTATTATGTTTTTGTCAACTGATTTTTTTAGCAGACATTTTTATTTTCTTTTCGATCTCAGATGGCACAGAAACATTACTACATATGAAAGTACATCTACTAGGCAGTCATGGGAAACTGAAAAGATGGAACTGGCTGTCAGTAGTGTCAGCAGTGATAAAATGGGTTAAACTATGGCTTCCAATCAGTTTCAAGTACCACGCAGTACTCTGAGGCGCAAGGTCAAAGAACACAAAGACAACTGTGATAAGCCTATCAGTACACCAATGGGTCGCAAGAAAACACTGAGCCCATTAAGCAGAAAGGGATCTCCATGACCATATTTTATTATTAGAATCAAGAGGCTTTGGTACACGAAACAAGAATTGCAAAGGCTGTGCTATGATTACGTAGTTGCTAACAACATACCGAATGTTTTCAACCAGCAATTAAGGGTGGCAGGGCGTAAATGACTGAATGGATTCTCATCACGTAACCCTGACATTTCCTACCGCACAGCCGAAGAGTTGTCCCGTGCAAGAGCTCAAGGCATGCATAGACCCAAGGTGAACGATTTCTTTAACAAGTATGAAGTCATTCTAGATTAGGAGAACATGCGTGAAGCACCATTAAAGTTGTACAATGCGGATGAAACAGGACTTCAACTTCCCAATAGACCAGGATATGTCCTTGGAAAGAAAGGGAAAACATCAGTAATAAGTCTAACCAGTTCAGAGAAGGGGGAAAATGTAACTATCATGGGGTCTGTAGTACTGCTGCAAATTATATCCCCCGATATGTTATCATGAAGGGTGTTCGGAGGAAGCCCAAGTTTTGTGATGATCTCCCACCAGGTTCTGTACTAGCAATGAGTGATAAAGGCTACATCAACTCAGAGTTGTTTTTGGAGTGGCTGGCACATTTTCGTCGCAATATCCCGCCAGGAAAGGTTCTTCTTATTGTTGATGGCCAGAGTTCTCATGTGAAAGGCTTCGATGTAATCAGGTACTGCATTGACCACGATATAATATTGGTCTGCTTGCCCTCATCAACAAAAAAATACTTACAGCCTTGTGACAGATCTTGGTTCGGACCTCTCAAGACAGTTTGGCAAAATGTAACAAATGTTTGGATGAGAAACCACCCTCATGAAGGTATCACAAAGCTCAGGTTTGGTCTCCTTTTTGCGGAAGCACGGGGGAGAGCATCAACAGTGGCTAATGCTACAAATGGTTTCAAAGGTTGTAGCCCGTATCCATGTGATTGAAATGCAATCCCGGAGGACGTCTTTGATCCAGCAGAGACAACGAATCACCAAGCATCTTTGGGCCCTCAGGAATCTGAAAAGCTTCAACCACAGTGACAGAGAACCAAAAGGCACTCGATACCAGCAGTGCTCGTCATTGTCCATCATCAAGTAACAGTTTCTTCCCTGCTGCCAGAGATGCCCCTTCAGTAAGCAGTAGCACCCCTACAGAAACAGTTACCAACAATTCTAGTTTATCAAGCAGCAGTGAACCACCATCGTCGGCCATTGGAGCACCAGCTTCAGTTTGCGTCTCTCCAGCTTCAAACAATGGTCTTCTTTCATCTTCGAGAAGCAGTAGTACAGATGGTTCCCCTTCCCATACATCTACATCATTTGTGGATCTCTCTCCAGTGCCACAAGTTAATCGTTCAAATGTTAGGAAGCGAAAACCTCAAAAGCATGGTTTACTAACAACAGATACTTACCTTGAATAATTGGGCACAGTCCTTGCCTCTAAGGTGCAAAAGACTTCAACCAATTGTAAGAAGACAAATAAACCTGGAAATGTGAAAAAACTGAGCCAACCCTCAACAAGTGGTGTTAAGTCAAAGAAAGTTGTCAGCAGTTCCAACAAGAAGAGCTCAAATAAAACTAAACAATCTTCCGAGGAAACGATTGATTATGATGATAACTATTGTGGTTTTGCGATGTATATGTTTATCTTGAGGACGATTCAGAGGAATGGATCATGTGTCAGAGAGAATTAAGGGGATATGGCAGATGGTTTCCTGAAGGGTGTGTAAATGCTGACGGAAAAGACACCTTTTCTGTGAAGACTGCATTATGACACAAACAGTAAAGATGAATGTAGTCAAATCATAAGTGCAGTACAATTTTCCTGTTGAAAAAGGTCAAAGGTTCAGAGAATTTAATTTTCTGTGATCTGGGTAGTGATATGACATGTTACTGTTATAAAGATTTGTGTGTTTTATAAGTGTATGGACACTGGTTTTCATGGTTTTAACAACTTCTCTGCTAGCTTTTTCTTTCATTTTAACTTGTAACCAGTCTAAACGAGTTATTTAAAATCACTTCCCACACTGAAAACATGGGGGCCATATCAGGCACACGCCGCAAAGATTTGTTCATTTACTTAACTAATTGTTAATCACTAATTAGACTAATTGATGTAAGTATAAAAACACATTTGTTTTTTAAAAAGTTGTGTAACAAGTTTTTCTATCTTCATGCAAAATTTTGTGATGATATCATTTTCCTTTGTGTATTTAGAACAAATAATATGCTTAAGGGAGCCATATAAGTGACCTTTACCCCCTGCCCCCTATATGGAAAAGGTTTTTGATCGGCTGAAAGTAACATGCCACAAATATATGACCAATTACAAAGGGAAAGGAAACCAGAGACAAGAGATGTTACGTATAATGTGCAGTGTCTTAAATTCATGGAAATGAGGCATTGGACCATAACTTGAGATAAACAACAAAACAGCGTCCCTGCAAAAGGCCATACATGGATGGTGTACAAAACTATGTTGACATTAAGCCCATGTAAAATATGTTTTTATTTTGAGCTGCCCGAACGTGCAGTTGAGTTTTTATAAAATGTTAACTGTGATGCTTTTTCTATTGTAGGTTTTTTTTTAAGATTTCGGGCAGATTTAGGCCTATGAGTTTTGTGATATATTAAAACCATGCCAATTTAAAATGACTCCCCGATTTTCACCAAAAACGCTACTCAAATTTTGGATTTTGAGAATATGCGGTAGTGGAGCATTTTTCCCTGCCCCCCTCGTACGCCTATGGTACCAAGTGAATGAGAATAATATATATTTTTTATTTATTTCCTCTAAATTTTCGAGGAAGAAGGTTTCCTCCGCAACTTTTAAAATACTTCCAGTTGTCATTTAGTGAGAAGAATATAGTGAACAGTACTGAAAGCAGGATTGTGTCATGGGGAGGGGACAAAAGCTACTGTTGGTTTCTAAATGCAAAATTGTGATATGTTTGTGTCTCAAATGTAATAAAGTTTATTGCGATCATGTCATTTTAGCAATTCCTTTTCTGGAAATCTAGGTCACCGGGGGGGGGGGTGGGATCTCAATCGCAGCTCTCTGTTATTCCTCTTGAAAAGTAAGCATTCACTTGTCAGGACCAAAAGGAACCGTTTTAGAATATCCACCACGTTACCAGAATAACCTCAACAGAATAGTATTTTTTGTTAGGCACAAGGATTTGGTTAGGAAAAAGGGTTATCGTTAGCTAGTTAGGAAATTTCTGGTAAACAATGTGCATCGCTCCGAACAGAGAGGCGTGAGAGCTGTGGCGAGGTTGTATTATGCTAAATTGTTACAACTGTCCGGTTAGCGACATATGTTTGAAATACAAATCCAGTTATTTTGCATTAATGAACCAAAAGGGATATTGTGCTTGAATTTGTAAGGGTGTTTGGTTAAAGTGTGAACAACAGAAATGCATATAATTTGATAAATAGTGGTTCGATCAATTAGATATTGCTGAAAAAAAAAATAGAAGATAATTGCTTGTGAAGTAGATTGATGTACAAATTTTAAAGAAATTAAATTTTTCACATGTATATCATCCAAAAGGATCGTCGTTAAAAAATCCGGAATCGAAATTTTCTTAACTTGGATTTTCTTCGTTATAACCCGTACTTAATCGAATTTGGTAATTAATGAAATCTAACAAATATGTAAACTTTCCCCTTTCTATGTAAAGATCATGAAAGTTTTTAGTTCCATAAATAAAATGAAGGATAAATGATGGGATAAAAACTAACTAGCCTATACTTTGGGTTTCCTTCATTTTTTTTATTTGCATTTTATGTTAATGGGGGGGGGGGGATGATTAGTGTCCATTTGATAAAGAAAAATATAAAAAAATGCATTTAGGTTTAGTGCCATTTGATTGTGGCACTCCGCGTGAATGAAAACTGATTGAATATTTTCTCGTCAAATAAAATGCAATTCCCTTACGGCAATGGTTTCTCCCAACATTTAAGACTGTACCTCCCCCCTGGTTTAACGTGTCTGGTTTAACGACAAGAACATGTCTCAATCCTTTGTTCAAATAATAGTTTGATACATTTTAAAACGGAAGAATATAAATAAGTACCTAAGAGACGCTCCTTAATTTTAGCAAATATAAAAAATCAACTTACAACCCAGCTATTGAGAGAACCAGCGATCAGGGCGACGAGGAAAACGTATTTCATGGTTGTACAAGAAATGTAACCAGTAGTTTTAGCAGGGTACAAACTTGGGTAAGGCGACGTATTCGGTGATCCTTCTTCATGAGATTGCTCGTTCGAAAATAGTCTTCTCTTTATATCCTGTTATGAAACTTTTGTTAAGTTTCATAACATTTTTTCCCGGCATACCAGCAATTGTACACAAAGATATCCAAGCACACTTAATTAGTTGATTGACCTTGAAGAGTTGGGACCTTTTAATTTACCGAAATGGGTCATTTCACCACAGTACGTGGAAGAAAATTTAGGTAAGGATTACTCCTCTTACGACAACTGGAACGATTCTGAAAGACTTTGGACGATTTTAGTTTCATTTTTTGAAATGCAGTGATATATTAATGACACATCACAGACGGGGCCTAGTCTTACGTTTATGCTTCCGCGAAATCATTGCTCAGCATATGTCACATCAGCTCGGCATAAAACCGAAATATCTTAACATACCCATTAAAATATAATCAGTGTTATGCTACGGAACATTGTGCTGGTCACAACAGTCCGCTTATCGCTATATTTAACATTAGTCTTGCAGTATCAGAACGTGCATTGCGCAATCCCTATTTGTGTTACTGGACGTCTATTATACGAAGTGACCGTCGTGTTTACACTGTGCCATGTCGTTTTCAACTAAAAGACATTCCTACTCTATCAAAGGCTATAACTGCCATTCTGTTTTAAAGAGAGGGCTGTAAACGAACATGAGATGCTAGTTCTACAGAAGACACAGTCTTACACTCAAATAAAAGAACCAATGAGGGTAAATTTTATAGTCCTAAATCTGACACATTCTTTTGGTGTGTCGTTAGATCTCATTTTACCAACTAACTAACTGCCTCAAAAGGTGTAAACATGTTGAAAGCTCTAGCTCACTCTCATTTAATTATTCGAACTTTATAGATTATCATAGACTAAAAGAATGGTTAACAAAATAAAAACTAGTTTGCAGTTCATTTCAATGTAATGTTAATGAACTCCTACCAACCCCGCCTCCGCAAAATAATTTTGAAGAAACACAATACTGGTACCAGAGGTGCTTATAGAATGAAGACACATAGAAATAGATCATTCGACAAGAATGAATGTGAAACCAATTTCCCAAACAACTGAACATTTTTAAGGGATATAAGTTATAAAAACGGAACGCTTTAAGTGATATTGAAAACATCCAAGGGACGATTTATTTTCTATTCCAGATGGAGCTCGATTAAGTTTTTTAGACCGGTACTTTTAACAAAACACTGAATAGCTACTCAGTTTAAAAAGACAGGGCGCAAAGAAATTAGTACTTCCTTTCCTGGTTTGATTATAACGGCGTACAAGTGTTTACCTTTGAAAATATGTTTTTTTTTCACTTTCAGAAACTATTCTCGCATTTAAATCGTCTCCTTGAACCTGAATTTATAAAAAAAAAAATGGCTAATGTGTTACTTTAAAATATACAGCAAAAAGAATGACCGGTACATCTTGCGTAATCTCTTGTAGGACGAATTCCCAAATCGTTGCCATTCCTAATTTGTTACCAGATCTGACAATCTAGGAAATCACCTTGGGACACTAATCAACTTTACACACAACCAGCACCTCTTTATCAGTAGTCATCACCAGAACTACTATTCGATAATTGTGAAATGAATTCTCCATTTAGGAAATATCAAGGGACATCACAAAGGCCAACAAAGTTCGTTTACTCTAGCTGCTGTCCAAGCGTCTGGTTCGTTATATTTAACCCTTTATCGTTGTGCTCCGATCGGGGCATATTTGCGCGCCTCGGGAGTGGGCGGAAAAGCGGACGTAGCCCGCCCCGCATCGGCTTCCGTAGGCCATTGACCCCGTGACCTTAAACTATTGTCTCTCTCGTTGTTGTAGCCGAATTTTCGGGTAGCTACTCGCAGTTTCGGGCTCCGCGTCAAACAGTAAAAATGGGTGACAGCCGAGCTCTCCGCATGGGTCCAAAAGGACCCAAACAACGGTAAAGGGTTAATGTATCTTTTATTCACTCGTTTCAGGCTCATTCTTAAGATCTGGCAGTATTTTTTCAGTCTTCAATCAAGTCTGTGGAACAATGACGGATGTACAAAAAGAGCTCAAAACAAAATGTACTCCAATCCATCCTTTTCGTAAAGGAGGATCATATGGCACCAATTAAGTACATATCTCAGTGACTAGTTGAACCGACAATAACGGGAGATTCGTCCCTTAATTGCAGCAGAATAATATACAAATTTGTATTCTACTAAAGAGAGAAAAGAAGTTACCGAATGCAAGGCAAAGGCAGCAACCCTTGCTTATTCAATTCACTTCAATTTAAATTCGATTGTTGAAACTTTATTACAACCGTTATGGAATAGTTTATACAATTTCATGTATTAATAAACAGCGTAGTTTTTGGTTACTAAAAACATTTGTAACACATATAAATGAAAGGTTGAGGGAAACCAAAGAAGCCTAAAATAACCTTTGTATGGTTCTCAGGCAAATTGAACACAAAAACAACGAAAGAAGAAGTTCACGAAGAGTAACAGGTAATAGCATGAAAACACGAATGAAAGAAAGAGAGAGAGAAAAAAAAAATACACGTAACAAAGGGATTAATTACCGATAATAACGAAAAAAAGCTGCAAATGACTTTTAAAATATTAAAGGGAGTGTACTCCTAATTGTTTTTGGAAGATCGTTTTCAATTTTTGGACCAGTTTTTTTTTTCCAGAAACTTTAACTATTCTGCAATCTATGCGGTGCAAATGGGATACAATGACAGAAAGTGCCAGCAATTTTCATGTTTTAATAAACAGCGTAGCTTTTGATAACAAAAACATTTATAACACATATATATATAAATGAAAGGTTGAGGGAAACCAAAGGAGCCTAAAATAACCTTTGTATGGTTCTCAGACAAATTAAGCACAGAAATTAAGCACAGAGACAACGAAAGAAGTAGTACAGGGAGAGTAACAGGTAATACGCATGAAAACACGAATGAAAGAAAGACAGAGAGAGAAAAAAAAATACACATAACAAAGGGAGAAATTACCGATAATAACGAAAAAAGCTCCAAATGACTTTAAAGGAGGGGGGGGGGGTATACTTCTAATAGTCTTCGGGAAGATCGTTTATTTTGCATAAACTGTTCGGGAGATAACCTCTTTTTGGGGGAAAAGGTTTTTCATCCAATCGGGGGAAAATACGGTCATGGGTCGCCATTTTAAAATTTCTTCCTTGATGCTTTGCAGTCCTACCGTGCAAATTAAACGGAGCAAATCGTTCAAAACACGTGGAAAATTTTATCGATCTTAGGAAAGAAAATTTTTTGAATATTTTGAAATTTTGTCCCTACGAGAAAAAAATCCGGATCATTTCTGGCAGTTCACAGCCCAAATTTAGAGATGTCGAGCAATTGTGCCACCTTCTGTGTCCTCTAAGCTTAGATTATAGACTCGATACAGCCTCAAGATAATTCAGTTTTTCTCCACAGAAAAGTTTGCAAGTTAATCATACCTGCAATGTACTCATTAAAACTTTGTTGAAAGTTTCGTGTGATTTCTGTCTGTGGCGGTGAACAATTACTTTGTATTTGAATATATCCACATTTATAAAACAAAGCGACCACTATGAAGAGGTATACCGTAAGTGCTCATGAATATTCATGATGCAAATTTCCCCCGAACGGATGAATTTTCGTTTTCACCCGAAAACGGTTATCTCCCGAACTAATAAAGATAAGCATTTTGGAATTCCTCCTGTTCGTTCCCTGCGTGCGGTATTGGACATCATTATAACATGAGCACTATGTTTGCGTTTTGTCATCTCGTTGTCATGTGCGACACATTCCTACTCACAGTGACCAGTTGTTGGGACTGAACGCATTGTAAAAGACTTAAGCTATTCAAAACAATAAAAAATGCAGAAGATCCTTCCTAATGAGAATCTCCCTTGCAAGTTTTGACGGTTTGGTACTTTGATTAATTGCACTTTTAATAAACACTCCTTTAAGTTATGAAATTGTGAACTAATTCGAAGACCTTAGCGCCTACATCAGTTATGCCTTCTATTGAGAAAACGCCAAGACGTTACAAAACACAGCAGAGATGCTTGCTTTTAATAAGTATGGCAACGGCTAATCCGTCTGCAAAGATAGACGAATTGGGACGGGACAAGTTGTGTGATTTTCATCAGTTGCAGATATTACGGAGTAGGGGAAAGGTAGAATCTCTTAAAATATTGGAGCCATGCTACCGCCGTATTTTTTTAACGCAAATTAAGTAATAAAACCTTCCGGCAATGGAAGAATTACTTTTTTCTTTTACGATGCCCAAGATATGTTATACCTCTTTAACCATTGATCGGTTCTTGACTTACCTGTTATGCAACTGGAGGAAAAAGTCCTAGATGTTATAAATGTAGAAAATAATTCCAAATAGTATATAGTGATAGTTCAAGTAGTAAGGGTGAATTGGTATAGATTTTGTTTTGAAGAAACGACCCACCGCTTATCCGGTGAAATTGCACATAGGGTTAAATGCAGTTACATGTAAGCTATATGTATGTCTCATCAATCAGTGTTTTCCTTTGCGACTGGAAGTAATATTGCAGACATTTAGGGGACTTAGTCAAACTAAGAAGGTTAACGAGAAAAAAGAAGAAGAAAATGGAAGACGGAGGAGGACGTGGCAGTGTCCATGCAAAGCATATTGAGAGGGTTATGTATCACAATTCCTCCATAAGCGAAAAGTTGGGTGGTTGTGAGGAGGTAAGGGAAGTATTTTCAGGATCTTTCCAAGAATTAGGGCGAATTACATATCCCTTGTTAAGAGGAATCCACAGTTAACTAAAGGGCAGATCATAATTGGCAAGAGTAACTTGCAATAGACCACTTTGTCATGTCAGTCGAGTGAAATGATGGATACATCTCAATACCACTTGAAAGGGCTGAACAGCAGCCAAAGTTGAATAAATTTTCGGACCTGCCTTTTTCGTTACGTCTCACTCGGTTATGCTGCTTGGTTTAAAGATTCTGTCCGATATGGATAATTACTAAAGCCATGCATGTGGTGTGTCTTGTCATGGAGCTCCATGGTCTTGTGTACAGCTTAAACAATGGACAAAATTAGTACGAATTTTGCCTTTATTTGCCTCGATTTTTTACAGCGTGAACACTACTTTGTTAATTGAGAATGGAATTTGCAAAGCGCTTCCAACACTTTGACTTTTATGAACAAATATTTAAAAACAAAAAGCTTTTATTGCAGAAATTATGACTTCTGTATTTATCGCAAAAAATTGAGAAGTTAGGAGATTATATAAGAAACTGCACGTCCTGTTCACAAATTGGAGATTGCACGGCGACTGGCGATTAGAATTACATCAGGCAATGAAGGGCGATGTTTCAAAAAGTAAGAAGGAAAGTTCAGCATGGTTTAGAGACCACGTGTTTCGCCTAGGTGGATCATTCGCTAATCCAGGGCCCGGACATGATGAAACTTTCCTTCTTCTTGTTACATCGTCCTTCTCTGTCTGATTACATCTTACCGTCACGGGGAAAAATAGAGAACTCTACTTTACTTGTTAAAGTAAGGTTTCAAATCTCATTAACTAATTGACAGTAACAAATACATTAAAATACACAAATGATTACGTAAAATTTGGGGATGGCTAACAGGCCTGTCAAGCACGTGTTAATTGCTTTTCATGCAGTGGGAACACAATGAAAGCTTATATTATTTTAGGGCAGGGTCATGTAACAAACTCAGAAAGCATTTACATCTCAGCAACTCAGTACTTAATTGACTGTCTAACTCACTGACTGAATAGAAGACCGAGTGACTAAATAACAGTCTAACTGACTGACTAAATGAAAGACTGACCGACTTATTGACTGAACAACTAATCTTCAAATCAGCTATAATCGTACCTTAGTAACTGGTTGGCTGACACATTGACTGTCTAAGTGACTGATTGAATGACAGACTGACTGATTAATTGACTGACTAATTCTTCAACTCAGTTTGAACAGTATCTCAGTAGCCGGTTGACTGACTAATTGACTGTCTAATTGACTGACAGAATTAGACACTGACTTACTAACGGACTGACCTACTGACTTCAACTCAACTTTAACCATATCTCAGTACCTGATTGACTATCTCATTGACTGTCTAACTGACTGACTGAATGAGAGACAGACTGACCAATTAACTGATCTACTAACTCTTCAACTCAGCTTAAAGGCCAAAGTCAAAACGTACAAATGTGGACTTCATCCTCTTCTTTTGACTCAATATAGGGACAGTAAATCTTCCACAAAGTTACAAAAGAGAACCAATTTTTTTTTTTTTATCGAAGAGTGTTTTTTCAGAATCACGCACATACGGAAGAACAATATCCCAGTGTTAAACTACATTTTTATACATCCAGCATATCTGACACTGTAAACCTTTGATGAAAGGGTTAATGAAGATTAGTTGGCGCGAAGCAGACGAAATATTTCGCATTTCTTTCCTTGTTATTACCGCGTACGACCATTACATATACGACCATTACATATTGGTGTATTTTTCCGCAGTCCACCATGGACAGAAGTACCTACAAAATCAGCCCATGTTCCGCAATACATCCTAAGATTTAAAGTGAGGGCGATCTTCCTGCCCGAATATTACCCTAGTGAATTTAGCTTTTGTCTTTCATAGTCAAAAAGCATTTTTTACTTTTGAATCTGTAATCCATATCAAGTTCCTTTCATACAAATCAATAATCAGCTAAAACCAAAGAATTCAAATAAGGTCGAACTTTTGTGTTTGTTTGATCAGACAGTCAGGTATGTTTCTAGAGAAGGAGGCACATTGAGTTTTTTTTTCAGAAAATATGTACTTGAAGCGGCTTATAAAATATAAGTTAGATAGTACTATTTGACTAACAAGTGTCTTTGGCTTTATTGTGAAATCCCTTGTGACAAAGTCCTTGTAATTACGGTCTCTTCCATTAATCCCTAAATAAATGCATTGCCTGTATATTCTGTAAGATGAAGGTTTGTTTCCGCCAATGACAAAGCTTATAAAAAGAATAGCAATAGAACACTGTAAACAAACGTGTAAACTATATGATTGTTCAGGTCTGTATATTAACCTAAGATTTCAACAATTTTGTCACCATTAAGAAAAAAAATCTTAAATTAATGGAGGAGAATTTTTTTCTGAATTCAAATAAAATGATACGATGTGTCTGGATAGTGTCGAATGAAAAAAAATCACAATTTTGCATAATGGCTGGTAAGGACAAGTTATGGAGAACAGTATAAATAATGCGTCGCTCATTTCGATAATGCGTCACGAACCCTGCTTGATCGAAGCATTGAGGTAAGAATGTGGTGATAAATGCAGGATTACTGTCGGAAACGAGCATTGTCTCAAAAAGACTTCTAAACGCTGTTTCTTCTTCTCTAGCAACTCCCTGGTTTAATCAAGCAATAAATTCAAGTATCCAACGAACAAAAGTTTCAAGGCATGTCGATACCTCTCAAGGGATAACCAAAACAGATATCTTTATGTGATTGATAGATTAAATCGAGTGCAAATTGAAAACAAAATAAATCAGTTAATACAAAAAATGAATGAATGAATGAATGAATGAATGAATGAATGAATGAATGAATGAATGAATGAATGAATGAATGAATGAATGAGTGAACGAATAAATGAATGAATAGATAAAGCGACAACAACGGCGTCAGAACAGTTCCTTTTTTAAGGACATGATCGTAACACCAGATTTTAAATACTAGATATAGAGAGCCTAACTGAAAAGTTTTGAAAACCATACGTACACAAATGTCATTTTAGAATCTAAATTGTTTTTTAACCCCCCCCCCCACAAAGTTTTTTCTTAATAACAGTCACACTAATTAATTAATCTCTCGTACGTTCGATTGAAATCAATAGTCAGTAAACTGAATAATTAAAATTGGTGTCCGTTTTGTGAAGCAATAAATCAAATGCCTAACCAGCAAAAAATTTCAAGACATGTCGATAACTCTAGAGGGATAACCAGCATTGTACACATATATCTTTGTCACGTACACAATTCACGGGCTATTGGATACCACTGCCAGCAAATGCTGATTAGTCGACAGATTAAATCGTACCTGAAACAATATATGTATTTAAAAAAACAACTTTTACAATTCGAAATTCATTGATAAAATTGTTTAATAGATACATACTGCCTAACTGAACAGCTATTTTCAAAACTAATACACAAATGCCATTTTACAATCCACACTACTTTGAAACTAACCTCCCCCCCCAAAAAAAAAAAAAAAATTTAATAGCTATACTCTCACTAATAAAATGACCTCGAGTCCATATGATACAAAGCAATAAACAAAATGTCAAACCAGCAAAAGTTTCAACTCATTTCGATAATTTTCAAGTACTAATCAGCACTATATTTTAAGACAAATACTTTTGTCACGTTCCAATTCACGCACTGTTGGATGCCAGCGCCTTCAAATGCATTGATGTCCTCCGATCAAATCCCATCACTCAAAAAAGGTAAGCGCAACATTAGGGCAGTAAAAAACAAGACCAGAGAGCCAAAAGGCTTAGTGATTCCTTGCCCCTCGAATTTGAGCCTATATTTTTTTTTCAAATTGACAGTGCTCCATAATGTTATTCAAATAGACATTGCTCCGTAATGTATCCACAAAGTATACATGCAAGGCCTCCTATTTTGCGATCCCGGATGACCTTTGACCACCGAGAACTAGGTTCGTGCTGATGATATCACAACCACATACTATGTGTTAAATTTTGCAGTATCCAAGATTCCACCAAATATGATAGGGTTCTTCTCCTCCACATGTCAAATCTTTATACCAATATGAAGAGTGTCGGTCGTTCCTACCTTGAGATATCGTGTTTATGAAGTTTTCTGGTTTTGACCTCTAGGACATCAAATGACCTTTGAACTCCACCAAAAACAATGGGGGTCTTTCTCTCAACATCGCAAATTTATGTACCAAATATGAAAAGTGTTGGCCATTCCTAACTTGAGATATATATCGCGAATACAAGCAATTAAGGAGGGTTTCGCAGATTTACCGCTAGTGACCTCATATGACCGCAAACGTTCACCAACAACAGTAGGGTTTTTTCTCTCAACATGGCAAATCCATATACAAAATATAAAAAGTGTCTGTCAATACTAAATTAAGATATCGCGATTACTTAAAAAGCTTTTTAGATTTTGACCGCTGGTGACCTCGAATGACCTTTGACCTCCACCAAAAACAAAAGGGTTCTTCATTTCAACATGGTAAATCTATATACCAATTATGAAAAGTGTCGGTCATTCCTTATTTGAAATATCGCGATTACAAGCACTTTAATAATAATAATAAAAAAATAATAATGCTACTTATAAAGCGATTTTCAAAAACACTCAAAGCGCTGTACAAAGAAAAGGTTTAAAAACTACACAGATAAAATCAAAACTTAAAGCACAGAAAAGAACAAAAAAGCTAAAAATACAAAAACAGTGATCAGTTTAAACAATTACAATTTCTCCTGCAATCGTTCCATGGGGCTTTCAAATACCTTTACTTTGTTCAGGAAATCAGGGTGACGCTCTTCTGCCCATCATTTAGTGAAAAACTTATTTATTTAACCCCCAAACTCAACAATACTGCACGTTACAACATAGGCTGCAGGGCGAATTTTGAAGGGTAAGGGGAGCTAATCACCGAAGCGATATAAAATGTTCAACAGTGGCGGATCCAGGAATTTGCAGAGGGGGGGGGGGGGGATTCTGCATGTAGATTGGGAATCAAATGTACACTGAGCGAAGCTTTACCATATGCATGACTGATGTTTATTGTCTGATGTCTGTTAGAATTCCGGAAATGGGAAATGGGGGTGGAAGACAAGCATCCAAATTTTACCATGTATTTCAGTGTGATTACCATTGTACTAGGGGCTGAAATTTTGTTCCATTCCAAATATTTGAAAATATGGAGCTTGTAATGCAGAAAAGTTTGGATGCTGGGTTTCCAGCAAGAAAATTTGAACAGTTAGGAGATTACTGAAGAATTTGCATTTTCTATGGGCAAATCTGAGGTTGGGCAGCGACCAAAGATCGTTGTTGCTACATAATGTTATCCAACGCCTACGTAATGAGGCTCTCTGACGAAATTTTTTGAGCCAATATTGGAGAAAGAATGGAATTTTATGAGAGTAAATTTATTAAAATAGCACTGTATATACAGTAAACGGCGTCACTTGGTTATCTGGTGTCACAGGTGTAGCAAATTTCCCATTTTGTCACTTTGAGTTCGGAAAAGTTTACCAAAGTGAAGGTATGAGTGAGCACTTCTGCTGAAGAATTGGAATTTGCGTCGCGCGAAGTGCGCGGAAAAGTAGTATGCTTTCTTGAATCAAATGATGACGAATATGGAACTTTTATTAGATAAAATTGATTGGGAATTACATAATTTCATGAGTTGTCAAAAGCACACAGTATACTGGTCTCACAATTGGCAAATTTCCGAATTCTTTATTTTCAGAGCCCCATGCCCGCCTGGGTGTCTAAGAAAAGGGGGCCGAGATGCAAGATGGTGCTAAGCATTTCAATATTTTGGGTCACTATGAAACTCACAAGCTTTTAAAACATGGTATTGAAAGTGTGGGTAATCATTACTTTAACGGACTATACGGCCAATGTGAATTTAATACCGGGTATACTCTATTTCCGTTACCCGGTTTTAGGTAGTATGGTGCACCCTCCATGACTTTTAACAGGGAAGCCATCTTGTTTTTTAAGAGCAACTCTCCCTACCTCTTGTACTGTATTCCCAGGGCCCCTTCCTCTTTCCCGTCACGTGTTACTGGTGAACGTGACAAACTACTACGCCCTATAGTTCCACTTGTATGCTGTACTCCATATTTTCAAGGTGTGGCCAATTTTAACCTCTACAGCCTCCTCATTGCCCATTTTTAGATCAACACATTCCTTAATATTTATTTAATTTGGGGAGTCACAACTTTTAACCAATCAGGGGACTGCACGTGTTCCGATCTCCCCGAGACAGGAAAACTCAGAGCTAGCAAGTTTTGGTCACACTCACACACTCTTGCATTAGATCTCAGACGACGAGCACCTAGGTAAATCTGTATTTAGTTGAATTTTAACAATTTTTTGCCGGCTGTTATATAAAACCGCCAATCATCTTGCATCACAACTAAATCTTCTTCTCATCTATTTATTCATATCTTAAATCGAATCGCGTGCACACTCTGCAACATCCCCGCACAAGCCTTCATATCAACGATTGGCCCATTGTCCGACAGTAGTCGTAGCACCCACGTATTGACATAAACACACATGCGATGTCACAAACAGCCTTACTAACGGCCGTTGGCGGAAAACGCTCGATTTAGCACTCGTCATAGATGGATACATTATAATTTATATTTTTCATTTTATTGAAGTATATGACACAAAAAAGACCAATCAAATAATGTAACAACTATCACTGTATTTTAGAAAGCAAGTAGCCCTATTCTATAATTAGCCTGGCTATCTTTACAATTTTTACCATTCCGGTGGAGGGGGGGGGGGTATGCATACCCCACCCCCTGGATCCGACACTGCAATAAAATAACAACAGTGGGCTAAAGCCCCTCTACCCACTGCATCTCCGCACTTCCTGTACAAATTTCCCCAACCTTTGAACCAAACTAGGCAATTAATTAATTTGATTATTGTAGGACACAAATCTGAGACGCATGTAATGTCTACTCGTCTGTACATGTTTGTAATAATTATGATCCTATTAACTGGAAATGGTATCAAAATCGATTACGTATTCACTTTTTTGACGTACATCGAAACGGGCACGTTGCAACAAAAGGACCACTCAAACCGGCCGGACAAAAACACAAAGGCTTACCACGACCATCCACACAGAAACACGGAACGAAAAAGTCTTTCATGAACGTAGACGCACCAAACCCCACCCCGACACCCAAACAACCCGCCAACTACGTATTGAATCCTTATTTATTTTAGGGAAGATTTCGACTAATTTCGACGGCCCTTTGCACGAACCACCTTGTTGAGACCTTTCTCTCAATAGTCGATGTGAGGGGAGATTTGCCCTGGTATGCTACAAACTGAATTAGTGGTGCATTGGGGTTTATTGAGACTGGCAAAGTGATCAAACGAGAACCGTATCTTACATTTCAGGTTAGTTAAATCAGGGAGGTGTTAGGATGGAAACACAACAGCCCTATCTGTCACACAATAGGTACTTCAAAAATAGTAATTCCCATTCAAGCATCAAACTTTGATTGACAGGTCTCTTTGTTCCTTTTGTTAAGTCTTGTTGACCTGTCCCATGCTTAAGAGGATTTGTCTCTTTCCCACCCAAGTAATCCTGAAACAATTGTCTTTGTTAAAAAAATGCTTTGATCTGAGAATTGTTACCGATAGGTTTCAAACTCTAATAAAAAAATTTCGCTAAAAGACCGTCAATGAAAGTTTAAATAGTTTACTTTCTTTGTTTTGCAACGAATTCAATGAGTCGCCTGCTATAAGCATTGTTAAAGGCTATATCATTTTACCCAATTTTCGCAACCTTCCGCATAACTCCTTAACACACTCGAAATATATGTAGCGTTAAAATTCTCCAAAGGAATAACCAGAAGTTGCATTTATTGCGACGAATAACGACGAAAGTAAAATTTCATATCTTTTCACGACGGCTGGCAACGAAAAGTTAACGAGATACAACGTAAGGGCGTGCCCTCTCAATGGAATTTTGACAAATTCACTCATCCTAGTTGGTCTTGGTATTGAGATAAAATATTTGGGAACAAAAGGAAGATCATTGTCGGCAACAAACATTGCCTCAAAGAGTCAATAGAACGTTGTGTCTCCACCCTAACACCTCCCTGGTTAAAGAAAGGCACCAGGTTTATCGAACGCCCACAGTCACTTTTCAAGTGAGGGAATGCCTGTTTTTTTTCCTCAAATGTATTGATCAGAGGTATAAGGAGGATTCGCATGACCACTTTTTGAGAAATTTGCAGTTCTATACTCTGTCGCGTATTGTAATGTATCGTTTTTGATTGACCTTTGGCACTTTGAATGTAGTTCAACGGATATCGAAGGGATGACGGAAAGTTCAATGCTCTTACAGAAATACCGAGGATATCCCCAGTTTCAGAGAAACTCTCCAAAGTTTACATGATGTTGTATTTAGTTCTTGGACAAATAAACATTTATGTACCACACTCTCTATATGTATTCCTAGTAGACACTTAGGGTATACAACATGACAAGAAAACGTTCGAACTTTGAAACCTCCTATATTTTATCACCATATTAAACATTAAACAGATGCACGATAAGTAAAAGAAAAAAAAAAAAACATACGATGAAAGAAATATTACTTACAGAGTACCTCGTTGTTACATTCTCGACATTTTAAGACATTAATGCCACAGCTTCCAAATATAGTGCTAAGTTGGCAGGCACTTAAAAGTAAGAAGTTACAATTCGTGCAAAGAAATTAAACAAGAAATTATATAAACGGAACATCAAGTACCTAGTCGATGAAATGTTCATACATTAAGGAGGCATATTGAGCTGAAATTCGAAGTTCACTACATTAATCAAAAAGTTTTAAAACTTTTCAACACTGTCTTATGGTAAATGGTCAGACTTAAACAATCCTACATACAAATTAATGCTTCTTGAACGAGTAATTAACAATTCAATCCGATTTTTGGAGATTTGTGACCAGTCACTCTTCAGACAGGAATGCACAAAAAATTTAAAGGAAAAATACTTGCTACTTAAGTTTTGGATAAGAACCTTTACTGACTAGGTATTGCCAAGCAGTTGGCCACCTTTACCATGCGGCCTTTTCAACCAGGTGCGTCGCCATGGTATTTTGATGGGGGGGGGGGGGGGGGCATGAATTGAGTGCTCCTTTTCTTCTTTTATTCTTTTTTTTTCTTATCTTTTTACATATCTTGCAAATATGGGGGCGATTGCCCCCTGCTTCTCTTGACGCTGCCCCTGAATTCAACATCTTTTACTTTTCGATATCAACTCAAAATGTCCCTTTAAAAATGAGTTTTTAGTAAAATTGTTATTTTCGTATATGTAAAGGAAGTAGATGTTCATAATTTGGTGAAACTTTCACTCAAATCGGACATGTACTTCTCCAGATATTAGAAAATGAGATAATTCAAAGTGATTTTGATGGCAGCAGAGGTTACATAACTTTCTCACATTTACAAGTAATTCTTTGCCCCCTTTTGTTTTTTTACATTGTTATTATGACCTTGACGTTAGTAGGGATAGAACTTCCTTGTGAGGGAATGCAAAGTGCGTGCGGTTCTCATATTACTTTTGGAATCACGTTCTGATAACATGTGATTGCTGAGGCAAAAATTAGTTGTAAAATTTATTAAAGAAAAAACATATGTCCATTAATGTAAGGTTATAACGTCATATGTGCTGGTGTCAGGTTAACATTTTGTTGACAGTATTTAAACTTTACCTTCGTTACATTTTGAAAACCACACATCGGATTTCAATCCAAATTTCAAGAAAAAAAAAAGAAAAAAAAGCAAGAAAAAAAGAAAGAAAGAAAAAATAGCAGAGCACACTCTACCATATGAACTTGATCAAACCTTTGACCCTTCATTTAATTGTTAACGAGGGTTGCTTTGTAGTAAAGTTACTTTCCTAATGTCAACTTTACCAATGTCAACATTAGAATTGCCATTATAGGACACATGTCTTAAAGGAATTTTTCCCTTGATTTGTTTTTACTTTATTGTTTCGACTATTGGTATTGTTATTTTTTTTACAAATTTTCCGTATACAACTTGCACACATGCTTCAAGACGCCAATACCATGATCTTAATAAAGTTAATCCCTTCCCTCAGGTGGGAAAAGACGGTAAAAGACTAGTCGTTTCACAGTAAAGCAACAATTATTTTGCCTGTCACAAATGATCCACGTTGGTTATATCATCAAGTTCACTTCTAGCCAATCTTTTTGAAAACACTTTTCCCTTTTTGTTGAGGGACACATTTCATGTGTATTTATTATTATGTGTGATTACAATCTTTCATTAACCAAGCTTACTTTACCTTTCTACACATTTATCATTAGCACACCAGAGTGATTATGTGGTGGGAATTTTTGTCGATGAAGTGACATGCGTCAATTATTGTGACTACTTTCCTAAATCAATTTAAGGATACAATGCAATAACCCATTTAAGACTCCTTCCATTTCAAAAGCTAGCTAAAGAAGGGGCACTGACCATTTTGAACAGCTATTTTTCTGTTTCTAAGTAATCTGAGATCAAATCTTCAATGGCGTAGAAAGATAGGAAGTCAGCAGTCTCCTGATGCACAGTTTCTCCATCCTTTATGAATTCATACGTGTGATCAGGGCTCTGAAAATGAGAAAATGGCAAACTTGTTAATTTTATGAAAAGTAGAATTGTTTCCAAAAGGTTGCAGGCACGCCACGACGACTGTCTATTAACTTGACCGATTGTTGTAATGTGGAATAAACGAGTAAAGGCAAAGGCGCTATTTTGTAATTTTGAAAGTCTTTTTATCCAGGAGATTAACGGAAATGAAGTTCGCTTCCTGGTTCAAACCATGAATATGGTCTTTATTTTCCTTTTGAAACTATGCGCAAAGTATCGCATTGTCTGACTCCTGAAATAAATTCCTTGGTAACTTAGGCTGTGAAAGCAAAGTGTTTGGTCGTCCGCTATATTTAAGGGAGCTTATTGCATGATTTCCTACATAAGTATCCGTTGGAAGATAACTTCTCTACCTCTGCGATAACATTAGGAAACTCACATCCCGTTTAATTCAACTTGCAGCGCAAAAAAAAAATCTCGCTTTCAAAAGTTAATTTCGGCGACGATTTGATAAAGGTAGTTACTCACCAAATATCATTGATCACTTAGAGAGATATTTTAAAAACACGTAATTCTGAAATTTTTTCGGGAATTTGGACGTTCGAAATTTGTATAATCCTAGACACTGCCCTAGACAGGATTTTTGACGGAGATGGTATACTTCAGTACCCGATAGCCGGTCTGGGATTAAAGTGTAAGAAGATGGGCCGGTATCCCAGCCCCACCCCTGTGAGAAATTTTTGAAAATTTTCGCACAGGCGTACACTCTTAAAAATTGGTTAAAAAAATTCACCAACACTGGTCACGTATGTCAGATACCTGAAATTGGTTAAATTTTACACAATAATTGTTGATTAATGGGTTATCCAAGAGGTTTTTACCACTTTATTGGGTAACCAGCCTGTGGGGTAACCAAATAAACAACACATATTGGGTAAAATTTAACCAATTTCAGGTATTTAACATACGTGACCAGTGTTGGTGAATTTTTTTAACCAACTTTTTAAGAGTGTAAGCCTTAGTCGATTAAGGGAAGTTGTACCGACTTATCCGAATAAAATGTTTCGCCCTTTTTGGGAGAAAATTCCTGAAATCCTGGCAGTGCGTATAACATTTCAAGGGAATGTATAAAGAAAGGCATAACTTGTCATGTATTATTTTGCATATTCGATACATTTTCGGGAAATACAACATGACCATGCTCAGCATTTTTCGTTGCGTGGGAGGAGCAGAGGAAGTAGACATCATATTTGCCAAAGCCCTTTGCATCATATGAAAGTTATGTTTAGTTTAGGTATCCTAATTGCGAAATGGTGCCATCCTCGAAAAACTGAAATGTATCACACTGTAAAAGATCTATTTTACAGAATTTTTCTGGCAGCAGGGTTTCTAGAAAATTGTGTTATTTTACTTTACCCAGCCAACATGCCCCGTTGGGCCCCAACTGGACTTAAGTTGGGCCACATACTGGGCCCTAGCTGGAAAACATTCGTGTTTGTCAGGTGTCCCCACGTGGGGCCCAACCTTGGCTAGCTTTTCCCAGCCGATGCCCGGTTGTAGTCCAGCTGGGTACAGCTTCAACAACTGAAGCCTAGCTGGGTTCTGGCTAGGCTCTAGCTGGGCTTCAGCTGATAAAAGCTAGCCATGGTTACTTCCATGCTTATAGGGAAGATATCCCTGTTGTTCGAGGCCTGGGTCCAGACTTTCAAAATGGAACCTAATGCCATAGTGCTTGGTGCTCAGCATTAGCAACGGAGTAGGAAAAACATGCCTTTGAGCCACAACTGGAAAAGAACTGAGACCTGATCGAGTCAAATCAATTTGCTAGAAACTGGGCCGCAAAATTTCATCTCACTAAAACGAAGTAACTAACTAACTTAATAAATGAAAAATCGCAGCAGGATGCATAAGAAATTTACCTCTTTTACATATCAAGACTAAGTTTGGTTTTGGACTATTCTTTTAATGATTAATCTGTGAAACACACTTAAAATATTTTGATATAAAAGATAGGCCCATAAAATCTTCACGAGGTTGTAAAGGTTAAGTCAAAATTGCTAAAAAAGGGCTTGTATTTTAAAATGCCGAGCGAAAACCATCAGCTGCAAGAAAATTCGCATTCGTAATTATGCAGTATTTAGAACAAAGTTAACGTTAGGAAAACACTTTAATTCGAATTGAAGGTGCAATGATTTATAGTAATTTGCTATAACTGTTAACGTAGTTCTGCAGTGAATGTGTGGATACTACTGCAGTAACACACTTACGCTGTCGTAAAGCTTGTATGTTATGAACAGCACTTCCTGTGGGTAGGATGAAGCAGCCGTCCTCATATGGCTTCCACCAATGATTCCATTGCCACTATCAAATGAAATTAGAAAGAAAACAATAAATGAGTCATATCCATAGAAACTGAATTAGGGTAGACCATAGCCTGAACATCTGTGTGGGTAACCAACAAAACCGCAGAATATAGGAGGGTTCTTCAAAAAAACAAACAAACAAACAAACAAACGACTATTCGTCTCAAAGAGGATAAGATTACAATCAACTAAAAAAGGTATAGGTCCTTTTTCTCCGTGATTCGGACAGTTAGAAGTAACTGCTATACGCCGAAGACATGATGAACTTGTTACAGCAAATTACAAGCAGGATTCAGAATGGGGATTCCAGGTTTGTAGCTCGTAAAACTAAAGTACTTGTTCAATGCACTCATTTTGCAATTGGGCTACTCAAGTGTAACTTTCTAAAGGGCAGTGAATTTCGATGGGCTTAAATGGAATCTTTAATATGATTCATATACCTGATTCCCTTACGTTTCATACGCAATCGAATGATAATGTGTATAGCATGAAATTAAGCATAAAACATCGTTATTTTAACAGTGTTGCTTGGTGTTTTCGACCATTTTGTATTCAGATTACGGCGCGCCCTCTACATTTTAACGTGTTTTGACCCCTAAAATCTCAGTGTCAGCGGTATAACGCATGATATACAGTACATTAAGCAGGCGCAACCTTAGAAAGTAAGTTAGTAACGTTCCTGATTGATTAGTAAAATTGTTGTTTGCGAATTGTGTTTCGAAATCTTCGCAATCACTTGGAAAAAGGCAGCGAGGGAAACGTGACTTCTTTTAAGTGCTACTGGCCATGGGCTACAGTAGTTTAACTCCCACAAGAACCAGTGAGAAAATAGGTGGAAGGTATCAAAAAGAAATATGGGATGTAAGCCAAGGAAATAACTCACAGTCTGAATAATGGGGGCGCAGTTGAACACTTACTTAAACCGACAGTTAAACAAAAGAGGTCAGACCGTAGCACTGAACGTTCAACCAGTAAACCGAAAAGGTTTGTGAAGACCAGGCTACACTTCATGTACATGTTTATACTGTACGGTAACTATATGCCATACAGTTAGCGTAGAGTATAGCAAGAGCAATCATTGTGCCAAATGGATCGTAAAATATGAATGATTGACTTTTGTTTAAGCAAAATAGACAAATCACATTAACAAGACGAAAAATGCGAAGTTGCCCAGTTTTAAGTGTGATTCAAGATCGACGATGACGTCATCACAAGAGGCTAAGCGGACTATGGCGATAACGTCAGTTTCGGTGGGTATTCGTGTAAAGATATTCAATCGAATTTTCCGATTAAATGCTTGATATTGTCAACGTAAGGTAGACACAGGGGTCAAACCACATCCCGCGAAAGTCCTCGTTAACGCAAAGTATTCACACATGGCAGTCAACTACATCACCGATGTTTATATGATCTTTCTAAGGTCAAATAACCTCTTATAATGTCATATTTATGAACAGTATGGTTCACTTTTTCCAGTCTCAAATTCTAAACGAGACTTTCATTTTTCTTAAAGTCTATCGGTAAAGCTCTTTCGACTCAATGCATTGCGATTAGCAAATACGAAAATGCCTTTTTGAAGTGAACAATTGATGGCTAATTCGTGCTAGCTATATATTGTTCCGAGATGTGTCTACACTATGCAACTAATTGCAAATGGAAGGAGCAAGCTGTTCCCGCAAGTTGTGAGGTTTGGTATTCTCTTTTTTCATAATGTGTAGGTGTTCAGAAAATGTGGGCCGATGCGCCCTTATAACAAGAAATTTCCTTACAGGCCGTTGATTGAGCTAATCCTTAACCTAATTCTTAACTCTAACAAAGAGCACAATCGAAACAAAATACAAAAAGCAACAACCAATCAGGAAATTCCTTGTAAACAGTGCCCATCATCTGGAATATCTTCTCTAGATTTCGATTAACTGCATGATCTTCACGGGCTTCGTTCCAATGTTCACCATTTTGTCATGTGCACGCCGTCTGCCAAACCGACATATACTAGGTTGCTCGACTAGTTGCGAATAATGGCAAGGACTTCCACACTTTGCGACACGACTCAACATAATGTCGCCACAAGGGGCTGGGGTTGCGTTGGATCGAGTTGGCTTTCAATCAAAAGTGCGTTCACAAGTGTGAAATACAAATTGGTTCAACTTCGTCTCATTCGGGTGTTTTAAAAATAGAAATAATTTTTTATCATGATTTAACTTTGCTAGTGAATAAATAGAAGACACCCAAAATCAAAGGTCATGACGAACTTTTCATATCTGCCTTAATTATCTGTAATTCAGCTAATTTGGGTTGGCATTTTCGCTGGCAAAAGTTACCAAATTATAGCTGTGATATTCTGCTAAAAACGACCTTGGGGTTGGTATGTTTTGCGTAAGTTTGCCTTAAGTTCTTCTTCCGTCAGGCCAACGGCAGTCTTAACTTGATTTTCTTGTCGCAAGATAATCGTTACTGAAACTAACGACATTTATCACTCTTTCGTAAGAAGATCATACAAATGACTTGAGAAGTTAACTGACCTCTGAAATAGCAGCCCTTAGGAATGTTCAAAATAAAGTTAAAAACTAAAATAATTTTTATCGCATGTATATATTTGGCACAAGACAAGCAATGCATTGGAAAAGAACCCAAGCGATTTTGCTCAAAATAAAGTTTAGGGAACCTAATAATTTTTTTTACTTTTTTAGAGTGTGAATAATCTGCTTTAAAGACCTTCATTTAATATCGCAGTATTGACTTCCGTTTAATTTTAGATTCTACCTTACATCACACTCTAATACGATATTAAATGAAGACTTCAAAGCAAAGTATTCATTCATGAAAAGAATCAATATGAAATGGTTAAAGTTTCCTCAACTTTATTTTGAAAAAAAAAAAAAAAACGTTTAAATTTCCCTAAGCTTTTGCTTATGTCCACTGCCAGTCTCGTATATACAAGTTCAGTTCAATGTATTTCGTTCATAAATATATTTACATAGAAGCAAATAAAAAAACAAGATGCAATGGTGAAATATAAAGTGATAAACAGGACTCTATAAAAACAGCGATATGTTAATCGTAGCTAGCAACGTTTAAAGTAAGAAAAAGAAAGATGGAAAGAATAAAAAAACAGAGCACTTAATGTATGAATATGCAACATAATACTTAACCTTTAACGTTATAAGCCCGTATTTTATGTGTTCAACTGCATATTACCTTGTACAAACTTGTCCTACTTACAACCGGAGGAAAAAGAAAAGCTTCCGACGTCAGTTCGGTTACCATTTTTATCTTCGCACGTTTGGCTTTGTACTTAATAACTTGCCTTTTATGGCAAAAAAGCCTTACGGGCACCTTATGAACGCCTTACTAACACCACGAATAGTTTGTACCAACGCCGTACAAAATTGCGTTCGTAAGGCGTTCTTATCATCGGCGTAGGGGCCTTCTATGAACAGCTTAGGGCGTGTTCGTTCCTATGACCATTGTAAGAATTTAAGACTTCTTAAAGTATCTCGCGACCCAAAGAAATCTAGAGTCAAGAAAGAGTCAAGGACTTCTGAACTTCATGCTGGACAAAATAAAACAGTAAAAACAAAACGCCTCATTTTTTCTACTAATTAAGAACCATTCCATTCCAACTCATGCGGGAACGTTCGTCTTAACTGTCATCCGCCCCCAAACACCCATGGGCTGCTGCATACTGGTTTAAAAGTAAAAAATAAAATAAAATTTTGACATCTTTAAGTTTTACTTCAGACTTTCCCCTTAAGATTCGACATTTTAATCTACAAGGCATCGTTATCATTCAAACTGCATAGTTTAATCACCCAATAAAAGTATAGGAGCGATACAGAGAGTGTTCCGAGTGAGTTCGTTACCAGGTTCCCCGAAAACAAAGTGACTTATAAACTTTGAAGATAACTGTATAAATAAATCATTTTAAAGGTTCAACTTGTTTTATCACTTTCAGTATACTCGTAACCTTACGAAATGATGTCCAGTGTTGATCTCTTAACAGATATGCGCAGGATGGCAAAAATGAAATGTGCTTACGCAGTTTTGGGATAAAATTTTACTACTTTAGTGTAACTTTCGGCCGCTTCGTTAGCTGCATTTTCTGAAGCATCATCGGACACTTCTAGGTAGTTAGAGTTACTTCTCCTCTGCAATTAAAAAGAAAGTAGGGTTTAATTAATGGATTCAAGATACTTGCAATCGTTAAGTTTATAACATATAGAAAATGCATTCTCTGGCGATTCATGTATATCAAATAGTAATGCTACATTTAACCCCCCCCCCCCCCCCAAAAAAAAAAAAAACAACTCATCTAATTGACTCGGTAACAGAACATCTGAGTCAAATTTAAATTGAATCGGAACTGTCACCTACAAAAAATTTGATCAAAGATTCAAATTACTCCATGCCAAGATAATGCCGAAGAACAAATGGTTGGTATAAATTGGCAATAAGGCGATCTGGTACGTGGCACATTACATTACACTTGGTTAAACTGTTGTAAACCTCAAGAAAAGTAATGAAGAGGTTACCATAACTCGCGGCCCCTGCAATTCGCAGGGGCCGCGGAGAATATTTTGATTCCTTATCTACACATGACAATGTCTTTAGATCTATATTTTGGGCATTTCTAATTTATTCTAAGTATCTACACATCACAATGCCTTTAGAGCTGTATGTTGGGCATTTCTAATTTATTCTAATAAACCTTAGAATAAACACAAGTCTAGTTTGCTGATTTCAGCCATGGATGGCCCGAGTGGTTTTGCTACACAAGTTTTATTTATTCAAAACTAGTATGGTAGTTATCCTGCCAACTGTGATCAGTACGGCATGGCTACTGCTGTGGTATACGTCAATGGTAGTTTATCCATAATATTAAACATGAATATTAATTTTCAAATTATTAAACATATTGAAATAAAAGTAGATCTGGAGCTTAATCTACTAATTTGGTCACATTTGGGAGTCGAGGCAGGTTATCAGATTAGACAATAATGATCTGACACACGAAGTTCATATCTATCCTACCAGCGAAAATTTGTGAACATGCTTAATTTGATATCTTTATTCATTTTGTTGACGGTCTCTAGATCACCAGGAACACCACCTACCTTTTCTCTCGTAAACACATTACGTTTGTGCCACGTGTTGTTTCTAGTTTCACATTATAAACCTAGGCTGTACACTGTAGGCTACGCTGCACACAAACGCAGCAAGTCAAAATGCTGGCTACAATCACCACAAAATAAATGAAACAAAGTCCCTCCAAAGAAAGTAGTACATTGCCGATTATCCTTTTTACATGCTAGTCGCTCCCCCTTCTAGGTTGGGCAAATTATTACACTCCTGATAATGTCAGCATTGAAAGGGGGGGGGGGTGTGGAGGGGGATTTTTTCCAACTGCAGTTGCAGTTGCCTGGGTAACTACTTCACCTTATGGTTGGAAAAATGGTTTGTCCAATAATGTCTCACGGAAAATTACCCAACCAGCACCTTCTACAAAAGATAGTTAGAAATTAACCATTGACAGGGCGCAGCCTGGGGCCAAAAACGCATATGATGCACGCGTGGACTTGATTTTGTGCACGCGCGTCGTGCAAAACGAGCGCAAAGCGTAAAACGTAACTAGGTGGGGTCTATAGGTTCCGAAGACGGCCCATGATGGGGTCAAGGAGGAGGAGACCCGTAAGCCTCTAGGCTTTTGTCTCAGAAACCCAGGAAGACTTTTGAAAGGGACAATTCAGAGGTAATGTTCTTGGGTATATAAAAACATTTAGGAGAGAGGGCCTACCACATGGTAAACAAGGTTTCAAAATGTACACGCTAATTTTTCTTCGAAGTTGTTTTTGATAACAGCAGCAGATTCTTTTTAACGCAGGTCGGCGATCGGTTCCTCATATGGAGGGAAAATCAAAAGATAGCTTATTTCCTGCTGAAATGTTCATGTTTTTTATGTTTTAATTCAAAATTTTATGGGGTGAATTCACGACATGCCCCCCAATTTTTCACATGAGGGGTAAAAGGCCCACCTTGCCTTAAAGATTTGCGTCTCTGACTCTTCATACTGTAAAATTTAGTGTTAATGATTGGAAAAAAAATTATGTATAATTGGGTTATAAATGTCCAGTCCAATGCGTATGGAAATTATGTAATAAAACATAGGTTCGGACATGTATTAATCTCAAATTATCCGGGAATGAGGGCATACAAATACTCCTCGGGTTGTTTTCAGGTACATATGGGCACATAGCACCGAGATCAGAGGTGTCTATAGTGAACCTCTGATTGACACGATTGGACACCTTTTGTTGTTATTTGATATCAAAAGGCAAATATCTATGCTAGTCTTAGTAAACTAACCTAGACTCAGTAACACGATAGATACGCCCGGCATACTGTTACGCTAAGTTAGCCTGAGTCCTGTAATTGAAAAGACTTGGCCTTTCGGTTGAGAAATTTGATTATCGATGCCAAATGCCCAGTAATCCAGAAAACAAAGGTTTTTGTCTCATTCGATACACCTGGTTTATCAACCAAGGACCCAACGGTATCGAGTAAGTGGGTACTTTGCTTGCCAGTCTGGAATACTTCACCCGAAAAATGTATTACGTGATGGGGTCCGTGGGTATGTGCCCGCTGTTCCATGCTTAAATTCTACCCCGACAGAAATGTATATTTACCTTGTGCTGAAAAGGATAGGTCTGTAATAAGCGAGTGGGGTAATTCGTTTTGGTAGCTAGGCACATGCGCACATCCTTCAAACTGTCGTGATAAACTTTTTACATGGAAATTAGTACACTTCTCTTTCTTAATCCAACCATAACATCAAAGGGTAGCATAAGAGTGATTCTCCGTAGTAGACTTTGTCTAAATTTCCTTTTGGTGTTAAAAAGCTTTTAATCTGATGTAAAGTAGGGACAAGTCCCTCTTTTCGTTCGGGATGACCATTCAGATTGACGCTTAGATTTGTATTCATTTACTTCACGAAAACGAGGGAACGCTGTACACTATGTGTTGAGCTCGGTTCTTGTATCCCACGATCGCAACTTAGGTTGGCATGCTATCAAAACCTACCTTAGGTCGACGATCACATATCTGAATATAGCTCTGCTTGGGGCAATTCGAAAATTTAAACAAAAATACTACGATAAAATTTAACAGCGACCGCAACAATATATACGGTATCTTTTATATGTGTGAAATATGCACAAAGTATAAATAAATATTTAATTTATTCAAAGGTATTTGCGCCACAATTTTGTGTCAACTTAAAGTGCCCTTCTAGAGCACGCTGATATAACACCTGATTTTTCACGGGCAATTATACACACCATGCATACAAATCACGATGCCCATCTAAGGGCACAGTAAAGTAGGGGCCATAGAGATACTATACATGGCATTACCCTACTTTGCATATGTCCGGAAATTTGTGTAACAGGTCGACACGAATTTGTCGACCTATTGGAAATGTCGACCTAAAGTAAATTTTCATAGCACTTACTGTCGACCAAAGGTGGCAGAATTTGGAGAATAACACGTGAGAATAAAGCCAATCAGAGTATAGACGAATCCGGACATCAAGTGATGGTCTGATGTCAGTCGGCCATAACTGGGGTCTTTTAATCCTTTTACCTTGTAATCTTTCAATTTCTTTGCTTACCTGTATCATGGATGGATGCGCACGAAATCGTTTATCAATGCCTTCAATTTTACTGAATATGATGGTTTGAAATTCATATCGACAATAAATAAACCAGACAGTTTAAGGCTGATGGACCCCACAAATGGCTGCCTACAGTCACTTAACAGAAGGGCTGATCGGATTCGTTTAAAGGAATCTCATCAAGGGTCATAACTTACCGTGGTAAAATACTATTTCAAGTGCTTATTCGAGTGCAAAATATAACGAGCTTGCCATGGATAAAGCGGAATGAACGTATTTCTATTTCAGTGGGAGAGCGCCATAAGGAGGAAACCATCCTAAGCTGTAGAGTAAGTTGCACTGGTAAAAAATCTTCAAAGGCTTTGCTGAACACCATTACTTCTTTTAAAGATGTAATTGTTTTCTAAAGATCAAACCGATCTTCTCTTGTTAGAAATTGATCCATTGATGACCCCACTACGTCGCTAGGTAACATACTGTGGAATGGAGTTGACCTAAATTGTAGTGCAAAAACTGAAGATAATTTCACCAAAAGGGACTTGAATATTTAAAAAAAAAAAAAGCCAGAAATGATCTGTAGGGCCAAATTCAAGGTGATACTGTACCCGACACACTTTGCCCACCTATATACATCTTTTTACAAGTACATGTAGCAGATTCTTCATAGAAGCTGTAAAATATATATCTAGGAGTTCTAAAACCCCACGAAGCCTTACGTACATCCAAGACAATTTTGCACAAAATGACAGGCAATGAGATATTTATCTCTTTACCGTTGTGCTCCAATCGAGGCATACTTGCGCGCCTCGGGAGTGGGCGGAAAAGCGGATGTAGCACGCCCCGCATCAGCTTCTGTTGACTGTTGCCCCCGTGACCTTAAACTATTATCTCTCTCGTTGTTGTGGCCGAATTGTCGGGTGGCTACTCGCAGTTTCGAGCTCCGCGTGAAACAGTAAAGATGGGTGACAGCCGCGCTTTCCGTCTGGGTCCAAAAGGACCCAAACAACGGTAAAGAGTTAAAAGCTAAGCCAATAGATGGTGTTGATCAATAATGAGCATTTAATACATTCCGATATTTTAATCAATGATGAGAGTTTATCCTAGATCAAGCGAAGCCGAGTTGAAAATTGCCTTTCAGACACTTAGTCAAAATTCCGTTACCCAAAGGGCTTCAATGAGTTCCAAGTGGTGTAAAGGTTTTTCAGTAGGGTTTTGATAGTAAACAACGAGTAATTTTGTAATTCCTTTGCGATTTATCTAACTTCCGTCAACAACCAAAGGGAACCTTTGAATGCAAATTTTTTTCCCCTTTTCAAAGAGTACCATTTGAAACCTTTTGGGTTCAGATGGCTTTAACACAAATGTTACAAAAAAGAACTTTCAGCTTGGAGAAGTATGAACCCGATTTAAAGGATTTCCAACTTGGTATCTGCTATATTTCTGGTATTCCATTTGTTCAAATAAAATTCAGTAGCGTATTCGACATTGAAATAAGGGAATAAGAATTATGGGTTCGTGCCGATGGCTGCAACATTGTCGGAGATATGTAGAAAAAACCAACATTTTGTTCTGTAGGCATTCATTACGAATTACAAAAAAAATGTTCATATGTTTTGAAATATTGTGTTTGGGTAAGGGTTTTGGCGATTAAAGAAACACCTGCTAACCTTCCAATTTAATCTACACTGTAAAAAATTTCCCTGTTATTTTACTGGAAAAATCCTGGCAGTCGGGATTCACAGTTTCCCAGTTATTTAACAGGTAATGTAAAAAAACAAGTTCCTGTAAAATAAAATACTGTAATTGCACAGTTTGGGAACTGTAAATGAAAACCCGTCAAAACACAGGATTTCAATTTACAGAACTTGCTTGTGAAATAACAATATTTCATTCTACAGGAACTTGTTTTTTTACAGTATCTGTTAAATAACTTGGAAACTGTGAATCCCGACTGCCAGGAAATTTCCAGTAAAATTGCAGTTTGTATTCAACATCCTGTAAAACAACAGCTTAGTACCTGTAATCATATCCACATTCAGCCTCCTTACTGACAAATTACTCTTCTCTGCATAAAACGTTCTTTCAATCGAGTTATAGCTAAAAAGGTTCCCAACTGAAAGTACAATTTATTTGATGAAGGACGGAATGTTTGTAAAACGAAATAAAAACTTGCATACTGACCACGCAGTTCAATGTGCAGCTGTTGGTATGTTATAATTAGAGTTCACATTTGCTTAGGTAGCAACAAACAGTGACACCCAGAGGGACACTTGTACACTGAAAAACAGTGCAGTTTCTGCCAGTCTTCAGAAAGGACCAAATAGTTGAGCAACTATAAAATCTATTTTTCTACCCTAATCAATGTTGGTAGCTGGATTTAGTTCTACAATTAGGTGCCATAAAACTGTCATACATATATACTAAAAAGGAACCAAAAAACAAGTATGAATGGTTGAAGCTTCCTTTTAATATCTTGTTTTAACTTTCAGTCAATCTGAAAAACAACTGGTCCTTCAACTTTGTACATGAATGAAGATGAAACATTGACCTTTCTTCCCCTCTCCAAAGGTAGAACTCGGCCCACAAAAGAGTAATTAAATTTACCCAAGCCATCTGTTGTATGACTTGACCACATTAATGATCATATGATCCCTTAACAGCACATACAAAAATCACTTATTCGTGTTCTCCACAACGACCCAAACATCCCCCACAACTTTCATACTATACATCTCAAACGATCTCAGCAACATATAAAATTTTTAGAAAGAAGAAGACTTAGTCAAGTAAGAATAACGAACATAAGTAAAAGTATTGACATGGTAAAACAGTAAAATGTTGAAAATGAAAACTCTCCTTTTTTTTTTGATAACTTACTTAGTCTTTCTATCGTATAGAAAATGCATGCCTCTGTGACAATCATGTACTAGGCTTATTTTAATTACTCACAGCCCCCGAAGAGAATTTAACAAGTGTGATTAAATGCAACTTTTCATTTCAGTCAAAAACACCATCTGCTACTACCAACAGTAATAGTCTCTACTAATATTTCCAATACCATGGCATTATATGGATCCTTCCTATATCAGATTGCTTTACTCCCCCATGATGGGGGGGGGGCGCAACAGGGAAACTCTCATTCACTAAACCTCTTAAAAGCTTTGTTAAATGGTTTTCTAGTGAGTATGCTTTCATATACACTCTAAAATCAAAACAGTGAACTAACCCACTCTTTGAAGGAGTGAAAAGTGTGAATTCACTCCATTAGAGTGATAATTCACTCCAAGAAGTGTGGAATTCACTCCAAACAGAGTGACATTTCCTCCAAACGAGCGAATTTTCAGTCTTAATTCAGTGCCTACAGTGATTACTCTACCAAAAAGAGTGATCATTGCAGGTGCTCGTGAAAGGGTGAATTTTCCCTCTTTCTGTAGTGAATTTCACTCTTCTTGTTGTGGATTTCACTCCTCTGGGAGTGAATTATCACTCTAATGGAGTGAATTCACACTTTTCAGTCTATAAGAGAGTGACCAAGTTCACGCCTTTGATTTAAGAGTGTACCACTTTGTACCAAATCTCTGAAAAAATTCTTAAACAGCACTAGTACTAATGAACTATCAAACACAAACAGTGACTTCACATTCTGCAGTAAAAAAGCACAGAATTCCACTTTTAAACTGACAGTGAACTTAGTATTTCTATTCATGGAAAAAGAAAAAAAAGTGCTGTAACCTTTAAATGGGTGTACACAGTTTTAACAACATAAACGATTTCCTATGAATGAAAGCTCCAAAAGAGTAAGAACGAAGCAGGCAATCAAAACTTGAGTGAACTGAATCTGTGGCTTTGGTCCATCATGGCATGGAATTTGGGACAATAGGTTCAGTCACCTAAAGATACTCTTTCTAACGTCAGTAAACATTGAATCACTCAACTTGATATGAATTACATGTAGGATTCATAAAACAACTGTGAATCAAATCATTACCAACTGTCTCGTATTTCACACAAAATGAATTTACCGGACCAATTATGTCAGGTTCCACTAAACTTATGCAAGAGATTGAAATAAATAACTGCAAAGAAAGGTTCTCAAATGTTGGACAGATAGAAGTGAAAGCTGTATTCCCTTTGACTTCTTCCACAAATTCACAACTCCCACTCATTTTCAAAAGTGGCCAACTTGTTTGCCAGTTTCATAACGCCAGAGTTTACACCTGATTTTTTTCCTTTTTTCTTCGAACCTGTATGGGGATTTATCCCCAAAAGGAACCTGGAATGGAAACAATGAAAAAAAATTATTTAGCTAGCTCAATCAAGTTTTGATATGTTAGAGGGAGCAGGATAATTGTTTAGAGCTACCTGGTGAAACTTCCATTAAAATCTGATATGTGGTTCCCAGGACATCAGCAGTAAAAGTTGTAATATTTTCAACAAAAACTGAATTTTAAGCAATCACATATGACTTCATACACTCCATTACCAACTGTCGCAGTAGCCTAGTCGTAGAACATTTTTTTCATATGAGGGTCACATGTTCATATACCAGGGCAAGTCATCAAAAATATAAGCAAATATTTATTTTTTATGTGTAAAAGAGGAGCTTAATCTACAAAATCTGGTAAAACTTCCATTCAGATCTTACATTTATTTCTCAAGGTATTTCCCAAGGTGTTGGCAAATGAAGTTAGTATATTTGTGTTCCAAAGGGAATTTGAGGGCAGTAGAGGTTATATCACTTCCTCATACCGACAAGGAATGCTTTGTTTTTATTTATTTTTCATTTTGTTGTGAAGACATTGAGGTTAATAAGGAAGGATAGGAACCACACGGAGAATGTAGAAATTATAAAATTTGTATGGCACTTAGTTTAAAACTGCATTCTTATATGGGATTGTTTGGGAGAATATTAGTTGTAAACTTTGAAGAAATTAAAGTTTTCCTCTTTTTAGGGAGGATCCCCCCCCCCTCCCCACCCAACTTCAATCGGCATTATGCCACAGCTGGCCAAGCAGAGCTTTTCTGATATTTAATTTTATACTTTTGAACAGCTCACAATGCAAGCTACTTATATTTAAGAAGATGTATTCAAACATTACCTTTGCAGGAATGAGATGAGATCTAATTTCTTCTCCAAAGTAGGCACAGAGAAGGTGAATAAGTCCAAGAACCCATAGTGTCTGTGTTTCAGTCACACGACAAGCTTCAACTACATCACTGTATGCTGCTCGCACTTCCTTAGCATGGGAACATGAATCTGTGTACTGACTAAAGAACCGTTGAATCTTACAGTAGGTCCTCTTCTTTCAAAGCTCTCAGTCATTTTAAACTTCATGTCTACACCAACTAATTTTCGGAAGTGTGAGAGCATATGCTTCTCAATAAACAGAAATGGCCAGTTCTCTACTATGTCCAACATTGCCATATCAGACTGGTTTAATGCAGCTTGCTGGGTGGCATAAGTCATATCCATTTTCTTTTCAACCTCTGCCTCATCAGGGCATGAGTCTGACTTATAGAGTTCTTTCAGTTGCTCTCTGATTTCCTCCTGGCTGTCTTCTGTTTCACCAGCAGGCAATGATAGTGGCTGCCAGTTGATGCAGCCATATGTGTCATGTTTTTTGTTTGGCTTTGCATCACTTTCACTTGTTATCTTTCTCTTCAGTTTAGGTGACCTCTGCCTAGAAATATTATCAACCCTGTTGACCAACTGAGAAGCAAGACTGTCATAACCGGAGCCAATTGTAATACCATCAACCTGATCTGCAAAGGACTTTGGGTATTTAGAGACAACTTCTTGGGCTAAAACACGAAGCACTTTTATGCGTGGGAGAGGACGATCTGGCTTGTACCGGCTATCTACAATGATCCGTACCATTTCTTTTCTTAGACGTGGAGATGGTCTTCGATTTGCATTGATATCTGCTAGGAGCTGTGCAGGCATTTTGTTCCAGGGAACATGTAGGCCTACAGGTACCTCTATTTATTGTGAAGAGCAGCTCTCTTCTGACGTACAGTAGGTTCCCTGGGAGTACATTTAGGGCTACATGCAGGGCTGTCCAGGTCAACAGTAGAAACGGAGGAATCCAAGGTATCAGTGACGCATGAAAATGAACCTGGAAAGAAAGAAGAGCATAGGGTATCAACTGCTTGCTTAAGTGTTAACAGTACTCATGCAAATATCATGGGAAGTCTTTTTTTAAAGGAATTAGAGCACTCCACATAGCAAACCAAGAACCCTTTTGCTCATATTAAAACTACTTTGGCTCAAATAATTACAACACAAGGGTCATGACTTGTAATTGAATGTGTTAAATCAAAAATGATAGTCTAATTTTGGGAGGATATTTTGGTGAACTGCAGGAAATTAGTTGTACACCTAATCATGCTTTACTGCAACTGCATTTTGCACACACACAAAGGTAGAAAAAGTTAGGAAGCTGGGAGGCTCTTTCCTGGGAAGTTTGGGCATCTGGCGGGAAACTTTCCTTTTCTGTACATGAAAATGTAGAGAGAATGATGGAAAATTTTACTTTCTTCCTGGAAATAATGCTAATTCTTCCTGGGAAATAATCATTTTTTCCAGCCCTCCACACACAGTCACACTAAATATACTTGTACAGCATGACAATACTAAAAACAGGATAGCAAATTTACTCATGTTCCACAGAAAATGTACCACAAAATAAAAGAAAAACATACTTATCTTGATTATCAAACTGTCTGAAAAGAAAAAAATCCCAGCTTGATTTGTAGAGAATTGATGCAATCACTTAAGAAGCCAAAATGACAGCACCTTGGCTGCATCCACCTTCAACCTTCACACCACTGACAGGTGACCAGCAGATAAACTGGGTCGCCACTCATGTCCCAAACCTGCCTACTGTTACATGAGCATCCCTTGAGTTTTACATTTTCCAGATGAAATTGTGGAGTGTGGTAGTGCTGATAAGCCACTTACAATCAACAAAGTACTGAATAAACAATGCTAGATCGAAATCCACTATGCCTTCAAATAAATCATGCCCCAGACAAGGGGAAGCCCTGGACGTGCAACATGGAAATGGGTAAGAGAGTTAAATATTGAATCAAATTTGATACCTGTGTGCAAATTTACTTGTCCTTCTTGTAACTCATGCAAAGACTGATTATACGAATCAGGTGTTCTATAATCCCCTTCTATGTAAGGTGGCTCTTCCTCTATTTCTTTCTTTGTGAGAAGGCAATAGCGGCAAAAATTGTGTGAATGGAAACTCTCGCAAAAACCACCAATGAAATGAGAACCCAAGTTATCACCTACCACTGCAAGCACTGTGCCCTTCCTAACTTCATCACCAGTAGATATTCCTTTTTGCTCCAGATATTTCAAGTCTTCAACTAGCCTTGAGAAAATACCTTCATGTCCAAATTGTCTAATTGTCTTCTCTTTACATAGAAGAACTAGTTGCATCTGATCTATTTGGGATCTACACCGAGCATCAATATTCCCTAGAGTATAGTATACAGCTAGTATTTTATGTTTGTTCCTAGCCGATCCCAGAGGATTCACAATTTCAAAGCTGTCCTGATACAAAATTATTTGCAATGCATGAGGATTCGCACTGAAAAATACACTCTGCTGGAAATTTTCCACATCATGAATGTCACTATAAACCTTCCCAGATCTGCATAGGTAAACAAAATTTTTCTGCACTGATTTATCTCTACACAACACTTGCAGGGTTTCAAGAATGGGAATGTAATGAAAGACATGTGTCCTGCCTGCCGAATCTTTCCCTAGATGGATATCAATGGGACTCACATAAGAAAACTCATTTTTATAGTATTTTTTCCTCAAGAATGTTGATCTCAGAGTACCACACTGTGGAGAGTGAAATTTGCTTGCATCTTCAGGCGGAGATAAACAACATCCCAATTCTGCAATTCCATCCAAAATGTTTTCACCCAAGCCCTCATATGTTATTGATGCACTTTGGAAAACTTTGTGTACATGACTTGAAGCGCTATCACGACTGAGACTGTACAAACCATACAATTCTTCCACAATTACTTGAATTGTTGACTCAGGAACAAGGTATTTTGTAAGCAGTTGCATCAGAAACAATGCAATATTTCTTGTGTACTCAGATACATTTTCATTATGTTCTACTCCTTCAGGATAATCACCACTATCCCCTGGCAAATATATCCCATCCTCTGAAACATTACCACTACATTCCTGCTTACTACCAGTACCACTGAGCTCAGACCTATTCACAAGCTGATCTTCTTGGAGGACTAAAGTTGGTTTCACAGCATAAGCTGTATAGTACATGTGAAATCTTGACAAATGTGAAGAAAATGATTCCTTCTCACTAAATTTTTTCTCACAATTTCTGAACGGACAAATGACAGGAAGTCCATCTGCAATGTGACTCCTGAAATGGGATAGTAGTGCTTGGACATCACATTTTTTCTTACAAATATGAACTGTGCACTGGATACCAATTCCAGCATCAATATGATTTTTGCGAGCGCCCCCTTGATTGTTTTTAGCATCATGATTTCTTTTAATATGTGTTAATAATCCATTGTATGTTGAGCATGTTTTAAGGCAATGGCTATGTACACACGGCTAACGTATGTTATGCTGGTGCCTGTGGATTTGACAATGTTGTATGTATGACTTTAGGTTAACACAATGTATACCACAAATTTTGCATGCTGGTCTTCCATCTTTCCCCTCATTGCTGTTAGGCCTACTTTCACTGTTTCAGCCATCCTGCATGTGTTTAACATCGGTTTTGCAAAACCTATGCAGGCTAGGCCTTGCTACATAAAATAATGCGCTCTGTACTAAGGCATAGGCGCCGACTAGCCTCTGCCTATCTGCTATTCGTTTCTACGTAGCAGCTAGGCCTAACGTTAGGCCTAATTTAGGCCTAGGCCTAAGTAATGTTACATGGCGTAGCCTAGCCTAGACCTAACTTAGGCTAGGCCTAATTTATTAAATATAATGTTACATTTGCTTTGATCATATTTCCATTTAGACTTTCAGGCCCTGGTTAGTAGCTGGCTATTAGTTAGTTATACTAGTAGGCTAAATTAACTAAATGCAGACCGGTCTTGACAGTCCATGCTACTTGCTAGGCTTAACGTTGTTAAGTCGACAATTACGTTAGGGTAGTTTAACTCTTAGGGTAGTTTAACTAATGTAGTTAGGGTAGTTTAACTAATGTCTTTTAATGCAGATAAGTGTAAGGTCCTTCATTTTGGTCCCAAAAGTTCTAGCTATGATTATAACGTGAATGGTTGTGTTTTAAGTAATGTCACCTCTGAGAAAGATCTGGGTGTTGTAATTACTGGGGACTTAAAGTCATCAAAGCAGTGTGCAGCCACTGCTGTAAAGGCTAATAGAGTGCCTGGATTGATCAAGAGGAATTTCATCAATTTTAGTAAGGATATTGTACTTAATTTGTATAAGCAGTTGGTAAGACCCCATCTTGACTATGCAGCTCAGGCTTGGAGTCCCTTCTATGAAAAGGACAAGTTTGTTTTAGAGCAGGTTCAGAGGAGAGCCACTCGCCTCATTCCTGAGGTGAGAAATTTGCCCTATCATGCTAGGCTTAAACATCTTGGGCTTACCACCTTGGAGCTGAGAAGGATTAGGGGAGACATGCTCCAGGTTTTCAAGTTCCTTTGTGAAAGAAATCCCCTGCTGACTTGTAGTTATTTAAGGGTTCAAGGTAATTCTCGGGTGCGAGGGCATTGTAAAAAGCTTGAAAAGCCTTTTGCAAGGCTTGACATTAGGAAGTTTAGTTTCTCCCATAGAGTTGTCAAAGAGTGGAATTGTCTACCAGATTGGGTAGTTAACTCCCTCTCAGTTCACTGCTTTAAGGTTAACATTGACAGGTTTTTCCATGGCTGTGGTAGAATCTGATTGTTTGGGGCTGTAGTCAAGCTTTGGTGGTTTGACTTTTGATTAGGGCTTGGTCTTCAGGGCATCTTATGGGGCCTTGGCCCTCCTTTGCCCTTCAACCTGTTATGTTATGTTATGTTAACTCTGTATAGTATAGGCTAGGTCTCTAACGTTGTAGGCTAGGTCTAACGTTAAGTCTAACGTAATAGTAAATTTGAACCACTAGAAATTGTGGAAAAGTATTGTGACTTGCTGGTAAACTGCAGATGTGAAGCAGCACAAATGAAAAAAAAATGTGGATTCGAATTTCAGAAATTTACGAACCACAGCTAACTTAATCCCCGAATAAAACCTCCACCATGCTAATATTACCGCGACATCGACACACGTACACGGCCGCTTGTGGCCGAATAACACCAGTGCTATGCTCTAGTGGCGGCAACTAACTGCTTTGTTATTGGTCTATACCTACCACCTAAAGAATTAAATTTATATAAAAATAGCTTTTGATTCTTTCCTATGACGCTCAACGTAGACTTGTACACTTTCTGCAATTACAACAAACTATTTTTTAGAGTATCTGAGATCTTAAACCGTTTTAATTAAATGCGTTTCATGAAATGGCCGTGCTTGTTGGGCACAACACAATAACCAATCACAACACTTTTTCTATCCACAGCAAAAATGAAGAGTATCCCTCATTGGATCATGGAGCTTACTGTATCGGGGCCCAATTAATGTAACATAGTTCGCCAGAAATACAATGCCTGCTGTTGTAATGCCGACGATAAGCTTTGATATAACAAATTCAAGCAGATAGTTTATTTTGGTTATAGACAGACTCACGAGGAAATATGCCTAGTCAAAGTAACGAGGCAGTGATGGGCCCCTCCTCACCTTCTGAACGGTATATCGGAAAGAAGTTTTTCAAGTGCACGTGATTGATAGACCCTATTTCAGTGCGGTCTTCCGTAAGTTAGGCCTAAGGTCCACATCACTCGCCGGATTATTTGTGAACCAGGCGTAGGCTATTATATCATAATAAAGTTAGCTTACCATTATTTGGAACACGGTTACATCAACCCGACGTGCTTTTTCTGCTTCGTGCATCCCGCTCGATTCCACGGTTCCCACTGCCGCTCACAGAGAAAAAAACACTCTACCTACATATATAGGGGAAACGACGCGACGTGACTCGCCACATCGATCCCGTGGCCAAGGTACTGAACCGTACCGTTGTATAAAGCTTCGGGTGAAATGCTTTCCAGTTTGACGGCCGAAAAAACACTTACATGCATCAAAGCAGTCATTGGAAACTTTTATCTTCTATTATCGAGGGACAAAAACATTCAGGTTGAAGGCTTGCCCATCCCAATTGGCCATGGGCCTACCTAAATAGGAAACTTATCTCAGTTTATTCAAATTACCCCGTTACTACATACCCAGAGATCTCGGCGGGCTCAATATAGGCCTAGCCTACTGTCTTTGAGAAGCTCAGTCAAGATATTAAAATATAACTAGAAGCAACATTGTAAGTTGATAAATATGGAAAATCAAACTCGTGAAAAAATAATTAAAATTTAATAAAAAAAAAAAAAAATACAAATAAATCATCAAAATATCTTCACTCACAGCGTCAGTTTCTACTTGTGAAATATGCGGACTTTGACCAGGAAAAGCAAAAGAGAAGATGGTATGCTGAATAGTGAAGTCGTAATTAGGGGACCATCATTCGTGACATCTAATTAGAAATTTGTAATCGTAAAAACTATGCCAGGTCAGGTATGTAGTGTGCATATGGCATCCGACTATTGATGAATGCGTTGGTCTTGGTTCGGTCCCGTGCTGATCTCGAGTGGCGACGCGCGGATGTAACTGGGATATACAAGGTGAATAAGGGGGTATGATTCATAATTGGGTAACGGATACAGGCCTTTACAGATTGTTTGACAGTTGTAAGTTTTATCGTGCATAGGCGTTCGAGGCCGTGACAGAAAGGCAGATTTCCCTTCAACAATTTTTTACATTGAAAATCCTAAAAATCTAAAAGTTACAGACATGAAATTCCTGTTTCCGGGCTGGGTACATGCAGCTTAGAACACTCGCCAAGTGTCGTTTCCGGCCATCTGGAGGGTTTGTAAGGCCCGAAATTTTCTTATACGATCCGCACCAACCAATGGTGGCGCTCCGCTTACATAGTGTACACAATTCAATCATCCACGAATGACCTTGCCCCGGCCCCATTGTAAAATTTCTGCGGACGCCCATGTTGATAAAGTCTAGTTAAGTTCACCAATCTGACTTTGCCTGGATCTTCCTAATGTTTTCCTGTTAAATTAAGAGAATGTTGCCTCCGTATAGTACTGCAAGAAATGACCTACGATTGTCGTAGCCTATCTAACTTCTAAAGAGTTTGCAAATTTTCCTCCTCTATGGCTATCACAACAAAATAAATTCACCACTTCTACTTATATTAAAGAAAAGTAGAACTGCTAGAACAACTTTGCAATACCTGAATACGGTAATACGAACAGTATTTTTACGGTTTGACCGGGGTTGTGCTAATGCTAAGTTACAGGAGAAGTACTTTTTTATCAGGAAATTCCCTGTAAGTGTAATTACCAGAAAAAGAATTGTATAATTACAGGAAATTTAATTAACATTACAGGAAAAGGGTAAAATAACAGGTCATGTCTGAGAAAACTGGTAATTTACCTTGACCTCCCGTTGAAAGATTGCTTTGCTGTATTTTCATTGTAAAAGAACTGTAATATCGCATTTACAGTAAAAACACGTATTTTTACAAGTGGATATCGCCGTTATTTTACAGCAATTTTTTACAGTGTAGCTGTGCCCATGTCCCGCATTGTCACTTTCACAAGGGAAGACTGATGAAATAATATACATAGAACTATTTATTTTAGTTATTTTTATTTTACAATGCCAATGTGAGTAGGTGTGAGTGGGATTAAACACGCAACACGTCTGATATTTTGGTGTTTTTATGCTACTTTGTAGGATGGAAGGGTTTGGAGCATGACAACCGCTCTTACATTTTAAATAAGTTTTTCATTGCCTACACTAACCTTACCCTACAAACTAAAAGCAAAAGAGTGAACTTGGTTGCTGTCCAATGAAATGAAAAGAGTGCAAAGACTAGAAAAGTGCGAAGTTTCCGTCCTGACCGGGTGCTTTCAAGGATCACTATAACAAAAGTGTGATCATTGTAGGCACTTGGTAAAGAGTGAATTTCACTCTTTTTGAAGTCGAGCAACACTCTAATGGAATGGATTTGCACGCTGAACTGTGTTAAAGAGTTACTCAGTTCACTCTTTTTCTCTTTTTAGGGTGTTTACATGTTTTTATGACTTAACCGTCGTGGCAATTAGGATGATAGACTTCTTTCGATTGAAAAATAATGTGGAATGATGTAGTGCTGCACATTGCTAATGCTTAAGCTAGAATGTAAAAGAAATGAATTAAGCTTTTGTATTCCAACAAACATAACCGAACAGCTCACCTCGATGGAACTGCTGCATCCGTTGATTAGAAGGATTCCAAGAGCGATGATGAGTATGTATTTCATGGTTGCTCAGGATAGTTTAACAAACAGTTTGATGTAGGTAGACAATTCTTGGGCAACTTCGAAAAACGCAGAAAGTTATGACTCCTCCTTGAAGTGTTTCACTTTTATGCGTCTCAGTTGGTGAGATAATTACTTGTATAACATGCCAGCATTTTTTGGAAAATCTGCAACGAAAAGGTTTAACTACGTCCAGGGTGTCTTTTAACATTTTCAATCCGGTACACCTCGCTGAACGTACTAACATAATGGTATGCATATCACAGTGCCCTGGGCAAATTTTATGGGTATAGGGAGTATACGGAAAAGTGGTAGTGAGATTAAAAAATGAAGTATCTTGAGGTCATGAATGCTCACATAACATGTGTAAACAGGCGGTAGTCAAGATTTCATATAGGGCGGATGAATAATGACTGATCGGGGCACTGCGGAGGGTGTAAGGGAAGCGGTATCCCGCTCTTCGTTTGAACATTTTGGTTTACTGGACGTAGGCTGAATGCAAACACGGTGACGTATATCCTAGAGATTTAAATTGAGTACATTTACACAGAAATAAAGTGAGTCACTATCCTAAAACTGAGTCAACTTATCCCCCTAGTGACTCGCTTTATTTTTTCACTATCTTTAAACTGACTCAGTCAATTTGTCCCCATGGTGACACGCTTTATCACATAAAGTGAGTCACTCTGGGAGCAAACTGACCCAGTTTAAGAATATTGACTTACCTTTTACTTTCCGTGTGACACTTCTCCTCGATCTCCCCATCTACTTTGTTTCTTGTCTTTTTCTTTTTTTTTTCTTCTTCCTCTTTCCCACTCATTTATATGCCTTGTGCACATGATGTCACAGAGCGGGAAGTACGCCCTCCTTTGGGGGCAAAACATATCAACTCAGACAAATGCAGACAGCTAAGCTTATTTGTCAACCAGTCGAATACGCACATAGTCTGCACATATGCAGAACGAACTTTATGCGTGCGGCCACGTTTTCAATTGTTTTGCTCCCAATAGCCCAGGCGGAGAAGGGGGGGGGGGGCGGGGGGGGGGTATCGTCACCCGAAAGCGAAACTTATGAGACCAACTGGATTTGGTCAATTTTGGGTCGCTGATTCCGAAAATCGAGGGTATACGGGGCCCTCTATTTATCAAAAATCTTGTTTTCTCCATATATTTACGGTCCAGTCATTAACTGATGTGAGGTTTGGTTCTAAAATTCTGTAAATATAATGTTAACTGATAAATACGGGGAAATACTAGTATTTATATTAATATGCTAATTAGATAAGGTTCAAGGTTAAGTTATAATGTTAGCAGAGAAATAGGCCGAGGATTTCAGTCATGGAAAATTACATCGAAATAGACCTGTCTTACACCCCACAAACACAATAAATACTCATTTAAGAGCATGCGGCAGGGCTGGCGCTATCGGACGACCCCCTCCTTTCTCATCTGGGAACAATGGACCCTTTTTGAAGACTTAAATTATTGTATAAGTGTAATGCCGCCAGCTAGAGCTGGGTTGGTCATCGCACAATCGTTGTTTGTAAGTTGACGTCTGACTTCTTCAGGAGCAAAATTGAACAAATCCACTTGGTCTCATAAATTTCGCTTTCGTGTTACGATACCCCCCCCCCCCTTCTCCGTCTGGTCTACAAGGTTGACGTCAGTATGTTGACAATGCACACGGTCTATTGGTGTCTTCTCCTCTTGGAAAATTGCCACCTACGGGCTTACGCTACACTCTAAACAAAGTCTGGTCAGATTTGAATAGAATCCAATCAATTGGTGCACGATGCGGAATCTTGTCAATCTATCACAAGATTCAATTCATAAACGAAACGAATATAGTTTCATTTTTGAACTTCTGGACAGTCAATGTTGAAACGAATCTTTTAAATATTTGACAAGATTCCGGTTCTTGCCCCATATGACTAGATGCTTTTTTTTAGAGTGTAGATGCAAAATGGTACTTCACTTGAATGAAATGTATTCACCGCTGGTAACCAGTGGTCGTAATGCGCCAAAATACTAGGTGATGTTCGAAAATGAAACTATGCAAGTTTTCGCTCAGTGGCGTTACCAGCGGGGGGGGGGGGGCTGGAACCCCCCAGTGACCTCTCAGTGAAATGCCTTGCTCCCCGCTTGCCCCCCCCCCCCCCAAATGAAATTCGTAGATCGAAAAAAATGAATGAAAATGGGTAGGCGGTGTAATTACCTGATACTACGTATCAGGTGGGGTAGGGTGGGAGTAGAAGTTTTATAAATGGGTGAAGATATTGTACAGCAGTTACTGAAATCTTCTTGTTTTCATTCCTATTAATATCATTAATATCATTCTTGTTTTCATTCCTATTAATATCATTTTTCTTAAAACAGAAAGAAAAGGCCCTAGCTTAATTTATATTGAAGAAAAGTCAAGACCAAAAATAAGAGAGTAAAAGTAAACAATTGATTTTCAAAGCAAGCAAATTGTTAAGGTCCCCATACAATAGCATTTTTGATAGGAAGAGTGGTAAATCGTGATTCTGATAAGACATAAATCAAACTTTATACAAATAAAACACATGAGTCATTTAACTGAGAAATTTTGCATGTGCTTTTCTTGAGATGTGTATGATTAATTAAATATAGTTCATGTGCAGTCTCAGATTATCACAGTTTAAATTAAGGCATGGTATGACTATTTCCACAGGTAGGGGCCTACAAAGCAGTAAAATGGTCAACTTGTGCAATAAACGGAGGAACAAGCGATGCTTTGACGCTGTGGAGAACCTTTTCGGCTAAACGATTAAGACTCTAGCAGGTCCCTCGTTGGCATAAAGCAAACATTCATAGCGGAAGTATAAATATCCAAACCTGTGTTTTAAAAAATTAGGGACATTTAGCTGAAATTCATTGGGCCAAAGACACTGGAAAGTGCCATTTCCGACAATCTGAGAGGCATTTTTAGCCAAAAATTTCTCTGTTCGCTACGCGCCAACCCAACTCCGCTAAGATAGTGTTTTTTTTGTGCTAGCCCCCCATATCAACCTTTGCCCCCCCCCCCCTCAGCTCCCCCAAATGAAAAAGTCTGGTTACGCCACTGTTTTCGCTCATAATATCGTTATGAAATCTACACCGAGGGAGAAATAATATTCCCCTTTGCCCTATATGGGGAGCTTCTCATAACACCATCTATGCCTCCTACTTTGGCTGTTGCTTTCAGAGGACCTGAAATCTTTTAACCTTCAAAATAAAGCCTATTAGTGCCGTGCATATAAATACTTTAATCTGTAAATTACGTGCGAGAAATCAGTAATTACAAATTAATAATCAGGATCAGTGCCATAATTGGTCTGAATTTACAGATTGTAACTCGGTATTCTCAGAGAGTAATCTGTTATTACATATAAATAATAATCTGCTATTGAAAATTAGAACAAATCTGTTAATACATAATATGTGTTATTGCAGATTACTGTAATTTATCAACATGAGCATACAGATTATTCTAGTCTGTATTAAAAGATTAAAAGAATATGAAATCATAGATTAATAATCTGTATTAACAGTTGACAAGTACTCAAATGTATAAAAATGTATAATCAGAGACTTTTTGGGGACAGTTAAAAAACCTCAATCAACGAAGACGCATGAGGTAAAATAATAGAGTTCGCTGTTTCTTCAATTAGCAGTATTGTGCAAAAGGTCAAAGGTAATACTTTATTGTGTGTTTACAGATGATGGCGGGTTTTCAACACACGTAAAAACGTACTATGCGCGGCCGGCGCACCACTCGAATGTTTTGTTACCAAGTTGACCTGAACAGAAAGGTTACTACCACATGCGCAGAATGATTTAAACTTTGAACTCGGCTATTTCAACAATAAGGAATTCAAAGACACATTCAACAACAACAACAACAAAAAAAAAAAAAAAAAAGAAAGAAAACGAGATCAGAACCGACTCGATTTAGTGATAATAAATTTACATAAAGGCCCAGTGGCGTACGCAGGACTTTACTGGAGGGGGCATGCAGAGTGCCGAGCGATCTTTGATCTGGCTGAGGGATCTTAAGGGAGGGGTTTCCCGATCCTCTTTGTAAAATGTTGTAAAATTGGGTGTCCTTACATGCAATCTGGTGCTGTGTGTGCTACCTTTTGAAGTAAAATTTGGAGTGTTACAAAATGGGGGCATTTTTCGGAACTAAAAATGGTATCAGCGAGGGGGCCATGGGGAAACAATCCCCACCATTAAGTGCCACATATGTTACCTCTAGGGGTAAAATTTGCGTTACCAAATACGTTTTTTAGGATCTAAAAATTACATCCGTGAGGAAGGGACATGCCTGTTAAATGCCTACCCTCCGTACGCAACTGTAAAGGACTACACCGCCATCAAGCCCTTGTCTTCAAGCCTTCTCTAAATTTAAGACAGGAATATTATACAAAGAACAGAAATTATCGATTAAGATATACCAATAGCTAAAAATTTATCGCAAATCGAATTCACAGGAATTTATTTAAATTTCAAAAAGTATTGTTCAGAAATTCGCACTGACATGAATAATAGTTAGCTTTTTGTCCGGATCACTGCCATACTGGAACTACCGATGACACTGGCACTACTGGCACTGCCGATGGTTGCTTGGAGACTGCACCTCCCCTCCACCACCTCCCCTCCACCAGCCTGATAACCCTAATAACAACAGGGGAATTATTACATTGCAAGAAAAATAAAAAACATAGAATAAATATGGAAATAAGCCTGACATCATCATTACTAATTTTTTAACCTTTTTGAACCCAAACTACAATCCTGCAGACATATTGTCTGTTCACTTGAATAAATGAAGTAGATTACTTCATCTTAGTTCAGATGTAATATTCTTGATGGCATTTTTTCGAAATCTTCGAGGTCGGTATGTCCGCTTTCAAATTTAGGCCAGTGATCTCACTGCACTCTAAAAAGACTATCGTCAATTTGAACATTGATTTGGTCAGCTATGCACCGACCGTAACAATGGTCAAATTACTTACCAAATCTATGGTCAAAAGTGACCAATTTATGGTCAAATCTGACCAGAAAAGGAAAAAGTTTGACCAATGTGTGGGTTGGTGTCTTTTTGACCATCCTGCGAAATTTTGTCAAGAATTATGGTACGGTAAATGAACTTCTAAGTCGTTTGTCAAAGTCTGTCGGAAACTAAGACATCGTGTTTCAACTTAATGAATCAAGACTCTCTGAAAAAAAATCATTCTACTTTCAAGTCTGGAAATACCAGTTCCAGTTGTGGAGGGTTCACGGTTTTTCAAAATTTTTTGTACGTCAGACGCCAACTGGTGGTGGTGGCGCTTCGCGTTGAAACTCTTTTGGGCCGCAAGTACTTCGCACGGGCCGCCAAAGATTTTATTTTGTTTTGGCACCACGAACCTCGTTGCATTACATCACTTTAAAAACCCCCTTGCTTCTGCTCCCGGCCTCACATCTTGTATGAAATATGTCAACTTGCTCCCTGTGCTCACTCCATTTAAGCCCATTGTCACGGATTGTTTTAAAGAACCTTAGGATAGATACCGGTAGCTGCGGTTTCGGAAGCAAAACACTGAAAGACTGGTTTCTCTGTTTTAAGCTTTTTAATCTTCTTTTTCGTCGGGGTCTTGCGACGATGTTGTAACAAATATACATATGTACAAAAATGTGCAAAATTCGCCCGTCTCCAAAATCCTCCAACGTGTAAGCTAAAACCTCAGAAATCAAGTTCCCTCACCAGGATGCGTGTTTCCTCGTTGCAAGATGTTCAGCAACTGCCCGACACACCCTGCAACTCTTCCCAGGCACCAAAGGTATTACGCAACAAAAATGTAAGAAATTAAACAGCTGTGGGACACCCTTAATGAATATTCATTACTAGAGTTGTCCAAAATTACCTGTGGCACCCATTTCTCAGCTAAGTTACGGTACTGATTTCACCTTCCGGAAATTGCAACTTTACACAATGACCTAGGAACCAACCAAATGTCCCCAACATTTGCAGGTGTTGTACTTTTTCGTGGTATTTTGCACATATTGTTTATCGTTCACGGTTAGTGCGCAAGACATTTTGCTCGTCATATTTTTCCATACTACTTGCCGAATTCATTCCTATCCAGGTTAGGTTACAGTCATTGAGAAAATTTAAAAAAAAAAAGACTTGAATTGCAACAGAAAGTTGCATGGGTAACAAAAAGAAAGGTTATAAATATTACATCCCTGTAGAAATTAGTGGTTGGTGTGGACTTTCAAATCGTTACAAGGGGTTTTTACCCGTGCCATTTTGTAGCTGAACTATGAAACGAAAAGTGCACGTTTTAACCTCTGAAAATGATGAAACCAAGAGATGGCTCGAAAATCACTTTTTGTCGAAGTTGTATGTTTAAGATATTAGATAAATTAAAATTTACAGAAATGCCGCCTTATATTTGAGCCGACTGCTATTTAAAAACAAGAAGTTTTCACCCATCACATCGTTTTACATAAATCATCATGGACTTGATTTTTACTTAACGTCAACCTATTAAAGGTCGTGTCACCGAAAAAGGCAACATTTGATATTTGATGTGAAAATCATTAAAAACCAAGAAAATTGCAGCCTTTCCCGTCAAAATCCCGTAACAATTGGTCATTTTACAAGGTCATTTCTGCTTTGCACGAAATCATGTATTAATATATTGAGCTCAATATGCAAATCTTGCTACGTCTAATTTTCTAAGTTAATGTATCATTTTAATATTTTCTTATGTCATAGGTTAGTTTTAGTGTGAGCCAGCAAACTTTTCAAACGTGTAGATGTGTGTTGGAAGAGGTGACATGCGCAGTGATGTGATTCGTTATACAACATCCATTTTTGTGTCTTCAGAGCTGCAACTTGTATTTTTTCTTTTGAAAATTCTTACTAGACCGAAGTTTCCCAGACCAGCCATGCATTTTGATCTCACCACAGCCTGCCAGAGAAACGACTCCCGGTATCTTTATGCTGGTTTAAAGTGAGTACAGATATTATTTATGGTCAAAAAGTTACGCTCCTCCGATTTTTTAACAGGCTGTGTTATACAAAATAAAAAGTACAACTCAACTCATGATTTTAAAGAAAGTTGTACTTTTGAAAGATGACCGAAGTTCACATTTCAGCAATTTTCATACAGTAAGAAGACGAATTTGGTTCTAATGTAGTGTAGAATTTGGCCCAATTTCTAACCTATTGGTTCAAGTCGAGCCAGCCACGGCCTTTTCCAGTTGTGGCTCAATGGTTTGTCCTTAGTACTCTATTGCTTATGCGGAGCATCACGCACAACGGCAGTAGATTTTTAGAGTCTTTGGTATGACACGACTAGCTTGAAAATAGAACCCGGGCCTTCCGGGTGAGAGGCTGATGCTCTTACCGTTAGACCAAACACGTGTTCAATGGCATAGCCCATTACTCAGAGAGGGCTTAATTACTCATATCACTCCCCCCCCCCCCCAAAAAAAAAAGGTATGGCACTTCCACCTTTTAACAAGGTGTCGTAATTTTAAGAAAAAAGAAACACAAAAATTGTTATTTGAGTAGCACAACAGTGACATCACATTTTTTTTTCACAATGTACCATTTGAGAGAATAAACTGCAACATTTTATATCTCGGCTCAATAATATTCTTTAAAGGTGGGAGTGTATTGTTAGCATTCATTTTCACGCTTGCTGTGTGATGTATGAATCTGATTTACTTGACTTGAGCTATACATTAAGAAGGACTAGGATATAATTCTCATTTCCATTAGAGTCTCGTGATGAGCACTTTGGACTTTTTTCCCAAGGTCGTCCCTAACGTGGCAACTAACCTTTACTTAATGCTTCACTGAACGGACTACCAGCACGAAGACATTAATCGAGCGCTTGTCATGCCATAAATTATATACATTAATCAGTGAAACATGGAAGGATTTTGAAGGATGTGGTTTCAATTCCGTTCTCAGCTTTTTCAAGACCTTGACTGGACTACTCTCTGCTTTGTAACCTTTGTTGAATTTAAACTTTAAAATATATTTGTTGGGCGATTGTACAGTATCACGTGCACCGTGACATACGGTAGAAATCCACGCAGTGTTCAAATTTATCATCCCGTCTGTTCCTGAGTTACGAATGAAATTATTTCCAGGCGGGGATCCAGGTTTCTGAGAAGGTGAGCGTTTACACCGTAAGCCAAAGCCCGACGAGCGGGCGCCGAAGGCTCGGAGCCACGCCTAGGGGTGACCTCCCCAAGAAAATTTGATTTCTACATGTGATTTCCCAAATCTGGGAAGCATATTATTCATATCCAAAATAATTGTTGGTCAAAAAAGTTGTTGGTTATTGACAAAGGGGGGGGGGGGGGTGTACACTTTACTGTACACTCTCAAGTTAAACAGTGAACTTAGTAACTCTCGATCCCAAGTTCACTCTATTAGAGTGATAAATCATTCCAAGAGGAGTGAAACTCACTCCAAAAAGAGTGAAATTCACTACAGTAAGAGGGAAAATAAACTCTTCCAAGAGTGCCTGCAATGATCACTCTTTTTTAAAGAGTGAATCACTGTAGGTACTCCATCAAGAGTGAAACTTCGCTCGTTTTAAGGGAATTTCACTCTTTTGGAGTTAATTTCAATCTTTTTCGAGTGAGTTATTACTCTAATAAGGTGAATTCACACTTTTCATTCTATCAAGGAGTGACTTATTTCACTGTTTTGATTTTAGAGTGTAGGCGTATGAGACTGGGGTGCAGGGTGACTCGTCCGCCCAATTCAGGGAAAAACAGTTGGTTCATTCAAGAAAAAACATGGGCAAAACATGATAAATGGTGCCATAAAATACCTCAATACGCCTAGGGTGGTGCGCCTTAGGCCCGGCTCCTTTGCCCCCACCTGTATACACGTCTGATTTTATCAATGCACAAAGAAACCTCCATGATCATTATGTTCCCAGTTCTGCAATGGAAAGTCCACGCAACAATGCTGGAAACTATCATTTTATTTTGAAATCTTGATCGACGAAAAGTCATATACTCCTTTAATACCCACAAACTCGTGCAAGTGACAAATATTTTTTTCCTTTGCAGCATTGCACTTTATTCAGAAACTTCAAAAGGCATGCAGTTATCTGCTATCCAATAATAAAAATCGCCTATCCCTGACTTTTCTTGTCTCAGTTTTGAGTGATGAGAAGCGAGTGATGAATAGTTGTTGAGGTGGACTTTACGGCTTTTTAAATGTATGATTACACCACTGTGTACTAAATAATTCCATACCTAAAGCAGAGTGCGTTATTTCATAGATGCCACAAATTATAGATTACAGAGCAACACCATGATGTGACTTTTCCCATAACTTTTTGCAACATCCTCCTCCTCTGCCTGATTTCACCTCGCCTCAGGTAGGTAATGAAGTTCACTACATATACACTTGATATGGTCAGGTTTCACATCTGGTTAATAGAGTGACAGTACCAGAATACAAACGTACACAAAAAGTTACGAAACATTTGGAATTAGGTAACAGACCAGACAAGTATGTGTTAATTTCTTTTCTCGCGCAATGTGGAAAAAAAAAAAACACACACACAAAAAAAACGGATATATCACTTGGAGGCACAGATCATGTTACAAAATCAAATACAAGTCACATCCCACACCGTCCTTGATGTACTGCATGGCGTGTCTTTCTGCGTTTTCAAGAGGAAACGTCACGGCACAACTCAGAGTACGTTTTACGAACATTTTACTTTATACGTACATTTTACTCCAGAGCAATGGTATAACTTTCGATCCGGGATTTTTCCTGAGGGGGCTCGAAGTTTTTGCCTGGATGAGGAAAGGGTATGAGGGAGCAGGATCCCCCTCCCGTCTTGAAATTTTTTCATCTTCAAATGCCCTGAAATGAAATTTGGTGCACTCTAGCGTATGAAAAGACAGAATTTTCTGCAATGAATATTAATGGAAATTGAAGAGAATTTAGAACTGGAATAAAAAGGGCCTTTTCCCTCAGTACTAGGGAACTGAACGACACTTAACTGCTCCATTCGAACAGACATGTAGATTTTTTTACAACTTTTTTTTATGTTTTTTTTTTTGGGGGGGGGGGGTGGCCGAATGAATTACGCCAAATTCGAACTTGTGCATTCAGCGGGCACTGCAAACGCAAAGAGCGAAGCTCTTGACGATTGTTATCCAAGGGCAAACCCCAGGGGGAAGAGCCCCGGAAACTCTTGGGTTTTTACGTCTTAGAAGTCCCTGGGAGACTGATTTAAGGGGTAAAAATGAGAGGTTTTGTTGAGGTAAGTTATGAAGCGCGAGAAAGTTTTGGTTGCCTAGGAATGTAGTTTGAAATCTATCAGTGACTGAACATGATTATTCTGCAGTTTAGTAATATTAAAATAAACTTGGTCGAAGACATTCCTCAGCCTACCCATACTAGAGCATAGTTGTAAGGCCTTTGGGAGTTTGAGGGAAATCGGAAATTGGAAGAACTTCACACCCACTCTTCTTTTACCTATGCGTCACTAAGCCCAAATGGGAGGGGGGGGGGGGGGGGCTAAACAGTCAATTGTGCGAGAAATGTCTCGAAGTTTTTCATTAGACCATTGTAAAATCAACTACAATGGGTCACTCCTACAACTATTGAAATGGGTGAACAATAGAAACGAAGTTGAATTAGTATCAGGAAAATTGGAAAATAGGAAAAGAATATTTGGAATTGATAAGGACATATCCATTATTTATTCCAGCATGAAATATGTACCTCACAGAACTCCCGCAGACAAAGCATGAAGACATTTTTCCTGTAGAAATACCAGTTGACGAATGCGATCACATGCGCACCGAAATTATGTAAAAAAAATCATTCATTTTCACAGATTGCGCCTAGATAATTAGAAGGAGAATTTGCTGCCTGGAAAACCGATAAAAATTTCATTTAAGATGATTCCAAAACGGGAAAGACAAACATTAACCCATTTCATTGCATTATTTAATGCTGTGTTCCTCCATAACGTAACCCTTTAGCAGATGCAATCAAGCCACCAACCTTAACGGTCAATGAAGACACTATAAAAAATGATTGCTCAACCTGGGCCTAAAATTCCCCAACCGTTGTTTCCGTATGCCTCCTAACCGGAATTGGGTAAAACAGCCCAATTAGTTGATTAAGCTTTTAACTCATTAGTTGGGCACTCAACTCCTCACAAAAAATATCCAACCCTTTCACCCAATCAACTTTGCGTCCAACAATGGTTACAATTTGCACCCAACACATTTGCCTAACAGTTGTACTGTTGGGAGCTTGTTTGGATTTCCATATAATCAGGTATGTAATTATATGACTTGGGCAAGAAGGAGATTTAGCAAAGAACTCTGGAATTTACACCGTTGCCCTCTAAGAGTGGTTGGTTGCACCAGTAATGCACTCGATTAATAAACAGTTAAGTGTGTGATTTAAAGTAACATTTCAAACCGTGCGCTTTGTATTTCTTGTCCCATTGATTACGCAATAGTGATTTTTTATACGGACGTTGCTCTTTGACAGTTTAAGTAATTTCGTCCAGATTTTTACTGCTATCCTACCGTTAACTTTTTTATTTACCAAATCAAATCTTATTCAACCATGAGATCTTAGTTAAACACTTTTATGGAAATAATTATCTGTAAAACTCAACTGATCTTCTACTAATCATCAAGTTGGGTACTTTAAAACTTGCCCAACACCTTTTACCAACACTTGGGTTTTACCCAACCTTAATATACCCATCAACAATGGGAAGATTTTTTACCCATTTGTTGGGCAATGATTTGCCCATGTTGAGCCCTTTGGATTTTTGCCCAACCCTTTTCATCCAACCGTTTTTAGAGTTTAATGTGAATATGTTTGATACGCTATTGGTAGTAAAGGCATTAATGATATTAGTAGGGCCGTGGAGAGCGCAAAAAGTTGGATATTTAAGCACATTTAAGTTGGTGTGCTTGCTGTATAGTTCATTTATATTTGGTTCGAAGAAAAGACACCGCTGATTCGTAACGAAGCCGCCCTCGTGACGACTCCTTGTTTAAAATTCAAAACTTGGCTTTTCAAAAGTTTTAATGGCCAAGAGCAGAGGTGTCCAGACCCTTGGACCCCTAGTGCCGGCACCTGTGGTAGTATTAGGATGTATATTGAGCAGTGCCGAATGTACTGTTTATGCCGAATCGATGCCACGTGGCTGAATGTCGTCAGATTTAGTATTATCTCCCAAATCCCTAGTTACTTTCAGTCCCTACAACAACTGCCTTAAACTCATGTCCAGCCACATTCTGGATTCGGATATATCCTGGTGAGGATGCAAGGACCCCTTTTAATCAGAACACACCACAAGGGAAAATCATGGATGATTGAATTGTGTACACTATCTAAGCGGAGCGCCATCATCAGTTGGCGCGGAGGGTACAAGAAAATTTTCGGCCTTGCAAACCCTTCAGATGGCCGGAAACGACACTTGGCGAGTGTTATAAGCTGCATGTACCCAGCCCTGAAACAAGAATTTCATGTCTGTAATTTTTAGATTTTTAGAATTTTCAATGCAAAAAATTGTTGAAGGGAAAATCTGCCTCTCGGTAACGGCCTCGCACGCCTATGCACGATAAAACTTACAACTCTCAAACAGCCTATATAGGCCTATGTCCGTTACCTAATTATGAACCATGCATACACCCCTCCCCCACCCCCGTATTCACCTTGTATATCCAAGTTACACCCGCGCGTCACCACTTGAGATCAGCACGGGACCAAACCAAGACCAACGCATTCATCAATGGTCGGATGCCATATGCACACTACATACCTGACAACTAGGCTAGTACATAGTTTTTACAATTGCAAATTTCCAATAGATATCACGAATGATGGTCCCCAAATTACAATTTCACTATTCAGCATACTGCACCATCTTCTCTTTTGCTATTCCTGGTCCGCATATTGTCCGCATATTTCACGAGTAAAAACTGACTCTGTGAGTGAAGGTATTTTGATGATTTATTTTTAATTTTTTTTTATTTTAATTTTTAATTTTTTTTTTTCACAAGTTTGATTTTCCAGGGGGGGGGGGGGGGAGAGGCAAGTGCCCACCTTGCCCCCCCCCCTTGAGGACGCCCATGGCAATTACAGAGGATCGTGGGATAGAGGTTTGGTGTTTGTTCTCTTTGTCAATGGCATTTTACTATGGTGAAAATTGACGTGCACCCAAAACCTTTTCCCACAATTCATTGCAATTGCTGTTTAGAAATTGGTTTATTCCCGACAATATGCAGGAAGTGCGCATTTGCATAGACACCAAAATAAATACGGAACTGGCATATTCCTTTGGAGTATCGCACCGTTCACGTGTAAGGCCCCGACAACACAGTTCTTGAGGCGATGTTCCCCACTGAGCGGACTGTTTGCTCAGCTCATGCAGTTCCCAATTTCCCAATACCACTAGACTAAACAAGGAATCTGCCCCACAGACTGCTACGCAGGTAGCGATCGATGTGGCACAATGGCAATGCATAAGTCACGCCGTGTCGATCACCCCGACGTCAAAGGGTCGGCCACAAACACCAAGTCAACGCAAGTAACGTGATTCATACATGAAGCAAAACCCGGATTATATTTAAGCAATCTGGAACACACAGGGCGGGTTAGACCTATCATTTTCGTAATTTTGTCTGCACATACATGTACCGACTTAATTGTTAATTTGAGGTCGGATTTCGTTCCACATTGGTGTTCCATGTACCTCTTTGAAGTATATCTTACAGTAAAATAGAAATTTGACAAACTGGTTTCGGTTTACAACCTGTGTGATCTGAAATCAACTGAAGACAACATGTGTATTACATAGCAGTAACTTTTGGTGCTTGTGAGCAATTTCACCAACGTAGTGACGTTCTCAAACATAGCCCGTACATTCCCGTTAGGGAATTAAAATCACTTCCCTGGGCTTGAAAAAAATCCCTGGGGTTATCTAGGCTCACTCCGTGCCTCAACTCACGCGTCACGATTAATTCGTTTGCTTGGTAGGCTGATTGGCATCAAGTTTCTGCCTGAGAATCGCATGACCCACACTGCACTAACCTTCACTGCTACGCAATAGATTCCGCCTCCATGTTTCGGTCTTGAAAAGACTGCCCAGACAGCAGCTGTGGCGCCAAAACTCCAAAATGGAAAATTTACATCTATCTTGGTGTAAACTTTGTCAAGTTCGAGTTTAATGAGCATTTTAACTGTAGGGGAAAAGTAGAGAAAAGACCACAATAGCTGTGCCGCTGTTGAGTTAGACTTATGGTTTAGATATTTAGACTGCACTGTGTGTTCTGCGGGATCAACCTCTTATGAAACATATCCGGGATCAGGACGAAACCGAGCCCAATGCGCCTCTTCCTGCCCTGCCAGGAGTGATGTCCAGAGGACGAATCCCCGAAAGCTCTGAGGTTTAGCATATCTCTGGATGAAAAATTTAGACTCTGGGAGGTATTTCATTTATTTATTTCTCGGTTAACCCAACCCTAAGTGACCTTAAAAGGTGGGTCAAGTGGGGACCAAGGATAATATCTGTGGGCAAATGCCCTCTCTCCCGGGAAGCGCCGCTCTAGAAGTCAAGCAAACTATTGCCTAATCGCCTATGCAAAAGATTATCTAGGCTATTGGTAGGGTTAAGTTTGGTGATTAACAGGAAGAACATTATCTTTCAATCTCTACAGAGATGTTCACCCTATGTTTTCAGGAGGTAAATGCACTCACCAACTGTATGGCGCACCCGCTAACCCTTGAGAGAGCCGGGTCATTGTTCGTTAGGAGCGCCAGAGTTTGGTGGGCATTGACGTTACTTTCCGTCAAGAAGTTGACCCAACAGACCATGGAATGATGCACGTTTCATTGAAAATATCGGAAGAAATCATGCCACAACCATTAGATTCCTTTGGCACAACACTTGGAGAATTTTTAATCATAGTTAGTTACAACTAGGAAAATATGTCGCACATTTGAGCCACCTCATGCGTCCTACATCGAATAAGTTCGGCACGAATTGTTTTCTGTACAATAATCCCGTTTTGCGTATAGTTATTGACCTTACAATCATGCCTTACTGCTTTAACAGGTAGTGTAATATTAATGCAAAAATACCGAAATGTGAAAAGATCTTTCAACTGATAATGTAAAAGCTTTTCAAACTTAACTTCGTGTGGTCCTATGCACATAATTTTGTGTATGCATGAAGGGAAGATTTTTCAACAGTATCGTTCGTAACATTTATTGGTTTTAAAATCCCCAATCGTTCCCGTTATTGCTTCACATTTCCATTGAAATGCCCAGAGCAACAATCATTGACACGGGACTTTATCAACTTTTTCGGCCTTTTGGCTTAGATCATGCATGATAGACCAATGATGTAAATCAGTCTGAGGGGAAGTGAGATTTGTCAGGTTTTGTCCTTCAGTGGGATAATTGCTTCTTCGGAAAGCAGTTTAAAGTTTGGTTTCGTCAAGCGGCCATTTTGCCAGAGAGTCGGGTGGAAAAAGTATCATATTTATTCATTCTCTTGAATATTTTTCAGGATGAAAAATATGGTTAAAATGCATTGAAAGTTGGGGTACCGTAAGGTGATTAAAGGGGTTTTGCCAAATTTATCCACATCCGCCGCTGTCCGAAAGAAATATTAATTCCGAAATCCTGGAGAACCTATCTTGCAATGTACCAACGTGCGATATAAAATAGGTCCTACCTTGGTATTGCAGATACCAAATTCCCACTTTGTCACACACAAAAGCATTAAGTATGCATCCTTTGTTTTGCAATGTGAGCTTACTAAATAATTGCAGGGTTCTGGATGGTTCATGCCAAAAATGGAAATACTGAAATTTTCACTCGTTAGAAGTCTGTGAAAATTATGAAGTTCCCTCCAAGAGAGAGCGGAAATTCACGCTAAGAAAAGACAAATTCACTCCATAAAGAGCCATGTGTCACTCTTGATGGAGTGGAAACAGGAACCACTTTAAAAAAAGAGTGATCCATGCAGGCAATTGGTAAAGAGAACTTTTCCTCTCTTCTTGGAAAGAATTTCACTATTGCGTGAATGAATTACCGGTAACATTCTATAGGAGTGAATTCACAATTTTCTCTCTATAAGAGAGCGACCAAGTTCACTCTTCTGTTTTTAGAGTATGTTGGATTATCGAAACGGGGACATGTCGAGGTTTTGAAGTCTTTGTCAAACAGATAATATTACAAAATTGCTGCTCGGAAACAAAACCGAAGGCGCTCTTTGCATAGGGAAATTTGCTCCAATGTGACGGTGCCAAGATTTGTAAAGTGCACTACGTAATACATATATGGTTCAGAGAGGTGTGGCGACTGGCTTATTTAAGGGGTAAAAGGGAAGTGTTTGGGCCAGGTTAGGTCTTATGGGCAAAGGTGTATGGCAAAGTTTTATCCTAATCCTGAACCCTGAAAGTAATAGAGGGCGTTCTTAGGAGATTTCAAGAATACTATTCTTAAGTGGTTTTCGTTGATATATTCTACAGACACATCTCACTATTTGTTTCGACGCCGTCACCACACATTTTCTTGCAGTGTCACAGAATTTCGGCAGATGTGATGTCACTAGACGCGCAGGTCTTTTGAAAAGTTTTGTTGATGTCAAGATAAATTTATTTTCATAATAGGATATCTATCTCCTTAGTACTCTTAGCATTCCGGTGAAAGTTTCATCAACCCTTATAAAGCTGAATAATTTTGAGGGCGTTCTCCAGCACTGCTTCGAGAAAGGCCTATTGTGATACTTACGTTTCCCTTCTGGAAAATTTATTCCCATTCTAGTCTACCGCCACCTCAATCTACAATGTGAACCAAGATAGGATATTGAGGACGTTCATTTGGTAAAAGTGGGATGTTCGAAATGTCCTTTTTTCGAAGAGTCTCACATTACATGTCTCAGTACAGCATAATAAGGGTTCCTTCCCCATGAAGTTCTCGAGATACTACAAACTGAAGTTTTTTGAAAAATAATGATCTTGTAACTAGCTGGAGGGATACAATGAATTCAGGCCTGGTAGATATCCAATGTGTTTGCCTTTCTTTGCTTTTCCTCCTTTTTTCTTATCATCGGTTAATAATGCATGTTTCTTTTCTTTTTCTTTTTTATGTCTAGGAAGCACTTATGGTACATAAATCAAGAAACGTTTTGTTTTTTCCCCGGCTGAAATCCTGAAGGATCAGGGGCTGTGTCACTCCCATCAGGAATTTGTTTTTAAGGGGAAGCCTAAAAACCTAATTTTCCAATATGAAAGAGGAACAAAATCTACACAGTGTGGTGAAAGTTCCATTCAAATCGGGTACGTTTTTCTTAAGATATCAGTAAATGAAGTCAGTAGCTTTAGTAATCTACGGGGTAGTTCGGTAATTCAATTCTTTGGAACACAGCGTAGGATCACAATCCGAGCTCAGAACATAGTGAAAGGCGTTTACATTGTTTTCGTGCAGTACGTGCATACAATATTACGCATAAATCTTAATAGCCAACCCGACAAAATGTGGACTTAAATCTACTTTAAAGCAGATTAAAATGGATGATTTTTAACACCAAAGAGGTTATTTAGACAAAAAAGCAATTTTTTTACATGTGTTGTAGGTGCGGGACTGGTTCGTTTATTCCGATGATTTGGAGGATGTGCGCATCTGTATAGCCACCAAAAAGATAAACCAAACTCGCTTATTCCTTGGCCTAATCTAATAAAACACCAACCATCCATTAAGCATATTAACTGAGTCTCTTCATCTACTTGAGGATAATGCTTCTGTCCACAAATGAAATCACAATATCTAGAAATAAGGTGGAAATGAGGAAAATGAGCAACTATAGTGGAACTGCCTTTGAGATTGGGAAGGGGTGCACGAATATTTTCTGTAGAAAACAAAGCTACTTTAATTCATTGATATCTCACACAATACAATTACTACTCTTTTAGGGAATAAGATAAACCCTTAAACACACTCTTTATTGGGTATACAACCTGTGTCCACAAACAAAATCACAATTTCCAGAAAAAAGGGAAATGAGGGATAAAAGCGTCTGTGCGACTGTGCATGAAATTGGGGCCCAATCTCCCAAATTTATACTTTTAAGAACGCCGTCGAACCAAGGTGTTGTAAACTTTAACTTCGTGGTTGAACTGTCTTCGCATAAAATCCTCAGACCTTGTGAAATCAGGGAGTTGTCAGGGACAACTCCCTGGTTAAATATGCATCCTGAAGTCCCTGGTTTCTGCGTTTCCGCGGACTTTGTATATGGCTTCAAGAGCCTTTCTCAAAGATTGACTGCTTTTGTTTCACTTAAACATGGACTAATTTTCCATAAAATTTAGCTGACGTAACCGAGCTGCCTAACTTCGAAATCCTTATTTATTACCATCGTTTGATACATAAATACATCTCTCGGTGTAAAGGTGACATTTAAAATAGTCGTTAAGCGTTGTCCTACAGATATTAACGCCTACAACGGCCATGCTTATAAGTAATTTGCCCGCACACTCTACTTGATAAAAGTCTAAATTTATTACACTTGAACTAACAACTTGTTTACTTTGTCATAGCTGTGTGTCACTGCTAGTAAAACTCGTCATAGTCTTGTTCAAGGCGTAAGTAAATTTTCCACTTCTCAGATTTTACTTAACGAGGGCGCTTGTTATAGACTGCAAGTTTCGTTCATTATGGGTTAATAGTTATCGTGAACAGTCAAAGTCGGAAATTGGAACAAGGGCGGGCTGTAGGTATGATATTTTACAACAAGTTACTGGAAGTTACAACACCGTCTTAATTAACCTAAGACTAAATTCGCAAAAGCTCACTAGAATGAAATTGTAATCAAAACAAACGATAAAGCTAACAAGTCACTTCAAGGGCAATATTGCCTGGTCAGCGTACAGTACCTTTGCTACTAGTGTTCTTACGACGACAAAGGAAAAACCTAATTTTTACCTTTTTCTCAAATTTTTTTCAGTAAAAAAACGGACCACGATTTAGAATGTTGTCAAAGCAGAGGTGCAACTATCTGGTAGGTGGAGTTGGATTTTCAGGTAGGGACATGCTGTTAAATCTCATGGCTGAAATGGGGGAGAAAACTGGAAAATGATTCACTTTGGGAGAGGGCTGAGGTGCCTTCTTATGACAACATTGCAAATAGTGCCACCTATAACACCGGAGAAAGTCCAAGGCTTGACTGTCCATTGTTATGCAGGAGGAGCCTTAAAGGGGAAGACATGTCCCAAGTCGTCTTTGGGAGGGGGCATAGGGTTGAGATGCAAACTATAATTTACATCATCTTGAAACAGATTTAACTCTCATTACGGACGATATGAGGCGAGCGCCTGCCAGCAGTCGAGTAGGCTGCTTTAGAGTTATACACATTATGCACTGACGACATACTGACGCCATCCTTTGAGAAGAACAATGTAACTTGTGACGGAACGCGTAAGAATTCGCCGTGCACGTGTGGCAGGCTATGCTTGTAGCGGAGTGGTTGACAAATCAGCTGTCTGCATTTGTCTGTGTTGGTTTCTTTTGCCCCAAAAGGAGGGCGTACTTTCCGCTCTGTGACATCATATGGACAAGGTCTAGTTCTCCCCACCGTAGCTCACGGTTTCCCTTCCGAATATACTTGCAGTCCTTCCATGACCCTTCTGCTGCACCGATGGAGAATAATAAGTTCGATAGAGTGAAGAACGTTAGGCAACCACCACAATCGAAGGTGTGATTAGTGATAAAAGTGCACAACTGTATCTATTTCTATGACGGTCAATGGTCAAAACAGCGTGAGGACATCCTTCCGGGCTGGAATCAAGTAGGGGGCAAATGGAGTAGCCACCAGTCGGGGAAGGAACCTCCCCTCACCACCCTCCTCACAAAAAGAGAAAAATTACCTGGAACTTTGAGAAACAGAAACAAATGGCGCCCGTTTGAATACGGTACGGTATAAGGAGGAAGTCAAGAATCTTTAACAACATCCTTACCCGATGTCAATCTTTTTCAACTGATAGCTCAGGTTGTCGTACTTATCAAGAAATGCTGAAAATTTTCATGTTGTGAATTGGTCGAACTCTCGCCTTGCCCTTCCTCTTTTCATTCGTTAAGTGGCAAATTCGTTAGCTTTTGAACTTCGTCCTCCATAGTGTAAATCCAAGTGGCTTGATCATTACTCCAAATGAGCGTAACATTTATTAGTAAAGACTAAACGGCAAAATGGCAAAATGTCAGACAACTTGTTGAACATGGATCGTTTGACCCGGCTCTGAGTATAGCCCTATCGTTTACCTATATATAGTAGTAGTTATGCCGTTGAGTGTTGACATATGATAAGTAGTTTGGCTAAAGATAAAGACCAGTCCGTTGAACTTGTCGGATGTTTATCTTTTTAAAAACTGCACAGAAGCAAAATAAGGGTCTATTTGAATAAAGAGTTCATATCTTAAAGGGGTCCTTTCATGACTTGGTACGGTATCTAGCAGTTTCATGGCGACTGGGAATAGCGTGGGTCTATAATTAAACCCAATCCACTGGGGGAAAAATCAGACGTTTTAACAACTTTGAAAATGATTGAGCGAACAAAAGCGAAGTTCAATTGCCCAGTATCCGGGAAACCTGTAGGTAACTACATTAGTGTGTAGCGCAACCATCATTGAAGCTAAGCGCCAGGAATATTGAGGGCAAATGCCTATCAGATGTCTGCAAAAAGGCCTTGTGAGTTACATCCAATCATTCTGTTTTATAATCGTTTATCCGAAAATTGTCAAGCGATACTTATCTGAGCTGTTGATGTTATTTTTCCCTTCAAGTTTCTACAAGTTGTTAGTTCTCAGAGCCGTTCTTTTGTCAATCGGGACTTTCTGCGGAACGTCAATGGCTATACAATCAGGATATGTTGTATACCGCGATCTTAAGGTCTGGGACTTTGGTTCACGTTAGAACATGAACAAATTTTTTTCATTACACAGTTATGGTACTTCCCATTTACCATTACAGGTAAGGGTCAAAGGAAAGTCGACATCCCAAACGCCCTCGGATCTCTTCATTGGAGAATTCCCCTTTTTGAAAGTGGATGTCATGACTTGGCCGATAGCGTAACGATTTTGCAAATTTTTCAAAATAGGAAAGCCCAAACGACAATAGGCGATCACTGGATCATGCAACCTGCAACACTGTTGTTCTTTGTCAGTTGTGTAACAAGCAAGGACCTCAAGGATAGGGTAAGTTTGTCCAAGCTTCAAGGGAGTGGATTCTCTAATGTTATATGCTAAACAATGAGCTTGAAGGGTGGCCACTTCAAAGTGATGGAAACAATTTTTCATGCGACCTCTTGTTCATTGTAAATGCATGGTCAAAATTGCAGTCGCCGCTTATCGTGCCTTGCGTTGAATAAATGAACAATGCAGCAGTTGGCAGTTACGTTGTTTTTGTTATGACAATCTCCGATGAGGGATTAACTTTCTCATCCAGCTATAGGCCATTGCATGAATTAACTGCACCTGTCCATAATAAAACTTTCCTTCTTACTTTTTGTTACATCAGCTTTCTCTGCCTCATCACCTCTTATCGCTTCAGTGAAGAAATAGAGCTCACTACAACCACACTTGACGTAGTCGGGTTTCACACCTGATAAGTTCATTGACAGAAACAGATATATCAAAATACACAAAAAGTTACATAACATTTGGGGTTAGATAACAGGCAAATCAAGCATGAGCTAATTGCTTTGTGAACACAATGAAAGCATATAGCTCATTTAAAGGTAGAGATCATGTAACAAACTTAGATACTAGTTACACCCCACACCGCCTTTGATCTACTGAGGTGTCTATGTTGCTTTTTCAAGAAGCAATGTGGCGAAATACTCAATAGAGGGGACAGTGAATCCATCAGCAAAATGGGACGGAACTTTCAGAGAAATTGAGAAAAGAAACTGATCTGAAAGTGCACCGAAATCATGTTTCGAAGGCTGTAAAACGGAGAATCTGAAACTGTATCTTACGTAGAAAAATACACATCAGCCTTTGTATGGTCCGTTATCATTAACGCGGCAATCAGTTAGTTAGAGTTTTGTGGCCCAGTTTCCAAGTTCTAAGTTATACCAATTAATCCGTGACGTCATATCCGCAGACAGCTTTTATCTGATATGCGTAGTCAGAAAAAGCTATTTGTCCGTCAAACGTCACGAAATAAATAGTGTACATATCATTTCCGTGGTCCTCTCGTAATCACATTTACAAAATATGGCAAATTTTTTGTTCTTTCCGAAAATTAATGAAGAAGATTTTATTAAATAAAACGTTCAAAAATCGGATAGCAATCCGATCCGATATCGCTGTAGTGTGACCTGGGCTTAAGAGTCATTTTATTATTCCAATATACCATTCCAGGCAAAGTTTTGTTTTCAGTGATAAAGGCCTATGGTAGATATCACTGTAAACACCAATAAATCGACTGCAGTGCCTGAAATGACTTACCACGTTAGTCAACAACATTGACTTACTCGAGCCAGTTGAATTAGTTTCTAACAAATATCAAGCCTCCTTGACTAAGTTGTGACTGATATTCTATAGTGTATTTTTTCTGAATTTGTCAGATATCATACGGTAACTTAGTCAAACATGAGTGACGAACAAGGTTAGTCAAATCAGACAGTTCTTTCACTACTTTATGTTTACACTGTTGTCCTTCAGAGAAGTGGCATTCACTCCAAGAAGGTGGAAATTCGCTGTGTAAGGAGCACCCCCGGGGATCACTCTTTTTAAAAAGGGTTCCCTGTGGGCACTCCATCATGAGTGAATCTTTCCTCTTCTTTGAGTGAATTTCTGCTTCTTCATTCATTCCTTCAACGAGTGAAATTTACCTCTTTTCATCTTCAGTTGGTCCTTATACTCATGTATGAATTTTAAAGGCCGTAGCAATTGCGCGTGGAGCCTTTTTATAGTAATTATACGTCCTCTCACATCTCTTAAGATCGTCAGTCTACATTGCACTCCTAAACTTGCAACTTTCCTCCCCAAAGGGCCAATCCTCTCACCCCAAACTACACTTCTTGCAAGGAGGTACAAACACTCTCTATTGGCCCAGATTTTTGATTGACTGTTAATTTAAACAATGCAGACTACCAAGGCTTATATTACACATCATGAACTGTACTGAGAGTGTTTTGATTATACACAAAGAACTTTTCTATACTCTCCCTGAAGCAATAATCGGAGATTGTGACTGGATAAGGATAAATTTCAGACAATTATGGGAGGAGCTTAAGTAAGAAGGTTAGGAGAATTGGAACTGTTTGGGGTGAGAGAATTGAGCCTTTAAATTCAATTTGCGAATTTTGGCGAATCACCCTTTCGTAACCCATCCCCGTGTAAGAAGGAGTCTCATCTGCATATTTGGGCATTGTCTGGGTTCTCTTAGTTGGAAATTTTCTGTACAAACAATTTTAATTTTTTGATACGTATCACCGAGATCCCATTTTCAGTAAGGCTGGCCACGGCCTAAGCGTTGTACGTCTGTAATGGGTATACCGTAAATTGGGGAGTACACTTGTACCCGGATTTGTTGGACTCAGTTTGAAAATTGCGCATGTTTTTTTTTTCTTTTTCTTTTTTATATATCCATGTGTCAGCGGTTGTATCTCGTTCGTCCATGAGAGCAAGAGTCCCATACCGCCGGTGAAAACCGATCAGTAAAGTCACACTGGCCTGCTGTCTTTTATTTTGGTTTTGAATTTTGGTTGCTATAGCTTTCTGTAGTTAACGTAAAAGGGTTTCCAATATGCAACTTCAATTGTCGATTTGAATACCGGTGTGCTTAAATTTTCTGCCGGGTACAAGTCAAATACGCAAGGTCTTTAATTGTCTGTTTATCTTCTTCGAGCATGTTTGGATAGCTCCTATATGGCCACAATTAGCTGAATTCTTACGGTATTTACAGTCAACTAGTCGTGAATTGAGCCGCTTGTGGAGGGAAGACAACTTTATAACTGCCTACTCAACCCTCTAATGAGTTACAAAGTTCCGAGAGACTGCAAAAGTTCTCGTCAAAGGGTTCAGGGTGAGCGAGAATTCATTTGTGTCATAATTTTTCATCCCTCCTGTATTACGAACATCGAGATTTCGTCATCAAACAAAAAGGAAAATTTGACGTCAAGTGACATTGATATCTCTCAGTCAGCATGGAGAGCTCGTTTCACAGCGACCGGTAATATATGTTGTCCTATATGTCATTGATTGAGCCCTGGCTTTAACAGGAAGCTTTTAAAACGGAATTACGTCGATCGAGGTAAGGATTTCATATGGAAAGACCGCAGTCTGCAGCATAATGTACTCTAAACGTTCCTTCCAAAAGGGAATATCCAAAATTTGATTAGATTTCGTTCAAATACACACACACACACATACACACCTACCTACACACACACACAAACACCCCCTCCACACGCACATTGAAAAAACAATTTTTAAGAATTCAACATTTGTGTATTGAGGGTGTTAAGCATTGCAAACATGTTTTTTAGGCTTGATGGGGACAAAATTGTGCTTAATTCCCAAACACGCTTTATATAGAGTGTTTGTAATTTTATCATTAGCATCATTCTCATAAACTGAAGTTTCAACCAGGTATTCGTTCGTACTAAGGCTAAGAGCTACATGCTTTCATATAGTACATGGTGATTAGACGGCAATAATGCAGTCGCCCAGAACTTATATTGAAACAACAGTCACAGGCGAGGGTTCGGGGGGGGGGGGGGGCTTTTACGGCATCAGCCCCACTTTTTCACCACCTCAACAATAAAGGAAAGTTAGCAGACTGAGTGCAACTTCCTCGCAAGCCTGCTTTGTCTTAAGTCAGCCCCCCCCCCCCCTTGTTGAATGTTTGGATCCTCGTCTGAGCCAGATACCACAAACTTTTTGTTATTTGGCAACGTGTCTTTCATAACATTGTATATAGGCCTTGAAATCATTGCATACTCAAGTTTAATCTGAGTGACTAATGAGAAACTCTGGTAAATATAAAAGTTTAGTGAGAAAAACGTTGCAAAATAACTATCACAAAACTGACACTGCAGAATACAGCACTACTCCAAATGAAAATGGGTATATTTCCGACTCTTTATTCTCTAGTTGTATCACGTGACCATGAGTGGCGATTATGGCAGACAAGGGGTTTGTCAGTTCTCTCCTTCTTGTTCTTGTATTGTGTAGTGAGGAAATTATATGTAGGCCTTAAGTTTTCACATTTCTGTTTTTTTTTTTTAATAAGTTGCCACTTTCGTGTCATGCAATTCTGGGCCTTTCGCTTGTTTGTTTTCTGTAAAATGTTTTCTTTAATACTGCAGAGACGCGTGCTACGCGAACAACTTCTTTTAAGTCACATTTTGCATAAAGTGTTTTATACCCCTAAAGTTTGGTTTCGTCGAATGGCCCTTTGCCAGAGTGTCGGGAGGACTTTAGAAAAAGTCTACTGGTCATGTAACTTGAATGAAGGGGTTCGTTAGTTAGTTAGTTGGATGGAATGTTACGGCTCAGTTTCTAAGTAATTAGTTTAAGATGGGCCGAGCACCGCCTATTTTCCAGCTGTTAGTTACTGGTTTATTTTCCAAGTACCTTGGCAATAGGTTGCAAAGTCTTCGGTATGTCCCAGCTCGGAGTCGAACCCTAGACTTCCCGACTGCAATAAGTTGGTTGTTGTCGGATACTCGTCTTGAACATTCATGGAGTCTGTTTTATAGTCAGGGAGGTGGAAGGAATCTTCCTGGATTGTCTTCTTGAAAAAAGGAAAAATTGTGGTAATCAGCTTTTGGTACTTCGTAAGAGAGTTATTCGAATAAGCATAATAGGATGTCTGGAATTGAAACTAGATTTTTCATTCTGGACGCATGCGCATGAATTTGTTTTGAGGGATTGGGTGGGCAAAGTGGAAGCTGCGCGAGTGGGTGAAACGAAAGAACCTGAACGTCAACTTGCGCGCTCGGGGAGGGGTGTCGGGGTGTTCCCTCGAAAGGTGTAAAATTGTTTTGCTTTTTTAACATGTGAAAAATGTAATTTGGTTTAATCTTTACGGAACGTATGTGATAAACGTTTACACAACATAGTTTGCAGAAAAAAAGAGGAAAGAGACGTTCAAAGAAGGGTCTAAGCTTAATAAAGTTTGATATATTAGAGGAGGCCTTATTATAAGCAATCTGGAGAAATTTCAATTGAAATCCGAAGTGTGGTTTTGAAAACATCAGGAGATAAACTTCCCAAAATTTCAACACGAAGTGAACTTGGAGTAAGCATATATGATGCTATAGGTTCACATTAATGCGCAGTCTTTCGTTTTTCTTTAAACTTTATTACCAATTTGCTCCTAAACAATCAAATGTTATCAGAATGTGATTGCAAGAGGGGCATGGGAAAATTACTAACATTACATTCCCCATGGGAAGGCCCCATTACTTTTTATTTCAAGGCCAATACAACAAACTGAAAAAAAACTATCCTTATCAATCAGAGGAAGTGATATCACGGAGATGCCTGGTGATGTGACTCCTACTTGACTCGAGCTGCCCACTTTGGGTCACAACTTCTTAACTTCTTAACTTCTTTTGCTGATATCCTGAGTAATACATGTCCGATTTCAATTAAAGTTTCACCAAAATGCATTGATTTAGTTCCTTTTTCACATATAAAAAGTAAACTTTTGCTCGGACCCTTCTTTTAAGGATCCAGGTGTTTAATTTCTAAACACTGTTTCCTCCCGACTGCAATAGGTCGATTAAAGTGGGATGCTTTTCTTGATCATGGAGTCGGTATTGTACTCAGGGAGGTGGAAGAGATCTCCCTGGTTTTCTTTAATAAAGGAAAATTTTGTTAAGAAGCTTTCGGTAGTTCGTGGGAGCGTTATTCGAATAGCATGTTTGAATAAAAGAAGATTCTTATTCTAGACGCATGCGCATGAACGTGTTGGAAGGGGGGGGGGGTGGAACTTTCACGAGGGAGTGACGCGACCGAGTCTGATCGTAAACGCGATTGTCGAAAATATTTAATTCCTTAACACTATTTTTACAGTGTACGTTTGTAAATTGTCATAATATATATTTTTCATGCTATTTTTAATGAAACGGCAATGACATAAAGTCTACTATAATTTTAGTTCCTTCACTCATAAATATGTTGTCTTTCCCAAGCGTTACACCAATTGACCGATACCCCTAGACACAATTTCCGTTGGAACATGTACAGAAATTCATAGCCAGAAAAAAATCAGGCTTGCGTTCACTTCGTTTGTTACAAATCAACTACGATAGCCCACAAAATAATGTCAAAAATATTTATCTTTATAAAATACCGGATGATGGACCGTTTCCGATTTAGTCCGGATATGACGTTGACTTGCAACCATCAGTGGGAGTAACAATTTACGTTTTTACTTCAGCTTCTATAAAGGTCACACAATGCTCAAAACAATCGGTTGTACTTGACCATTGTTGTTGAAAATAGTAGTTCCTCTTTATTCTCAGGGACAGTCGGCAGGCACATATTTACGAATGTGCGTCACGTCGCTGGCCAAATTCCTTGTGTAACGTTGTGTGCTTACAGAGCTACATCGTTGCTTTCGTTGTTGTTCTTTATGAAACATGAGGTATGAAGGCAGGAGTTACGCATCGGGAGAGGGCATTGTAAATAGGACATGAAAAAAAATATATAAATATTTTTTTTTCATTTTGTTAGCATCTTATTTATTTTGTACCATTTTAATTCTTTTCGGTTTGGAATCGACTTTGTCAAATCAGGGAAAAATTTTGAACTTATAGCCTGCAGGGTGTCCCCATGCGCTGGAGGCTAAAGGGTTTACCCAAAGCATCAAAGGTTCATCCAGAAAAAAACGAGGTCGCTGTTCCTAAACTTTTCAAAACACTTCTTATCCTCAGAAGGATTATCTTCCATGATCACTGTCATGCACCGGGTCCGATAACTCTCACGCGAACTCCCCTTTACTCGCGCCGCACGCAAGTATAGATGAATCACAACAGTCAATTAAGTGACAGTTTGCTTTTGCTATTTTGTTTAATTTTGTGTCTACTCTCTCTGGAGTGCTTTTGTCTCTCAAATCTGAAAGGGTTTTAAGAGTACTTTCATTCACAACACTTGCTTTACAACCCTCATTAAGTGTTTTTATCTGTTGTCACGTTTATTTACTGTTGTAATAAAACAAATGCAATGAATGAAATAAAATGAAAGTGTTGGTCGGCCACTACTGAGGTCGGTAAGCCTCAATCTTTCCAATTCTATGCTTAAATGTGTCATGGTTGGTTGTACACTAAAACATTTTCGGTAACCCTTAATTCCCTCAATTTCACTGGAAACGGGGCTTTAGGAATGCATGTAGACAAAAAAGTAAAACGAGTTAAGGTTGAAGGACCCCACTTATGGCCGCCTTCATTAGTAGCTGCTCGGATTCGACTATAGCAACTGGCCGTTTCGCACGTGCGCAGTCATGCCCAGCGGGGTTACACCTCCGACGTCAAAGTTCAGACTTGCGTACCGTGACGAGTGTCATGCTAATAACACACAGCTTTGATCCTTAGTTTCGTGTTGCATTGAGCGGAAACAAGGCAGCTATTGCCGTATATGTTTATGATTTAGGGTTTCGAAGCTTAATGCGTATCTCAAATCTAGAATATCAAAAAACGTGTATTTCAGAGATTGCAAAAAAAAAAAAAAAAAAAAAAAAAAACCATCTCATTCATCCATTTTATTTCCTATTGTCATCGCTCATTCCATTGTTGAAGGCACTAAATGTTAAAATTTATTCACTGGAAACGACATGGTAAATATTTCGCAATAATTCGTGACTTCCTTGCTGCATGTGCAACTCATATTGCTTGCTTTGTTTCCCTTTTTAATTGAAGAATGTTTAAATTACTTTGAATAACTTTGAATGTTGTGCAGAGAGGACTTAATCAATTGGACCCCTCCCCCCCCCCAAAAAAAAATAGGTATGCTATCACATATTGTGTGAACTTCCAGAAAAACCAAGAATACAAAGACGTGTAATATGAGTAGTACAAGAATGACATCACATATTATTGTGAAATAAACCATTTAAACTGAGTGAATTAAATTCAACATTTTTTGTTTCAGCTCAGAAATGTCATACGAAATATATAATATATAGGCCTATTTAATTAATATTGGTAAAAGTTTAGGAAAAGTCTAAAGTTTTTGAACATTTAGTGGAGTGTTACCTTCGGATATGGCCCGCTAATTTTGGAAGAGATTAGAATCTATTTAAAGAAACGCCAGCGGAATAAATAATTTTAAATTTAATGCATCACATCGGTACTTGAAAAAACCCTGTCAACGGCTCAGAAAAAATCCTCCTGATCGACATACCCTCGGATCGTCATCCATGCACAATGCGCTGTTTATCGTTATATCAAACGTAAATGCACTGAAGTGATACTTCGACTGACCAGGGAGTTGCAACTCCTTGCTCAGTTCGACTAGCTACTACGGAGAAAGAATTCCGTTTCGGTGATAAGACAAAGTGTAAACAAATTTGAAATGCTTCACCTATTTGCTCTGTCGATTTGACTTTGCAAATCTGAATTATCCCATTTGTTAGTCATTAGCAGCTTGCAGAACAAACATTTTGATGTATAATTAGCCTGGAAAAATAGTGGGCATGCGGGGAGAAAGTGACTGCCGACATACGTACAGGAACTGATGCTACAAAACTTGTCAGTTGCCGGAGTTGGCATTAAGTTTTAAATTTTTTTTTTTTTTTTAGAATAATGGAAGAACAGGACCTACTACTTATTTCATGGGATTTTTCGTGGTACACTGTTTCCAAAATTTTTATAACACATTGTTAAAAGAGGCCATAATTTTACGGTATGTCGGAATTTAACCGTTTAAATGACAACTTCCCCTGTTATTCAACAGGTTCAAAATTATTCATCAGAGGCGCAAAGTGTGGATAGTTGAGAGTCATTTGAAGTGCTACCATACCTTCTTTTTCGCACTCAAACGTTGCAAACTTGTGGCTGGCGACTTCTTCTCATATTGGGGGACGGTACCTCATTTTCGGCAAACACTTGCAATTAAACCAACGTCCAATAGTCTCACAATTTCTTAAAATGAGGGGACACGTACCTCCGCACTAAGGGAATCAGCCAACCATGTCCAGAACACCTTTATCCTTCTCCAGTCCTAGCTACGAAATGGTAGCGATGCGAAGATACAATCACTGGACCTAATTGTATGGGATAACGTATGAGAACAGAACAAATTAAGTTATTGAACATTGCACCTCTTCCAAACTTTAGACTGTGGTGTAATATTATCAAAATTTTCATTTTAAATATGTGTGAACCATTACGAGTTTGAATAGGCCTATGTTAAAAAGGGCAAGAGGAGTCGCCAGTAACATAATTTGAAGCGACAGCTACCGTAAATCTCACATTTTTCTTATTTCTCTTCAAAGTATCGTTCATAATATTAAGGACTTACATGCTGCAACAAGTTAAGCCTAACACTCAGTTACTTATAGTAAATTTAACGATTGGGGAGAAAAAATTTAGTCACGTGATCCTTTATAGCCAATCATGGACATCCCCTGAAATTGCTTTTTGAAAATGCAACATGTACACCCGGCCTAGGAGATCAAAGGCGATGTGGGGTGTAATTGGTATCTAAGTATGTTACATGATCTGCACCCTCAGATTAGCTATGCTGTCATTGTGTTCACACTGGGTGTAAAGTAATTAATGCATGGTTGACTGGCATGTTAGCTCACCCCAGATGTTACCATATTTTTCTGTATTTTAATATATTTGTTGCTGTTCATCAGATGTTGAACGTGACTATGTGAAATATTTGTGTAGCGTGCGTGATTTCTTCCCTGAAGCCATTACAGGTAATCGAGCCAGCAGAGATGGAGAGTGTAACAAGAAGTGAAAAGTAAGAGGGAACGTTTCCTTAACGAAATAGGACGGTATAGCCATACTAATGTCAGTAGTACGGTAGTTTCTGAATCTCCCACGATAAAAAAAAAGGGAAAAAAAGGAAAAAGGGAAAATCTAGCTTTTGAACAACACCGCCCAACCTTTATCTGAAATAAGGCTAAGTTACATCCACTTCAAGGCAGCTAGTATATGGCCTAATGAATTTGTAGTAACTAGAAAACAGATTCGCAGATGATCAAAAGTCTCATTTTCAGTGACGGCTTCAGCAACTGTTCTTGATGCCTATGGATTGTCTACTAATTGTATTTTAGGTCCACAGAGGTGTGTGACCCACATTCTTGCGTCAAACAGATCTTTGTCCCGTAAGGCACTCTGTCACCCATTCTCAATCACTGTTTCCCTGGCCTTTGACCTCTACATTCTTCAGTCATAGTTGGATTATAGACGGCTGCTCTTGATATCTGCTTTGTGTTTCACAGCTTGAAGGTGAAATCGGGATATAATATTTCCATAAATTTAGATCTATTCTGTTGGATGGCGAGGTCGAATCAAGATACTCCCTGGACGAAGCTTCGCGCACCCGTGGCGTTAAGAGTCCGTGTACTGCAATATGTCAAGTAGTTTGAAACTGTGATATTTATACACTAGGGGCAACGCACTAGACCGCTAGCTATTTTGTTTTTCATTTAACCATTTTCGGGATATAAATAACACAGAGTACAAATTTCTGAGATAATATTTACAGTTTAGTCAGGAGACCCGTTGGAATCAGTTTCTTCTATTGTCACATAAGGAACACCTGGTCTCATGAACCTAAGTAAGATAAGATTCGATTCTCTTGCAGGCATTGACTTAAATTATTTTGAGTGAAAACCGCGGCAACTTGGGAGGTGACAACTCTGTTGGATTTAACTTGCCAGAACTTGAAGGAAAGAATCGATCATTGGTTTTTGAATTATTTGGTAATGAGGAACAACTCTTGCAGCAAGCATCACTCTTTTACCTTTCACGAGTTGTAGAGGTAAGTCAAATAATTCTTGATTTTCAAACTCAGTCACAAGGAACAAGCCTTCCATGTAGGCTAATTTTCATAATTAATTGGACTTTCGAATTTAGCCTAGGTAAGAAATGACGAACTGAAATGAGGAAAATTACTTATACTTGTAGTGCAGTGACTAGGATAAATTGAAGATTTAAATGAGTTATATGACCAAGGAGCAGATAATTGGATGGAGATTGCTTGCTTCGTATTGAGCATGGAGGTACTATCAATGGCGGTACCAGGATCAAAAAAGTGGGGGGTCAATGGAGGACGGAAAGAAAATGCTGGGGGGGGGGGGCAAAAAGCACGAAGTCTTGTAAGGCCACTATTATTCCGGAGCTGACGAGGGGGGGGGAGGGGCTAGGGGAAAAGGTTCTGACTAGGGGTTCCCCCTCCCCCCCCCCCTCCCCCCCCCCTTGGTGTCGTCACTGAGTACTGGGTGTTGACATCAAGGATTTATCCTCTCGTCCCTATACCATCCGAGTTTTCTACAAGAAGTTCTTAAATGAATCACAACAACACTAGTTGTGCGTAGACTGGTCCTACCTGTTCGGCGCGATGATTTCCATGTATAGTGCTTGCTGAATATGTTTTTAAAGTGTAAGTTCTTTACCTGTTGGAAAATGATAAAACGGAGCAAACTAAATGCTTATCAGCTAGCTAACTATGCCCCAACTTGGGGGAGCTGTTTTTAAAAACGTGGGCCAGATTTTGTCAAAGCTATGTGCACACAACAAACCCGTACTGATCGCAAACCGTGCCATATTATCAATTGAAAATTGAAATTTTAATATTAGTGACCATTCTCTGAAGGTAAAGGAAGACGACGTTTCTTTACCAAGGTTTATCGAGTGTCTAAAGTGTGATTATGGTGCGTAGGGTTCGAGAAAATTTTTGGCCTCACAAATTTGCTAAAGCGACCCTTCCCTGTGTTCTAAACTGTTTGATTTTAAAATGTAAATCAAGTAAAATAATTCAGAAATACATATATTAACAACATGAAAAAAGAATTCTAACAGTCTTGAGCTGAGATTTTTAACATATTGAAATTTATTCACTAAAGTTAAATCAAGTAAGTACATTTTTGCAATAATTTGTGACTTGCACAACTTACATTACCTGCTTTGTTTCCATTTTAAAATAATAACCCCGAAAATTTACTGTTTAACAGCATGCATGAGTGTTGAACACAAAGGGCTTAAGTTAATTACATGCATCACACTATAAGAGTAAGAGTGCTATCACAGGTTGGTAGGAGATGCAGAAACTTTCAGAAAAACAAAGAAATACAAAGACTGTAGTTTGAGTGGTACAACTATGACATCACAAATTATTGCGCAACTTACCATTTTAATTTGAGTGAATGTACTTCAACATTTGATATGTCTCTTCAACAATGTCCCATAAAAACAGGAGTTAGAGTGTTAGAATTCTTTTCATGCTTTACATATATATTTTTGAATTTTTAATCGAAGCCTACAGCTTCGATTAATGGATTTGCTCAGTTTGTTAAATGAACTCGTGCCCTCTTTCTTGGCCCTGCGTATGAATATCATTAGTGTGATGCCTCTCTATTTACACATGAACAATACTAATGTTATACAGCATTTCATCTGCCACGCAGTTATTTTGTCTTTTTCATGAAGTGGAAATTTCGATTAATTCCCCGATTTCACCGACTTAACGGCGTTTCAATAGAATTAATCAGCCTATTTGAAGCAAGTAGGAAGTCTTCTTTTCGAAGGACGATAAGTCGTTACGCAGTTCTATTGACTTTCTTTATGTACTTGATTTGATCACTCATAAAATAGTCCTAGACTTGAACGCCGCTACGCAGACTAACGCTTGTACTTACTCCACGACCACACCTTCAAAAATTCCAGCTTGTTTAACACGTTTGTCGACCGCTAAAAGTCCGTTGGCACGTCTCAGCTTAATCTGCGCATGTGCAGATGCCCGAATCTGAGGTATAAACATTTTACAGCCATCTGTTGCCTGAGTGGAAGGTACGTTCCTGACAGAGCTGTTAGAGTTGTGTTGGCGGCAGAACATTTTTCTCTGAGATGGTGAGCATGGTAGGCGGTTTGCTCATTTTTGTACAGCACTTACTGTATAATATTTATTCCACCGAGGCTTGGAATCAAGTGGCGCAATATTGGGCTTTTTCGTTTCGTTTCATACCATTCTCAGTTGCTTCGATCAGTACTTTCCTGCAAGTACAAACCGTCTAGTTTTGCTTAGGGGTACACCTTAAATTGCGAAACTAAGTATAAAAGTGAAGTCACTTGTGAAAAAGCAAAGCCCGAAGAATGTTTACCTAACAAACTTTCGGGGCAGTGGTAACTCGAACGGATGAATTGAAAACGTACTCAAAAGCGGGATGTCTGGATAAATGGCTTCATACTTCATACTTATAGGGGTAAGACAAAATTCAAGGGTCAGTGTTTTCAGTTTGCCTCCATAATTGTTACTTCTCTCTTGCATTAAGTTTAATTAACATATTGTACCCTATACAGTTATTAAGCCCCCTGTGTATCAGCACGCCCTCATTCCTACGACTGTTGTTCACCATCACTTCATTAGTAAATGATGATTGGCACAGTGTGAATATGAATAACGTATAAGGTTTTTTGTTTTCTTTGTTTTTTTTTTTTGTTTTGTTCATGCTCATAAGTTAAGAGTTGTTTGAGACGACAATGAAAATTCACTGAAAACGGCCATATTTCACTAGATTACTGTAGGTCTATACACTGAATGACACGATTCGCTCTATTCAAGTTCAAGTAATATTTCACCCGTCTCCTGGTGAAATTCACTCATTCTACGAGTGGTCTCGTAGCATACTCTTTTGTTTTTGGAGTGTTTCACTCAATGACGCCTGTTTTTAACCACTTTCAATCAAGTTTTGCTGATGTGAATGTCTCCAAGTCTGACACTGTGTAACAGTTATATGACGTCATAAACAGAACTGTGTTACATTTTATTATAATAAAGTTTGATCAAACCGTCGCCTCAAAAGTTGATAGCTACGTTCGGTAGTTTCAAATGTCTATAAAAGAAACATTTATATAGTAATAACTCTACCATTTCAGAGAGTTTGTGATCTATCAAAACTTCTCTTGGCGACCGGCTGTCGTCTGAAAATAACACATAGAATGAGGAATTTCTGATACCGAATGACATCGCAGGTTGTCATAAAATCAAGATAGAAGGAAATAGTTTGAAACTCTCTCCGAGTTTTACCTGTATAACACAACAATTAATATCAGATCAGTCAATATCACCCACGCAAGTCAACGTCGGGTTATCGGACGGTGTCTTCGAGCCTAACGCCGACCCTATAGGTTGGTGGAAATGAAATTACTCCTTGGGCCCAACACTCAAAACAGTGGGCATTCTATGCAATTCCATTAAGAGGGAGGGGTGGGTAAAAAGATTGGAGGGGGAGAGGGCTTTGCACGAAATTTGCCCGAAGGAAGTACAGTTCTTAAGTCAATGTTATATGCGTAACAGCTTATGGACCATTCTGTCGAAGGTCTGTCATAACGGATTAAATTTAAGAGAAATTCTTCTCAAGCAACGGACAATGTTGTAGCAAGTCACGACTCTACTCACTTCCTCTCAAAATGATAGTGACTCGATAGAATTCAGGAGTAATTTCCCCCATGAAATAGTACAGTGACTCGAGTCCATGACTCGATTCGAGTCACTTTAAAGTTTGAAAACTAGTGACTCGAGTCACTAATCTATTGACTCGATTACAACACTGGCAACGGGTTGTATAGTGCATTTGGTTTCCTATTTCTGTCGGCATATTGGATCAGTCGGGTTTCAGTATGGTTCTCGTTTCATTTAAAGCTAATGGCTTTTTAAGTTATTTCATCAGGTATGTAGAGTCAATAATGGAGACGGTAGTAAACGTCTTAAACCGCATGATGTTGAGCACTGTCACCTCATAGTAGCTCCGAAAAAAACGAACTTAATCATTCTCACAGAGATTTGTATTTGATATATGCACTCATCACGGACTACCTATATATATGGACAAAGCATAGGCCTACTATCCGTAGATTGTCGCCACCGTACGTTGAAAATAGGCGTAGCAAGATGGCTGTTTGCTACAGGTATGGTCTCGTGTGTGGAAGTTTGGACTTGCTCAAGTAGTTCAAATCAACAGATTTGCAAGAAGTTTGGAATATTTTCAAAATAATACAAGGTTAGGTCAAAATCACTTCAAATATTGCGGGAATATGATATGTTTCTCATTCAAGTAAAAATTTTGTTTAAAATATTACAAAGTCGTCGTCCAATCATACAAATTATAGTTTCACGGCGGCCATCATGATGCCCCTTTTTGTACTAGTCGATGGCGACAATTTACGGATAGGATGTACGCGTTACATGCTTTGTCCATGTATATTAAGAAGTCTGTGGCACTCGTATATTTATCGTTCTACCTGTACTTGGACTTGTAAGAATGGATTTGCATACTCGCACTCAAAGATTGGGAGGTAAGAATCATGGCGGTACTTCAGTAGTGAAGGGGCGATAGCTATGACGACCCCTCTCGGCCCCTTGCTTGCCTACTATATCACTGCACTCTATAAACCAAATAGTGAATAAAGTCACTCTTAGATAGAGTTTAAAAGTGAGGATTCACTCATTTAGGGTGATCAGTCTCTCCGAGAATAGTGAAACTCACTCGAAAAAGAGTGAAATTCACTCCAGGAAGAAGGAAGATCACTCTTTAACGAGTGCCATCAGGGATCAGTGGTCCCTGAAGACACTCCATCAAGAGTAAAACTTTGCTCTTTTGTAGTGAATCCCGCACCTCTTAGAGTGAATTTTCGCTCTTTTGGAGTGAAGCTTTCAACTTTCAGCCACAGATTAAAATTGGACTCCTTTTATTTTTAGAGCGTGGACTGGTACTACTAATAGTCATATCCACAGGTAAAGTCGGTGCTTCAAGTCTACTCGTTCTCCTGATGATGCGAGGCGGCCCTTTCTTTGATATTAATTATAATTTAAGAAAAACACAATGTAAGCTTCTTCAGGTTAATTTTTAAACGCTTGTCTTGGCCATAACCTGAATAGGAATAAGTACTTCCCACGGAGAATAAGACCTTCGTTAATTCTCCAACCAATAAGGCATTTAAACCAACAACTCGACATCTTAGAAGAGAAAATTTCTGTGTTTTACGTTCAAAAAAAAGGAAAACAAAATAAAATAAAATAAAAATAATAATAAAAAACACAAGGAGAAAAATTAAAGAAGTCATCGTATGATGCTATATGGTGTTATGTATGCTTGCCTTACGAAAGTCTTATTCTCTGTGATTAAAATAACTGTAACTGTATTTGTTAAACGGTTTAACACAAATACGATTTGGGTGGCGGCAAATTTCACTAGAGTGCTAAATGAGAACATATGCTCCCTCAGCTCTTATATCATTCCAAGTTGTCCTACAAACTTCTTTTAAGGTAGACTCTCCTTGTTCAGTCTGTTAGGTTCTCCGTTTTGGGACAAAAACAATTTTTTCGAATAAGGTAAAACATATAGCAAAGGCATATGCTTAAAAATTTTGATTCCACCACGTGACTTCGAAATGATTTATAAGTGTAATACTTTATTCTATCCAGTTGTTATACATTTCCAAATATATTAAGGTCATATACATCGAAAGTGTATGTTATTTTCAGAATTACGAACTCACAGTGGGACTGGATGGTTTGTTTTGATTTTGACCCGACATCTGAAAATTTCAAGATGATGACGGAATCAATACACTGTAATACATATAAGTAGTATTTCCGACAAGCAAAACTTGTACTTCCGTTTCGTAAGAAGCTTAAGCAGTCCCATTACAGGCCACACGGTTGATGAGATAAGTGTTGTATCCTTTCGGGGAATTAACTTCCCAGGAAAAAGCAGAAGACGTGAGTAAATTTTTAATCGCCAAAATATGTGGGAACTTTTTAAACAGATACCCATACGCTAGCTTGAGTGACTTAAACTTAAGAGTAAGAATTAATCTCGTTGTGGGGTAAAAGGGAGCGATCGTCCCCCCCCCCCTTACTTAAAGAACTGGTGATTCGAACAAATATTGTTTGTCGCCCCCAACACTTGGAAATGAGGTTTGCGCAATCAAGGTCACACAGTGACAGTTATCTGTCTTTTGTATCATTATTGGCATTTCTTTTATGCTTTATGATTAGGAAGTACACAAACAAGGTATTCTTCGTCTGCCACGGTTAAAGAAGGCCTGGCAGGTTTTCTGCTCTGCCACACAGCATTGCCAGTCGTCAGGAAAATAACAGTAATTTTCGGTCAGTGACGCTAGGTGACGCCAATGACAAAATACCGTTTAGATTGTAAGTAGAAATTGGAACAAGAATTTACATCTGGCTATTTCTGGAAACCCGAGGAAACCTCTAATCTTGTTTTCAAAAAAATTAGACTTTTACCCCTACAGACGAATCCGGACAGCAAGTGATGGTCAAATTTCAGTCGGCCAAAACTGGGGTCCATCACCTTTAAATCTTTCAATTTACTTGCTTACCTCTATCATGGATGGTTGTACACTAATTTGTATCTTAAATTCTACAAGTTCACTAAACATGAGGGTTTGAAATTCATGTTAACAATAAATAAAGACGGTTTTAGGCTGATGGACCCCACTAATGGCGGCCTACAGTCACTAAAACAAGGGCTAATCGGATTCGTCTATATGCATTTCATGCCTCCTAGAGGGAAGGGCCAATTGAATTCATTTTTTTTTCTCAGTTAAACAGCCGTTTCGAGTGTGGCTGCATCTGCTTTTAAACTGTTGGCGGTACAACCTAACTATCAAAGCATTGTTCTGCATGAGACACTTGTCTGGGTCATTCCATGTCAAATCACCCCCCAAATGCAAATTTACACCTGACCCTCTTCAAATGGGGTGAAATTTGGTGTATGGGTAAATTTGGGCTGATAATGCCAAAATTTCAAACTTCAGCTTGATCTAACAAACGATTTTCGCATTATGACACGCCCATTTTTCGCAATTTGTCGCAACTTGAAAATGCCCACACCCATCGAAACCAAAATGGCCATATCTCAGTAACCGCTGGGCTACATTTGCTCATATTGGTGTTTTTTGAGAGCTAATGGCACAAGAAATTTTAATCTGACATTATTTTTTGTGTAGGAGTACTGGAAAATTTAATGACCTCTTGACCTTTATGATGACCTTGAATTTGACCATGTGGAAAAAATTTTGGAGGATATGTTTTTTTTTTGCGGAGAATAAGGCCCCAATGTGTTTTCCAAATAGTGTAAAAAAACTGGAGATATACCTGTATTATTTTTTGTTTCCTCTTTAACTTCTCTGGAAATTTTCATACATATATGACATGCCACACCAAGGTATGTTTACTCTCTTATTCCTACAGACAAACACACATGATGATGTGTAATAACAATGTAAAGTAAACTGTAAGTTTTTCCACCTGAATTGTGGTACAGTACCACTTCCACATGATTAGCAATTCTTATAGTTCTCCGGTGATTCTGTTTGGAATGGAGAGGAACTGTCCCTATCTCAGGGACCAGTTTTGGGGGATCCTAGTAGATGGCAGAATTCAGTCCCATGTGTATCATAACTCTGGTCTAGTTTAGGTTGAAGGGAATCCCACCTCTTCATGTTTCACTTATGAATCATTCTTTCACTGATCAGCATTCTGTTAGCATCATTCTACACACGCACACACACACACACACACAAAAAAAAAAAACTCCAGTTAATTTGGTATAGGGGGACTCAAGAGGCTTGTTACAAAAGCAAGCTTGAAGCACCCAATGGCATATGATGCCCAGATTCTAAGATCGCATGAATTTATGGATTGCTGTGTGTGCAGAATATACCTGGCATTAAATTCTTTAATGTGACACCTGGAGACATTACTGAAGCAGCATCTGAGTTGAAAGTTAGATTTGAGAGAGAAAAACTGTTAAAGAAACTTTGCAGTACCACAGGTTTGTCGGTGCAGTGTTTCAAACACAATGCTGCAGGTGTACACATTAATTAATCAGAAAGGCCATCCAGATGTAGTTTGTGTTGCAGACAGTAATAATACAGATCTAATTGTGGAAGAAGAACCATCTGCACATTTGGTAACAAAGATAACAAAGCAAAGCTTTGTTTTCTGCATCTGCGATGGGTAACCATGGATTGGAATGATGGAAAAATGCCTGTGGGTACTACCACAATACCTTCATGCACCTTCACGGACCAACCAAGCAGAATTAGATGGAGTTTTACGGACCAGTTTCCAACCTATTGGTTCAAGTCGAGTCGGCCACGGTCTTTTTTCCAGTTGTGGCCCACTGGCTTGTTTTCCCTACTCCATTGCTTACGCGTCTTTGATATGACTCAACCTGGGAAGCGAACCTGGGCCTTATGCGTGAGAGGCGGATGCTCTACCGTTAGACCAAACACGCGGTCTGACCAACCAAGCAATTCAAATGGCCATCACAAGTTGATCAATGTTGGGTTACTGCAAATGATATTCTCTGTTCAATAGGCACCCCATCACTTACATCATTATCTTCAAGGAATTACTTACTCTCCAAAAAAGATTTTGCAAGATGACAAAAGTGTACCCAGACTGGATCACTGCATACACTTTATGCGTACGGGTGTCAGATTTCGTCTCTCTTAAACTAGAAAGAATGCATTTTTTAGACGTGACATGTACTGCTCAAGCTTGGTACCTTTTAGGAATGTATCATATTGGAAGCTACTAAGCTAGAAAGAATGCATTTCCTATCGTACGACTCGAACGCTGCATGACCAATGGAATTAGTGGGTGGAATATGAGAATGATAATTAAACTGCATAGTAGGCCTACAGTATTGCTATTTTCTGGATGCCTAAGTTGACCCCTGCAAACATACAGCAGCATTATGTGCCTTAAGCTTAGTATAAAGCTTATGATGTGCTTCACTTAGTTCTCCAGGATGTTTTGAAGAATCATAACAGGCAAGTGTATGCTGCAGGTGTATATATACACATACTGTGTACAGTCCCGTATATGAAAATTGTCTTTAAAAAGACCTGGAGAGAAAAGAAAGAAAAATATATCTCCAGTATTTTTAAATTATCTAGAAAACACATTGAGGAAAATTTTGTACGAGTTAATTAGTAACAATGTTTTGTCCACAAGGTCAAATACAAGGTCAAATCCAAGGTCAAAAGGTCATTCAACTTTCACTGCTGTTATGAATAAAATGATAACAGATTTGGATTCCCTTTTCCATTAGCTTTCCAACAAGATCAATTTGAGCACATTTGGCTAAGGAATTACCGAGATATGGTCACTTTCATTCTGGCAGGCATGGCCATTTAGACCAAAATCGCGAAAAATGGACGTGTAGTAATTTGGAAACCGTTCATCCGTTTAAGCCGAAAGTTGAAATTTAAGCGTTTTCACCTAAAATTACCGTGTACACCAAATTTCATTAAATTTGAAGAGGGTCATGTGTAACCTGTTGTGTGATTTGACATGGAACGACCGGTCTAAGGATTAGCTGTCTTGAATGAGATGGTGTTCCAAGAATAAAATTGAAGCGGCGCCGCGAGAAAAGGAAGGAAACATCTTTGCGGTAATTATATACAGCTTATCTTCATTCCTTTAAGTGGGCATAAACTTAAATATCCGTTGCAGCTCTTTCCAAATAACACCTCCCTGGTCAGATGACATTGAAAAACACTACAACACGATTAGGTTATAGTGCCAACTCAATAAAATAACAGTATTCAAGTTGGGTTCAAAAACAGTTCAAATAGCCTTATATGCAAACCCTTCCATTTAGCCGCCTCTTATGACAGGCGAGGAATGCCGTGGTCTTATTTTACCATCTCAGCCCACATACTTAGAAGATACTTGCGGTACATTGAGGTTGTGGTTACTTTTGAAAATTTGTGACCAAATGATTTTTTTTTTAAATTATCAATAAATGAATACTCACCTTTTGATGTGAAAGGTATCACATTCATTTCTCGAGACATGCACAAAGTTAGGTTAGTGTTTTAAGAGTTGAGGTTAAGCGAGAGCTAGATAATCTCGAGCCTCGAGGCGTAATGATTTACATGATAGACAGCCCAGAATGGAGGAAAATTTTGAACAAAGTGTTAAATTATTCAGGATACAAACAAACGAATTCAGAATTCTAACTTTTCGCATAAAAATTGAATGTAAATTTTGTCCTTTTTCATCCTGATAATAAGCTTTAAGTGTAAGGTCATGCAATGTTAATACACACCAGCAATCGCTTCACTCCATCTAAAGAGATAATATTTTTTGTAAAGATTAGTACATAATGGGAAATGCGTGATGTCATCCGGTACTTTGATCAATCATTGTATTCTACTATGCACTTGCAACATGGATTTATACAGTACCTTATAAGGTGCATGGCCTTTAGTAGAATTTAAGAGATTTATATTCTAAACATAAAGAGGTGAACTTATATGTTTAAGAACATGAAAAATGAATTCTGACAGTCCAGCTTCCCAGCTTAATAGCACATTCCTTAGCTGAGATTGAAAATGTTGAAGTTTATTAACTTAAAACAAATTGGTTCATTGCGCAAAAATTTGCCTTTCTTGTTGTACAACTTACTAAACTTGCTTTGTTTTCCTTCAAAATCAGAAATGTGTTATGACCTTGAACACTTCCTGTTTGCTTGAATAGCATGTTGCACGGAGAGGGCTGAATTAATTACATCACCTCATTAGAATAACAGTGATGTCACACCTTGGTGCAGGGTGAACAACATTCAGAAAAAACAAAGAAATACAAAGATTATAATTTGACATCAATGGCATCACAAATTATTGAACAACATATAATTTGAAGTTGAGGCAATAAACATTTCATATCTTAGCTCCGGAATATCCTATTAAGATGGGAGTTGGACTGTTAGAACTCGCTGTGTAATATATATATTTCAATTATTTGACTTGAGTTACACTTTAATTTACTTCACGAAATGTAAAATTCACTCAACGAATTCACTATGAAAAAAAAAAAAAAAAAAACACTGTATTAACGATATCCTACTGGGATCACTCTCTTTTTCCGCGCGGTCCTTGTACGCAAAACATCAAGCATGGCACTTCATTCTTTTCTAGTAAATTTCTTTCTGAAGTTATTTGAGTGAATTTCGCTCCTTTGAAATAAATTTTATACTTTCATTCTTCTAATGAGTGAAGTATGTGAAGCGATTATCGAAATATTGTCAGGTGATTCTCAAGGACTGCTCATGCAACAGTATATACTACTATACGTATTCAATTTGACGTAACTGCAGTTTTCTTTAAGCCCCTCATCCACTTAGCACCATACGTAGAATACCATAAGAGAAAATGCGACATTATCGTGACAGCATGCGCTTGACAGGTTGACACAGAAGACTTGATCTTAGGCAATTCAATAAAAGGTCTACCCGGTAATAAATCTAGTTCAACGGGAGACGAGATATTGTGATAGCTTGATTACATTTCTTGTTTCATTTGTAATATTATAACGTCTTGAACTTGGCAAAATTTACGTCTAAGGTGTAAAGTTTTCATAGAATCTGAATATGTCAATGAATTTATCGCTGTATGGTGTTTTGAGGAACCTCCAGCAATCATTTGAAACCAACGCGCACTATCAGTCAACTTTGAGAATTCAATAATGGAGTACAAATTGCTCATCTGTTCCCAGACTGACCCCAATCCATTACCAAGTCTAACGATGGTTTCTTCTGTGAAATGCTTCCAAATATGATGGAAATAGATACCAAATCTGCCACTTGACAGGATCTCTTTATTTCCTTTCCTTGTTCGGCTATTCAGTTAAAAAAAATGAAAGAAAAGGAGAGAAAAACTGACTTGTTAACTTTCGTGTGAAACAGACCGTGTCAAAACCATTTGCTTGTTTTTATATTGAAACCGAGACCTATTCAATCACTTTATATCGCCTTATGGGATTAAGTGTCTCACAATTGAAACGACTGATTGTAGTCTACGGGAAGTTTTGATTAAGGTATACGAACAGATATTTTCTAATTCAAGTAAATGTAAATAGCAGTTTTGTTTTCCAGAGACGATTACCGCTTCTATCGCTCCGTAGCTTACTAAACGCTTAAAACTACCTTTCCTAAGCATCGTCAGATTGACTCATTTACTTGACGGCTGTTCAACCTCTACCCTTTTTACCGGTTTGTAAAAAAAAAAAAAAAATCATGTATATTTTTGGTTGAATCAGACCATGACCAATCTATTGGCTTGATTGGAGGCTAAAGTCGAGATAAACTTTCGTCATATCGTTTAATGGGATCAAATGTCACATGATTGGAACGACTGATTGCAGTCTATCCGAAGTAATGATTGAGTGATATGAAATAGACATTGTCTCATTCAAGTTAAATGTTGCAATTACCATCTTGACCTCAAGGGACTATTATCACCTATCCAATTGTTCATACCATCGTTTATCAATCAGTAGCCCATGTTATGTTTAGTGTTAATGATCACTTATCACTTTTAAGTCATTACAATGGAATGTATCAGACCCGAGTATGGTGAGGCGATGCCTCATGACATTCCAAGTTTAAACGCTATGTGAGCTCATAACATAAGAACATTAGCATTATCCAAGTCCACGAAGACGTAATTATTTCTATTCCTATGGTCATACGACTGCATAGGCCCTTGCAAAGTAGGGTGAAACAACGATTGATTCCCCTTTAAATGCCAAATCTTCTAAGCCCAATCCGTTTCAGTTATATATAGAGGCTTGCAGTTACGTCACAGAACGGCCATGCTGGAGGACATCCATGCCAAATACACGTGGCTTTGTGCCGAACGCACTGCACAGAGTACATTGTGGTATGCACGGCGTGTACACATTCAACGAGCAATCGCGCCCAGTGTGGTTTACTACGTAGTAACATGTACTTCAACATGGCCGCCGGATAGTATTACGACGTCATGTGAAAAGCCTCTATAGTCCCTACACCTGTGTAATGGGCGGCGGAGTGGGGTAGGCTTGAGGGTGGGGTCTCAGTCACCTTTTTACCGTCACGTTGCTTTTGAAAATGCAACACCCACGCCCTAGCAGATTAAAGGCAATGCGAGGTGTTGCTGATACCTGAGTTTGTAAAATTATCTGACAGTGTGCCCTCAGAGAATTTATGCTATCATTTTGTGCACAACGCGTGAATAAGCAATAAGCACATACTAGAACGGCCTGTTAGCTAACCTCAAGTGTTTCATAAATTCAAGCGCGTGTGTAGTGAGATTCATTTCCTCCCTGAAACGATAAGAAGTAATCATGCAAAGAAGGACGATGTTACAAAAAGTAAACAGGAAAGTTTCATCATGCCAATGAAAAGTTGGGGTTAAAGGCATGTTGACCCCCTCCCCTTAGTGAAGACGATCAAAATACATCATAGTGTAGTCAAATAAACCGGCCTGGGCCCACAAAGCTCTTTCCATTCAAAAAGCTGTCGTTAAGTTCATCTCAGGTGAGTTAGAATCAGATTGTGAAACACATAGGAAACGCAGACAACTTTTCTTGGATCAGAGTAAATTTTATCAAAAGTCGTTCATCGTGTTTACATAAGAAGGCAATGTAATCTTTTCTACAATGAAAAGTTCAGAAAATAAATAAAACCTACCTGAGTTTAATTTTTGAGTACCTTCAATTTACAGGCCATTAGTTTGTTTTCTTTTATTTTGATTACTTACCTTGAATAGGTTTTTCCCAGTAGTGTAAGTGAACATGAGGAAGGACTAATTCCCGTCTAGATCAGTAAGCGGATAACACGTATGATTAAAACAAAACCTATTTCACGTCCGTCGAGACAGTTCAACAAATATTATGAGTCAGAGCATAAAACTGTTACAAAAACAATACTAAACACCAATAAAAACAAAATTCATCTTCTTCTTTAGAATAAAGCCGTGAAGTTCTTGACAATGATCTAGATAATCGGTGAAGTTGACGAAAGTCACGTTCTAAATCCCGACGTAACCTTCCACGCGACCAAATCCCAGGTGTCTGATGAATAACAAGTACACTTAAGTAGGCATGGGAAAGTTTGTACACGGACGGTCCCGCGGGTCTTAAGCCAGAAATGGGTCTTGTCGTCATTGGAAAGCCTAAAACTTATTGTAGATAGCCAAAATTACACTGCACCAGGGAAGGGCCAAAATATATATAAAAATATATATATAATTATAAAATCGAAACAAAAGGGGAAAAAAGGAAAGAAAGGAAAGAAAAATTAAAGACAGGCGTAACTAAACTTAAATGATCAGTAACAATTTAACACCTACACAAGTCACACACGCGCTGAGAAACTGTACTTACGTGCTACAGAAATTACAAATTGAATTAGGTGGAGGAGTGAATTTTGCATTCGGTACGGTATGTAGTTGGCCTTCAGCGGCTACCCTGGAACAATCGGTGAGACTTCCCAAAATCAAATTCATTGCTAATGATCGGTGTTGACTTCACTTAGTAATATATATTAGAGTATTAAGTATATCACTTAGTTACCTATTAAGTGTATTATTCAAGTTTGTAAGGGAAGCAAGATAGGAAATAAAATGTTTTTAAAATATGTATATTAAAATATATATATTAGTGAGTTCCACGTATGCTCCATATCGACAAGAAAACCAAAAAATGATAAAAACGACGGTATTCAGAGCACAATAGTCTGTATTTGAAACGAATATTTCGGACACTCCTGTGCCCTTCAACTGCGTTATAACAAATGTAGCAAAACTGAAACAAACAGAAGCTGTAGCACAAACCGCCAAACACGCAGAGATGAATTTATGCGCACAGTACGAACTCCTCTGAGAGAAAAGTCGCGGCGCGCAAGGAAGGTGAACTGTTGCTAAGGACTAAGCAGAGGAGTATACAACGCAGATTAGAGAGATTATGCCCTAATCTGCAATAATGATTGGAAACGGGAAGGTTGACTTTGTCGATGATTGACTTTTTGTGATTGTTAAATCTCAACCTAAACTTGGGGCCCGTCTGACCAACGTAGTTACCTTCCTCGCACGCAGTACAACATAAAAGGTATACAACATTAGGAGTATCACAATCAAGGGAAGGTGGTCGGATAGAAATAGTTGATCCAGGTGGAGTAAATGATCGATCTGTTATAATGAATTATATCTATATATATATATATATATATATATATATATATATATATATATATATATATATATATATATATATATATATATATATATATATATATATATATATATATATATATATATATATATATATATATATATATATATATATATATATATATATATATATATATATATATATATAACAAATGTATATAGTTATATCTATATATATATATCTATATATATATATATGTATATATAAATATATATATATATATATATATATATATATATTTATATATATATATATATGCATGCTTGTCAAGTCCCTTTTAATTTTCACTTTCCTAGGTATTTGGCTCCTCTATTACTTTTTTCTGGCGTTTAGATTGTTAGAAATCAATAATTGCGTTCAATAGTGTCCGGGTGAGTTTCAGTAGTTGAAAGGTCAAGGGAGATGGTATAAGCTTGGTCTTATGAACCCAGCGACCCAGTTTTACCCCGTGTTTGTATAAGACAAACTCTCAAGTAAACCCCCTGTGTTTTCCAGTTTGTGTGTTGTGTGCAACGAGTAAGGTTGATTGGGAGTGCTACCTTAGTAACGATGTCAAATATTTCACATACCAATTACTGTAAAATTGTAAGAAAATACGGGTCATCAACGCAATAACACATGTTAACCTTCATTGATAACCAAATGCACGCCTTTAAACACCGACCCCGAACATGCGTTCTCACCACACTCGAGATAATATGGTGTTATACCTTGAGCGCGGGGTACGTGGGACCACAATTATCCGGGAGGATCGGAGGTTTCGAGGAGTCGTGCATTGCGACGCAAATATACCATGGCACTGAAGGGACATGCTTGTTCTTCCCCTTCAAGCACGACAACCTGATAAAAGAAGCTTAATTTTCGTGTTAACAGATTCCAATTCAAGTCACTGTGTTAAACGATAAAGGAATTCTATTGGTATGTTTCTTTAAACTTAAAAACTCGACGAAATTGGCTTATTTTTTTTAGTTACTCAACAAAAACAACGCCACAATTAAGCAAATTTTGTTGTGTTTTCTCACACAAAATTCGTCGTGTTGTCTAAATTCATGTTTGAAGAGAGAGAAGACGCATGTCCCTTCCGTGCCACGGTAGCAACAGGAGGGCACGCTTATCTCTTCGCTGTTCCTCACGATATCAGTGAGCGACAGGAAAGTTCACATTTTTCATTGTCTCCTCTGTGACATTTACGATACACCAAGTTCATTCTCAATTAATCAATGTGTTTTTTATCTAATATAAGCAGGTTGAGTATACTTTCTCAATCCACAAAGGTTTCTAAGATTAAAATATAAATCACCCATTAACTCAGTTATCCGTCAGTTTGTTTCGTGGACAGAATGATGAAACTAGACAGCCGAACCAGACATTCCCTAACTCCTATGTCTCCCTGCGTTTATTGGTCCTTCTGTGCAGTATCTCCTCACGGTCCCTACGACAATTATCATTTGGATGTGCGAATAATTACTTTCATGCGTTTGGCAATCTGGTTATTATTATGAGCCGATGCCAATGACGTAGTATCCCCGGGTTAGCGATGACTCAAGTTCCCCTGCCGCTCATTTTTAAGAGCAAAACAACACCTAAATTTACGATTGGTCGGAACATGTGGGTATGAGGGCGTAGACTGCGAAACAGAAGTTGCTACACTCTTTGATTACTCTTTAATAAAAAAAAATTGCTGTTGAAGAGGTGACCTAGAAGAGTCTTCATGATGACGTCATGTGTGTTACTTAAAGGCCCTGTTCTCTCACTCCCAAAAGAACCAATTCTCCTAACGAAGCCCCTCCCACAATTGTCTGAAATTCATCGTCATCCAGACACAATTTCAGATTATTGCTTCAGGGTGAGTATAGACAAACTCTATATACTAATCAAAACACTCTCAGTACCGTTCATGCTCAGTAATTTAAGCTTTGGCACGTCTGCATTGTTTGAATTAACTGTCAATCAAAGAGCTGAGCCAATTGAGAATTTCGGTACCCGGGTTCCAAAAATGTAGTTTGGGGTGAGAGGTTTGGCCCTTTAAGGAAAAGTAGGAAACATGTTAGTTAGAGCGAGTAATCAATAGCATAATTACCTTTGTCAAAAGGTAACATTTAAGATTTCGGTGATAGCATGTTCACTAGCCTTATTGAACAAGCGAGAGGGTAACCAGTTTTGGGGGCTATGCACATCTGCACAGAAGCTCCGGAACTTCGGGATGAGCAAGTCAATCCCGCATCTCTAAAATTCGAATTTAGCGACATTCCATTAAGCGAAGTTCCACCCATCATAGAGTGCCCTTAGAAACCATTCTTAAACAAGAGTAATCCCTGATGACACTCGTTAAGGAGTGAATTTGGTCTCTTCTTGGGGTGGATGCCACTTTTTGGAGTTAGTTCCATTATTCATGGAGTGAATTGAGTGAATTTGAACTTTAAGTTTAACCCCATTAAAGAGTGACTGATTTTTAGAGTATTTTGGGTAATTTTCGAGACCTCGAACTGTTGTTTAGAAGTCAGGCTTGGGCGCCTATTTTTTTTTTTAAAGAAGTACTGTTGTATCAGATATGCCGCAGGTCCGCTCCTTTTCCATATATGAACCAACGTTGCCAAAACCGATCCCAGTTAGGCAACCTATGTTTGGGTAATGGGCGTTCTGAATGCCTCAGTCATAGGTCGCATGGTATACTTACGTCTTACCTTTGACATGGTTAAATACTGGCAATTCAACTGGACCAAACAGAGTAACATAGACGTCTTATTTATTAAATAACATATTATAATAGCTTTAAGGTAACATTAAAGTTGACCGATACAGGTAAAGGAAGCAAAATGAAAATGATTGTCAATATACCGTTGGTTAATACCTACAACCGATCCAGAAACAAAATTGAACAGGTGGCATAGCAATATATACACTTGAAAACAAAGTACCCCACTGATCAGACAATGTTTTGTCAGTTCCTCAGCTAACAAGGATACGACTGAATAAGTAATGTGTGGTACAGCCTGCTACAAAGATTAAGTCTTGCCAGTCATTTGGGACTTCAAAGTTCACCTTAGAGTACCACATTTTTTATGTATGTCAATGTTTAACCAGTAAACGACGGTACGCCCGGTGAATTCGATGAAAGTATTGAACGGAAAGTATTAACTTAAGTTCATTTCCCATGACATCGTCTTCACGTCTTTGAAGATTCCGCGTACTTTTCTAGTTTAAATGGAAGTTACTAGGAAATATTTAATCTTCATACACCTATGTCAAAGAGTATCTAAATATGTATATGTATATGTGAAACTTCCATTCAAACTGTCAAATCGGACATGCATTTCCCAGTACCAGATTTGTGTTCCAAAGTGAACTGCAACATAGATTCATTAATACTTGGTAATAAATCCTGAACTCCTACTGGTCCATTGTGGTCAGGTGACCATGCGTTATCCGTGACAGACCCCCAAAACCACCAAAAATCGTTCGTTATCCTTCCACGGATAAAACACGGTACAAATCACCGGCGGATGAATACACTAATTTTTACAGTAGAACACGAACAATGTTTATGTCATATGTTGCACTGGCCGCGGGCCATGTATGGTACGTGTATTTGTTTTATGTACAACATAATAACAACAAAACAATGGATTTCTCAGGAGTAAACTTTGATATGAACTTAATTTAGATCCTTAACACATGAGACAATATGGGCCTAGGCCTAGAGACTTCCAAAAATTTGGAAAGATTTTCACACCTATAACAGGTCAAGCGAAGAATGAGAAATCAACCAAAAATTACACCAAATGGGGTATCAAACTCAGTCTTAAAAGGTTAAGCTAGTGTTTTGCTAACGTTAGGGCTAATCTTGCCTAGCCTAGACCTAGCCTAGGCCTACCTAGCCTTGGCCTAATTATTCCTACCAAAAGTACTTGAGTAAATGAAATCCAAAATGCGAGTAATTTTTCAAAGGCCAAAATCATCTGTGACCTACGTACGTAAGGACCTACGTACAGTACGCAATATCCCAAAGATCAAGGCAAACAACCTAGGCCTAGGCTTAGACCTTAATTTAAAGTGAGCGTCTGCAACGAGAACGTGTATACTATCCATAGCTTTTCATCTCGTTACTTATGATTCCTCGATTGAAACGTTAGCACTGATGCAACCGTGTTAAGAATAAGAGTGGCACTGTTAATGTTTATATTCAAAAAAGGAGAACTCCCTATTTTCATCCAAAGTAAAGTTCTTGTCTTTAAACGCCCTAAAATGATAACTCCGTTGATTTGTAAAAATGAGTCAACAGACTAAACAACGCGGTAACGTAAGTTGCTTGAAAATAAAGTAACGTCCACGCCGTACTAGTATGATAGTAATATTACTAATATATTAGCAAATAGCACAAACACAATCGATCCGTATCCCTTATTTACTGTACTAGGCTGAATATGTCTTTTTACGTTACTCGCACGGCGCGTAAAACATAGTATGCAATAAAAAGCGCCAAGTAGTACGTATCCTAAAAGCAAAATGGGACGGGTTGCATTGAGTAATGAGTGATGTTATCTTATTATAACCAGATTCCAATTTTGTCCTTTTTGATTTTACTGATTTATCAAAAAGGTCATGTTTTGATAATCTAATAACATCCTTATTGTATCCGATGATTTATGAACATTGTACGTGAAGTTAATTTTCTTACGTGGCACTCTTTCAACTGCGCGGAACATTTTCTTTTCAGCAGTGGTGAAGAGTTGTTTTTCTACTTGAAACGTGAGTATTTAACAACAAAAGAACGGTCTAACCTGTTTACGTCTCATGCGGCATGTAAAACACAGAATTAAGTGCGGACTAGTACAAGGCTATTCTCTATGCCATAGAATTCAATTGTTGTGGAGGCTTAATCATCGTTGATGCGTTGCAAAAGACCCACATTGGGCAGAGAAGCAGCGGAGTTGCATGTCCTTCAAAGGTTGAGATTTTAACTCAAAATGTTCTCTTTTTCCGTCATTTAACATAAAAATATTGGGTGTATGAATGAACAAGGTTGATCAACACTGGACCTGTCCATTGAGTAGAGTATAATGCACTCTCGGCGGGTTAATGCTATCGCTGGATTCACTCGGGCTGCGCCCTCGTGCATCGCTTGCATTAACCCGCCGTCGTGCATTATCCTCTACCAATGCACGGTCCAGCGTTGATTAACCTTTAATTATATAATTTCTATCACAGACAAAAATATTATTTTGTTTGGTTTTTATTTTTAGTTATGTGGTGTTGAACTTGAATAAATAGGGATATGACTTCTCCTAAAGGGACTCCAAAGTTCGTAAATTATCCCACCATTCACGCAATTACACTAATATAAAATGGGCCCTTAAGTCTGAAAATAAGAAGAAAAGATCCAAGGACAAAAAGAATTTTCATTGATGTGAGGACATGATTTCGGAAGCAGATAGGCATGTGTGTGCCTGCCCCAGGTTAACTTTTGAGCTCGAATTTATTAACTTCAATTGCAAATATATTCGAAAAATACATGTTTTATTTGAGTGGAGATTTCGCCAAATTGTAGATGACTGGTTCTTATTGGGTAGATGCGCACTGTTTAACAAGGTGTTCCTTGATTGGTTGTTGCCATTGTATTGTATCGATAGTATTCTTTGTTAGGGTGAGGGATTAGGTTAGGGATCAGGCTATCGTTAGTCAGTAAGGAAATTTCTTGTTAAACAGTGCGCATCGCCTCTTCTTATTTCCACTTATGACAGATGAATGTATGCTCCCCTGCACACTTCAATGAAAAGTGAGATGACAAACGCATGTTATTACAAACTCACACCGCGATTAAAAAAATAATAAATAAAAGAAAAAGGAAAAAAAAAAACGAATTTTATGTTGATTTTGGAACGAAAGATAGGCACAGTCCTAATGAAATTGTTATATGTCACCGGGTTGTACGATAGGTTGTTTGGGGTACAAAAATGGTCAAAAAGTAGTTCAAAAGTAATACTTTTGTTTACTCCTATAACTCTGTTGAAATATAAACCCGGGCATCCTAACGGTGTTATTTTTTTGTGAACCAGTACACTCTTAAAATAAAAATGAAGTTTCCCTCCTCTGACAATTTACTCCAAAAAGCGAAGTTTCATTCTTAATGGAGTGCCAGCCTCCAGGTACTCTTACAAACAAGTGATACACTCCTTAAAGAGTTAACTTTCACTCTCCTGTGAGCTAATTTCACTCTTGTTTACAGTGGATTTTACTCTTCTTGGTGTGAATTTACATTTACACTCTTTTTTCTTTCTTTTTTGGAGTGTATAGTTTTGAATGTGAAAAAAATGGGTAGATTCGCACTGTTTAACAAGATGTTTCTCGATTGGTTGTTGCCATTGTATTGTATCGATTGTATTCTCTGTTAGGGTTATGGATTAGGTTAGGGATTGGGCTATCGTTAGCCAGTAAGGAATTGTTATGTTGAAAAGTGCACATGGCCCCCAACAAAAGGCTTAAAAGTATTTGGCCAACAAAAGGCTTAGAAAAGTATTGGTCTTAAGTCTCTGGGTCAAACTCTTCTAAAACTAAAAAGAAAGGATGCATATGCTCGGCTAAAGAGCAACAAAACACCGATTTCACGTTGGTGTGAGATAGGGACACTCCCTGGGACATTGAAGAATACTCTTTACCGATGTGCAATACCTATAGTAAGAGTTTTACGAGAGGGAAGCAAAAATTTCAGGATGACGACGAGGCGACTGTCAAAAAAGATCATCGGGTGTCAATGCGATTACCTTGTCTGGAACTCAGCTCTCCCGGTTCTAACGAAACTAAAGTGTAAATAAATATTGCTATGGATTTCTAGGGTATTGTCCAGGTATTATATCCATTAATGGCGCGTTTGTACAGAAAAGTTATTACAAAATGATAAAAAAGCAGGATGCGCCAGATAGTTAAACCAGATATTTGTAATGACACAGGATTAGGCTATCTTGGAAATTGCGGTCTAATCCTTGTCATGGGATTGTTTTGGCAGTATACTTATTCACCAATGGAAAGTAATAAAACATGTATTTAAGAACTTAATTGTTCCTGTTTTTGCATTTAGCAGTGTATAGGTTCATGAGTTTGACAAATCCTTGCAGTTATCATTTGTTGTTACATATGTCAACAGCGGGTTGAAAGACCGTCGAACTTTGTTATGGCTATAGAGGCCTTGCAGGCATAATTGTACCACAGGTGGACACTTACATTGTGCACTCTAATAATCATCTTGTCATATCGGGCACAAACAGGAATCTTGTCAGATAGTTGAAAAAGATTCGTTTCAAAATTGAATAGAAATAACTCAAAAATGAAACAATCCGTTTCATTCATGAGTCAAATCTAGTCAAACATTTGACAAAATTTCGGTTCGTGTCCCAGTTGATTAGATTCTATTCAAATTTCACTAGACATTTTTAGAGTATGAAATTTCACTCATTAGAATAGGATGACTGTTGTAAAGTAATATTCACCAAAAGAAGAGTGAAATTCACTCCAAAAGAGCGTAGGTTCACTCTCGATGGAGTGCCTTCAGGAAACTCTTCTTTTTCAAAGAGTGATCCCTGCAGACACTCGTCAAAAGTTGAGTTTTCTCTTCTTACTTGGAGTGAACTCATTCATCTTGGACGGTGAACTTCTTTCTCTTAGTAGTCAATTAGCACTCCAACGAAATGAATTCACATTTTCTCCTTTAGAGAGTGACTATGTTCATTCTTTTGCACTGTTTTAAGTGTATTCGAATCATGCATTCTGCCTGCTTAAAATAGTTAATTTAACCAGGCAGAATAATTAATTTACCCGTTCTTCGACAATACGGAATTCGCAAATCAAAAATGTCCGACATTGAAGATGGACGTTTTGCATATACTTTCTGTGTGAACTGCGACCCTTTCGTTCATTATTTTCCTAAATTTGGAAACTCGACTTCTGTTACAGCAAACCAGGATATGATGATATTGTAATCACCAGAATGTACGGTTACATGTTCCAATGAGAAGATCAGTAATGCAACCTCTTAACATTTAGATGGGGAGGTTGAATTAGTACAGTGACCCAGTTAAATGGAAAGTTATATCGAATACGAGTCCAAGTGTTCAGCCTCATTGAGAGTGAAGATGTCAAGGGTGGTTTGGGATGTGTATCTAACTAACTCTTCTAGAGAGGAAGAGCAAATAAAAACGATAAAACAGGACCCAAATGTTTTAACAGTTTTTTTTTATCTAAACTCTAAAAACAAAAGGGTACAACTTCACCCAACCTGGGGACTTTTTAACCAAGTGCTGGGCAGACATGCCTCCTGACCCGAGTTGTGTAAATCATTACCCAACCTGGCTGGTTAAAATATTTTTCATAGAAGTTGGGCACCAAAATATTGCCCAACCTGTCTGCTTAATTTTTTTTAAAAGGAGTTGGTCAAACTTTTTACACAAATATTTTGCCCAAATCCTACTCCCCATTTAATGTACGGCCCAAAATGTAGCCCAACTGCAGGATCTGTTTGAATATTGATCGGAAATTGGCAAAAAGCTTCAAGCTGAAAAACAGTTGCTACGCCCAATCCTCTTTAGGTATTTTGCCCAAGCTGATTTTATTGTTCTTCTTCCGCTAGCTTTTTATTTATAAATCCGGTATTATTCAACCATGAGTTCTTAATTAACAACTTTTATTTAAAAAAAATGTCCAAAACTTAACTTATTGATCAATTACGATTTTCCGGATGTTGGACCCTTTAACCTTCATAAACACCTTTTGCCAACATTTGGATCATACCCAACCCTAATTTACCCAACAACATGAGTAGAGTTATTGCCCATTTGTTGGACAGTAATTTGTTAATGCTGAGCATTTTGGATAGTGCTCAATGCCTTTTTACCCAACTTTATAAAGCGCAGGGAGATAGAAAAATGCCGAGTTCTTCTATTTATTTGACTTTCTAGTGAGGAATCTGTCCTCCTTGAGAGCAAAATAAGGTATATACATCATCGGGTTTAGTATGGAGTGCAGTAAAATTTTAAAGTTTAGGCTGTGAAAATGAGAGTACTACACTTTACTTTAACCACTGATTACAAATGAACCCTTTGGTTCAGGAACTCATAATTGCTGTCCAAATTTAGCGCTTAGAAGTTATAGGCCTATATTTTGTGTTCTGGACTTGTTTTACGGGAGTCGAATGGTTCATTGAATCCGAACTTACAACACTCCAATAAAAAGAAAATATGATTTGTGGCACATGTGATGCAAAATTTTACATAGAAGCTGACATTTGATTAAAACGTTCGGTTCTTTCACCGACTGAAAATCGGAGTTAGAGAGACAGTTCACAAAAATGTGGTCAAGCATGGGCGTCCGCAGTAAAAAAGTCATCGGGGCAAAATTTCTAAGGGGGGGGGGCAAAACCTCCAAGTCGCCATGAATTGACACAAAGCATGCGAATATTTCAGCCCAAAATGCCTCCCAGATCGCCGGAAATGGCATTTCTAAAGCCTATTTTTCGCATAGAAACTTGGAAAACACGTTTTGTTCGGGTTTTTGCTTTGATTTTTATACGTCTTTCAAATTTTTGATTTTCCGGGGGGGGGGGGGGCAAGTGCCCCCCTTGCCCATACCTAACGACGCCCATGCTTCCGAGTCCAAACAAGTCGTATTTTATTATGGTAATTCTCAAGGTTACGAGCCTCAAGGAGGGGAGACGTTTCAAGTCTGATCTGGGAGTAATTATGTTCCCTTCCGTAATATTATATAGCATATTATTTGGAAACGTACTGATATTTTCAATCTATATCTTTACAAACGCCGTACCGCCGGGACCTGGGAACTTTAGAGCCTTGAACGTGTATATTAACATGCATGAAAGTATGTATGTGTGAGCGTTAACATATAGGGTTACAGTTCACCACATTTCATGCTTCCGCTGTATTAATCATTCACTTCTGCAGACCCAGAAAAGAATGCAGTTTAGTAAACCCTCTTTCGTGACGGTACAGCAACGATTGGCTTCATACGTCTATTCTAGCTTATTCATTTAGTCTACTAAACTAGCCACTGAATTGCCCAAATCGGCAAAAGAGCCTATGCATATAATGTCACACAGCAAAAAAGAAGGCACTCTCTCGAAGGACCACGTGTATCATTGGAAGTAATACAGCAACAAAATTGCCGAAAACCGATTCGTCAACCAATCGAACGGCGCGAAAACTTTCATGTTCACGCCAAAAGATCTGCCTTGGGGAAAACCACTATTTCCTCAAAATATGATGTCAGCGTGACGTCAATGAATAAAGACTTTATTTGTTTATATAACGAAGTACTGTGAGGCACTTGATGCTAGATAACGTACCAAATGCCCTTTTTCATGCAATCCATCGCTAAGACTAAACGTACCAGAGGAAGAGGGTAGATGCGCACTGTTTAACAAGGTGTTTCTTAATTGGCTGTTGCCATTGTATTGTATCGGTTGCATTCGTTGTTAGGGTTAGGGGTTATAGGCTAGGGATATGCGCTGTCGTTAGCCAATTAGGAATTTTCTTGTTAAACAGTGCGCATCGCCCCGAGGAAGATAATTTCCTTGTGAAGGTACCAGCTTGTGAAACCGGTACGTTGACTTACAAGTTTCCCTCGATAAGCGGCCTAACATATAAATCGAATCAATTTCAAGCTTTGGAATATTATTTCCGTTGGAATTGATGTTTATTTTGTAATTATACGGCCATTGGGTTCCGTCCACATCGACTATTTCCTTCTTCATCATCGGCTAGAGTTTCTAAAATAATTCATCGTAGAGAAATCTATTGTATTAATACTTTTTATTGCCCATGGATACTTGTAAAAGTAGGTCATCAGAAGCTGCATGTAGTAGCGCTGGTGACGCCGATATAGCAGTTTTATTTAACTTGTTACCACGCACGCGTGTGCCTGCAGTCATATATTTTAGAGGTAACAAAATTAATGTTATCCAAATATTATGTCGTAGCTTGCTTCATTGTTGAAGTATGAAATGTAATAATTTATTCACCTAAATCAAAATAGTCTATTGCGCAATAATTTGGGACGTTCTCGTTGTACAACTCACGGTACCGCCTTTGTTTCTCTTTGAAATTAAAACACCTTTATATGATAAACAAAAATATCAAGACTAGTTTGAAAAGTGCAGCAATGACATTACATATCATTGTCCACTGTGCCATTTTAAATGAGTGAAAAACCTACGTTTTATATCTCAGCCTACTTACGTCTTATGAAGATGGTAAAGGTCATGGCATATTTAAATAACTAGGTTCATTAGAAGGAAGCATTGAAACAGGACAGAAAAAGGAGCATCGCTTGTCAGTCATGGGTAAATTCGTTAACAATCAGTGATAGCTGGCAAATGTGACAACTTAAGGACAAGGATTTGCAAAACACCACAGTCTCGGTTACAGCAGACAAATTCGATATGATGACCTTTGCATACACAGTTTTCTCTCAATTTGAATTTTGAGGTTGAATGAGAATGACCATGCCAATTGCCTGGCCGGTACTAGCTGTTTCCATGCTAATATCATTTCAGTATAAAGTTCTTAACAATTGCTTGATACGAATAGCCGGACCCTTGTAATGGTACACACTCTTAAATGACAAGAGAAGTCGCCCAAAACTTATCTCACAATTTTCATGTTAAGCCTTTTTCTATTCAAAACATCTTTAAAAATATTCCAGGACTCCAGTAATGCATACTGAAGGTAAAAAAGCATGCGCTCGTAGTAAAATTCACAATAAAGAATAAAAATAGGCACATGGCTATCAGAAGCCAATCATGAAAAAGGATAGTTCGTCTACTTCTGACACTTATTCAAGTTTGGGTGACCGCATTTGCCCTTTTAAGAGATCTTAAACATATTTTGTTCTGCTTTAAATTTTTATGATTCATATAACATATCTTCTTTACGCCCCTACACTAAAATCAAAATCTGCCTGGTTTGAGAGAAACGAAGGGATGTCCGAACTTCTCTACAGGAGTAAAAAAGCAGTAGAGTTTGTTTTTGATGTTAACCTTTTCTTGAAAGCGCTCTGAAAATATCAAGTAATTTTTATTGAACAAGCTGTCGTTTTGAGTTAATTCTTTTAGGAACTAAAGCTCCTGCTCAGATCGACTAAGAGCTCAACTAGATGTAGCGTCTGATTTACAAACAGGAGGTATTGAGTTCGACTCTTAGCATGGCCATTCTGAAGACTTTAAATATAGAACCTACGTGCAGGTATTATGTTGAAACGGTAAGCATAAGCAATGTAGAAGGAAAACAAGCTGCAACAAGCAACAACTGGAAAAAGGGTCTTCGAGTTTCTGGACCTTCGTAACCACATTTTTTTTTTGTTGAATACTGTACAGACAACACGTGAATTGTTATAGAGAACATGCTATCTCGAACAGTTCTACTTGGGTCTCCATACCCACACAAGTGAAGTCATTTCTATAGCATCCACACATGGCATAGCTTAAGAAACGGCCCCCAAATTATAGATTGAAATGATTGCAAAATACCCAGGGGCTAATCTTACTCCGTTTCCACACCCATTTTCAGATACGTGACCCATTACTTTCTTCGCTTGACCTTCATAGAAATTTAGTAGCAGTTCATTTTACTTTGTCACGTTTGTATTTCAATGCAAGTATAATCCCATAAATGTATGACGGGGCACGAACCCAAAGATTACAGACATTGCATTTGATACAATCCAGGCTAAGAAAAATACCATCAACACCTCTCAATGCTTATTAAAGTAACTTCGAAGAAGTCAAGTCAACTATGAAAAGGAATCGATTCTTCATCATAACCAATCCGTTGTCTACCTGACACCGTTTCTTTGTTTGTACAATCTGTAATAATATATCGTCTATGATAGAGACGCATTATATTCCCCAAACTTGGGCAGAATGTACTTTGGAAGGGTGCAGAGGTACTTTGAATGTTATATTATTTCCTAAGTGACTAGTATGATAAAATGTGCCAAGCTTCCTTTGGGGTCAAATAATTTTCCCCCACTTTTCACTTTCACAATCTAGAGGTGTTGAAGTATTGTTTCCATTGATTGCAAGTTTATTATCCCAGTGTGATATTTCTATTAGTATTGCAATTATTGTCCAGTGAATTACTTTGTTCTTTGTGGAAATTCTGGGACATATCGTCCCCTTGAGGTA